>CM060321.1:67382013-67454513 GCA_030674155.1 Stramonita haemastoma
TGATACTGGTGTTGCAAACCATGCAACATGTGATACTGGTTTTGCACATGACACAGTGTGTGACGATGATGATGCAGACGATATACTCATTGGTGTTGCAAACAATACAGGCTTTGACACTGATGATCAGTATAATTCAATTCAAATCTTTTATTATCTCGCAAACAGAGAAATTCATGTGGGCTACAAGCCCGTACATAAAAAAAGTAAATAGGAAAAACATTTTATCACACAGGAACGACACAGCACAGTATACAACCATTACCTCGCTCACATTGCATGACGCTATACCATGCACTCTATGACGTGGATGTTACGCATGCTGCAGTGTGTGACGTTATGTTGCAGCTGATGGAGTACTCGGCCAGCGTGACCTACATGACGCAGTACCCCAACGAATGCCTGGCTGCCGCCTCCCAGACTGCCACCCAGATCACCACAGCGCCCGGCGGAGCCTACACCATGTTCGCCAACGGTCAGTCCCGCTCCCTTCTGCACTTTTCACTTCTTTTTTCAAACTTTTTCGCTCCTCGGCTAGAGCTCCGAGGATTACCAATAATGAGATTTTACGTATAAGACCGTCCCCCCCCCCCCCCCCCCCCCCACCATGAATGTATTCCGACTTCGGGGGTATATGCTGGGTATGTTCGTGATTCCGTAACCTACCGAAAGCTGATATGAATTACGGGATATTTAACGTCCATATTTGATCTTCTGTATGTGTATATAGAAGGGGATACAGGCACTGGCAGGCCCGCACTTGAAGTTGACCTGGGAGATGGTAAAAATGTTCACCTTTTATTCCCCAGACGCTGCCGAGATTTGAGCACGCGACTTCATGGACCATGGAATTGAAGCAGAACTGTCATAACCACTGTACTCTGGCATCCTTCGCTTCTGAAGCGATCACAACAGGGCGCTTTACCACAGGGGTGAAGGCACTGAATACTTCATCTGAACGGTCTTGAGGTCGGGGGTTCGAATCTCTGAAGCACCTGTGATAGAAAGGAGAGGGTTTTAAGATCTCTGATTTTATTGACATGCCCATTTCAGTCACTCCCTTTGTGCATTCATGCCTACAGAAGAGGATGTATAAGGTGAAGCGAACTGTATTGTATTTTCTTTACAATACTTGCTCCCTAACACATGCCAGACGAACTATAGATAATTACTTCGGTCAGCTAAATATATCCATTTTTGCTAACTAAGCAAGTTGAATAGTATAACTGCTGTACACTAATGTCCTTCAAGATTAGTAAAGCCTTTCTAGAAGCAGTTTGGCTTTAACTCTTTGCTGTTCGCTAAATAACATTGCTTACTATGTACATTTTTTAAACTGCGTGTTTTGTTTTGTGTGTTTCAGTGACCTGCCGTAAGTATTCCTGCAGCGTGGTGTGTAGAAAGAGGTTTGCTGGGATGTGTGTGAGAGTCATTCAACCCTGAACACAACACACCAACGGTAATGTCGCGGGTTTACTTTTCTTGTGCTGCAGCCAAAACCAATCAACTGATCAATAATACACGTGTGTCGACTTTTTGTTTTAAATCACATACAGCGTGAATCCAATGTGAATTTTGTGATTGAAACCAGATTTGATTCAGAAAGTTATTAATATTCACACACACACACACGCACGCACGCACGCACGCACGTACATACACACACACGCACACACACACACACACACACACACACGCGCGCCACACACACACACACACACACACACACACACACACACACACACACACACACACACACACACACACACACACACACACACAGATAAAGATATATATTGTTAGTTTGAGAGCAACAACACGTCAGACATATTGTTAGTTTGAATGCAAACAACACGTGAGGCAAGTCACGTTATGTTATCAGTTTAAGGACAATGACTGATTTGTTTTTGCAAGTTATAGCGCTATATAAATTCCATATATTATTATCATTATTATTATATGTCCTGTGTTCCCATGCCTCCATAACGAGATGGGGACGGGATATCATAATGGTCAGAACATTGCGCTCGCAATTTGACGACCCGGGTTCGATTCACGTTCAAGGGGATTTTTCCCCTGGAGTTAACATCAGTGCTGACTCCACTCTCCCCAAAAGTCCTTCGGCTGAGACTATATAAACCGAGGCCCCGTGTGCGAACGCACGCAGAACACCTTGCGTGCATGTTAAATCCTGTTCCGTTTTTTGTAAGATTAGGCCATTGGGTGCCAGTAGGAACAGATGACAAGATTTACAAAGCTACACATACACGGGGACTGGATGTACAGAAAAAAGCACTTGAGTGCTTATTCCATTACCCTCAATGTAAAAGAATAAATAAATAAATAAATAAATAAATAAATAAATGTCCCTGTGTCCCCATACCTCCGTAACGAGATGTTCTTGTGTTCCCATGCCTCCATAACGAGATGTCCCCATACCTCCATAACGAGATGTTCCCATACCTCCATAACCAGATGTTCCCATGTCCCATGCCTCCATAACGAGATGTTCCCATACCTCCATAACGAGATGTCACCATGTCCCCATACCTCCATAACGAGATGTCACCATGTCCCCATGCCTCCATAACCAGATGTCCCCGTGTCCCTAAGCCCTCAGAACCACATGCCCCATGCTCTCAGAACCACATGCCCTCATCACCCCATGCCCTCATCACCCCATGCCCTCATCACCCCATGTCCTCATCACCCCATGCCCTCATCACCACATGCCCTCATCACCCCATGCCCCATGCCCTCATCACCCCATACCCTCATCACCACATGCCCTCATCACCCCATGCCCCATGCCCTCATCACCCCATGCCCCATGCCCCCTGTGCTGCAGCCCCCACCACGGACAGCACTGACCTGACGGCGGTGATCGTGGCGGTGGTGGTGGTGCTGGTCCTCATCATCATCGGCGTCATCGTGGGCGTGTGCTACTACAAGAAGGTCTACCTGCCCAAGAAGCTGGACAGCCGCTCCTCCAAAGTCAGCCCCGACACCCTCCCCAACACCGCCATGTCCGGCATGGTCAGTGCACCTGGGGGTGGGGGGGGGGTGGTGGTGGTGGTGGTGGTGGTGGTGGTTGGTGGTGGTGGTGGTGGTTTGTTGTGGTGGTGGTGGTGGTGTTCTTGTTGATGATGATGTTGATGATGATGGTGATGGTGATGGTGAAGATGGTGGTGGGGGCGGTGGTGGTGATGATGATGATGATGATGATGACGATGATAATGATGATGATGATGATGATGATGATGATGATGGTGATGATGATGATGATGATGATGATGATGATGATGATGATGATGATGATGATGATGATGATAGTCTTATCCTTCTTACAGCATAGTCTTCATGGTTTGCCCAATTTTCAAAGATTGTGTGTGTGAGAGGGAGAAAGGGATTGGCAGGTCTGCATGCAAGTTGATCTGGGAAACGAGTTTTCACTTAGTGGGCAGAGCCAGACTGTTTGAGAGGTCACCTTGCATGAAGCGGGATGGTCCTGTCTGACGATTGAAATACAAGCCACAACAAACCACATACAATGAGTTCCTCTGTTTGAGATACTAAAGTGTTTGAATTTGAACACGATCGAGTCAAAGCTCTTTAGATCCAGGTTCTCTCTCTCTTTTTTTTAATCTTTTGTATTGGCACACATATACATTATAAAAGAAACAAACTGACCTTTTGTCCAGACAACATTTCATCATTTCCGTTAAACAAGCTAACAAGAATAATCGCTACACAAAGTAAAAATAATCAATGATCATTTTCGATATCAAGACAAGGTTTATAAACAGGTTCTCTGTGCTGCCTTTAACCCCTGAACTCAGGTCCTCTGTGACTGTCAGTTGAAACAGAAACAACGACCCACATTCAGATGAGTTCCTCTGGTTCAGATGCTACAGTATTTGAATTTGAACACGAGTAAGTCACAGCTCTCCAGATCCAGGTTCTCTGTCCCGCCTGTCACCGCTGACCTCACACCCTCTGTGACTGTGTTGCTGCAGACTGCGGACAAGAACTACCGGATGATGTTCACGCCCGCTCCCCCGAAGAGCGCCGTTCCCGGGAAGCGAGGAGCAGATGCCGCTGGTCAGCAAGCCAATGCAGACTCCCGCGCTGCCTCTGCAGCCACGCTACGGCCAACGGTCAGCGCTCTGGCCACCTACCGCACCCCCTCCCCCTACATCACCGAGGGCAAGGACATTGACGTGAGTTCCTTCCTTCAGTAAACAGTGCAGCTGTGAAATGTCTGTCTGCCTGTTACCATCTAGACGGTTAAAGCTAGAGTTGTGTGTGTTGTGTATGTATTCGTTCTGCCTTTTAGCATCTAGACGGTTAAAGCTAGAGCTGTGTGTTGTGTATGTATTTGTTCTGCCTGTTAGCATCTAGACGGTTAAAGCTAGAGTTGTTTGTTGTGTATGTATTCGTTCTGCCTGTTAGCATCTAGACGGTTAAAGCTAGAGTTGCTTGTTGTGTATGTATTCGTTCTGCCTGTTAGCATCTAGACGGTTAAAGCTAGAGTTGTGTGTGTTGTGTATGTATTCGTTCTGTCTGTTAGCATCTAGATAGTTAAAGCTAGAGCTGTGTGTTGTGTCTGTATTCGCTCTGTCTGTCAGAGCTCAGGATGGATTTTTTTGCTTTCGTGCTATCAACAACAGAATGGAGATGGGGGGGGGGGGTCTCAGGGGGGGGGGGTCTCAGGGGGGGGGGGGGGGGGTATGTGGAGGACTGGGAATGTTACCTGCTTTGTGAGAGCAGATTTGTGACATACAACTTGTTTAGTTCTGACAAAGTAGCCTATATTACAGTGATCCTGAGTGGTCAGCAATACATCTCTCTCTCTCTCTCTCTCTCTCTCTCTCTCTCTCTCTCTCTCTCTCTCTCTCTCTCTCTCTCTCTCTCTCTCTCTCTCTCTCTCTCTCTCTCTCTCTTTTAAATGCCACTCTAATAGGTTGTTAGATTCTACCAGTTGTCACCTTGTCTTTGATACGTTTCAACGACATGATAATTATAGTTGTATATTGTCTGGTAATAACTTGGTTACCTATCGATCGTGGACAGGTAACCATTGTAACGCCCAGACGACCAGGTGAGCTTGATTTGGTTATATCTGTCTGCTGCTGCTCTTGTTTTGGTTTTGGTGGCTGGGTTTTTTTCTCCAGTAAACCTAGGGTGGAGGCTTTCGGCTATGACTTACTTTGTCTTTGATTTGGTTTGGTGTCGGTTTTTTCTTTTTCTCTGACTCTGCATTCATTCCCTACAGGATGCAGGAGGGATGTCGCCATCTGTAGTCACATCACAACGGCTTTTCAGTTTATTTTTGTGAACAAGTCAACCTTCATGATGACAAAATCGCGCTGACTGCAAATTTATACGAGCAGACAAGTAAAGACACAACATTCAAGTGTGTGGCAGAGCAAATTTTCGGTTTATTCAAAACCTTCTTCAGGTTAAAAGATTGGCGAACTGTCAGTAAAATCTAAACACAGACTTATATACACATCAAACTGAGTACATTTAAAACAATTCCATATAAACACTAAAAGTTGCTCATGTAAATACACATGCCCTTACTTCTTACCCCTTGACTGCAAATTTACTTGGTCTACATACAGACGTCAAAATGTTTGTATGCAAAAGCACACACACCAGTATTCTCAAAAGTCTTGATATTACAATTTTCTTTTAGAAAATTACCCCTGGCAAGTACAGTTTGTAATAAGCTAATCTTGAAGTAATTTGATGTCGTAAACAACTGCGGTATGTTCTGCCTTAATATATATTTATCAGTAGAGTAGGGCCTACTTTCCGCGACAGATAGGGTAATGACAGTAGCTTCCTCTTGCAGCCGTTGTGTATACACTAAAGGTAAAGTCCAGTGCAAAACAAAACCCAGTACTGACTGACTGCTATGGAGTGAAGGTGCCCTTGTAGCCACACAACACTGGGGCAGGTGTGTGAAAGGTACAGCTCCCAATATGAGCAACTGAGGCTCTGTCAACTTAATGATGATGATGAGAAGAGAAAGAAGAAAAGAGGGAGGAGGAAGAGGAGGAGAAGAATTTCTTGAGAAGAAGAAGGAGGAGGAGGAGGAAGAGGAGGAGGAGGAGGAAGAGGAGGAGGAGGATACATGCAATGTTTAAAGCGCTGAATCTAGTAAAGTAGCATTCTGTAGAAGCACTAGGTGATTCATTGTAGAAGCTCTAGGTGATTCATTGTAGAAGCTGTAGGTGATTCATTGTAGAAGCTCTAGGTGATCCATTGTAGAAGCACCAGGTGATTCATTGTAGAAGCTGTAGGTGATTCATTGTAGAAGCTCTAGGTGATTCATTGTAGAAGCACCAGGTGACTGATTGAAGACTGAAGCACCAGGTGATTCATTGTAGAAGCACCAGGTGATTCATTGTAGAAGCACTAGGTGATTCATTGTAGAAGCTCCAGGTGATTCATTGTAGAAGCTCTAGGTGATTCATTGTAGAAGCACCAGGTGACTGATTGAAGACTGAAGCACCAGGTGAGTGACTGAAGACTGAAGCACCAGGTGAGTGACTGAAGACTGAAGCACCAGGTGAGTGACTGAAGACTGAAGCACTAGTGTGAGTGACTGAAGACTGAAGCACTAGGTGAGTGACTGAAGACTGAAGCACCAGGTGAGTGACTGAAGACTGAAGCACTAGGTGAGTGACTGAAGACTTACCTGTGCTGTGGTTTGCAGGTGGACTCCTTGTTGGACTTCGACTACCCCCCCTCAAAGCAAGCGCTGGGAGACCCTGACGGGGCGGAGAGCGGGGTGCTGCTGGAGATGGAGGGCTCCATACCTGTCTACAGCGAGGCGGGCGACACCCCGGAACCCACCCGCATGACCCCCATGAACAGCGCCAAGCGCTAGGCTTTGGCAGGACTGGAGGCTGTCGTCTGCCACCCCTCTGGACGTTGTTCCAAGCTGTTGGCTCACGCACGAAGTCTTTTTGTCTTGTTGTTGCCTAGTGGGTTTTGATTGCTGGAAACGTATGGGGAATGAATCATGTCGGAAGCCATAACTAACTCACCTTTGATGAATGTGCCTTCTCCGTCCTGGGCTTTGCCCAACTCGTTCTTGTTCGTTTTGTTATCCATGGTAGAAAGTTTGTAGGCCGAAGAGACGATGAAACTGTTTCCAAAAAATCAGTCAGAAATAGATTACCATTAATCTGCTAATGCAAGCAGGCAAGTACCTTCCTGCAAATTTGTCATCTTTCTCATCAAAAATTGTCATTTCACTTCTGAACTTTAAAATTAGACGGAAAACAAAGCTGTTATATTGGAGAGATTTTTGTTTGTTTCTTGTTTTCATACTGATTCCTAGGCAAGAGTATTAACATGAAATAAATGCTGTCATGTCTATTGCGGTTACTTATTCTTCATGATGTGTTTAATGTTTGATATTATCCCTGCATCCCCTGTCAGGTCCAGCCTGTCTATGTCTAAAGAGACAAGGTAACGAACACAAGTGTCATCACTGATGGCAGTTCTGACCTCTGTGGCCTCTATGCCGTCACATCCGTTACTTTCACCAGAACGTAACGGGCCATGTTCTATGAACCATTGTGTCTTTCCATGTTGGTATTATGACTTTTCAACCTGAACGTCACAGGCCATGTTCTATAAACCATCGTGTCTTTCCCATGTTGGTATTATGGATTTCATTCATCAGGATAGGACGGTGACGGTGATGCAGTAATTGATACTGGCTTGTTTTTGTTGTTGTTTTTGTTGTTGTTTTGTTGTTGTTGTTGTTTTGTTTTCACATCAGTATTTCCCATCCTGAATTGAAGAAGTCGCTGCTTGTGTCTGAGAGAGTATTACCCGCTGACAAGAATTCTGTGATATTGGACTGAAATGAGTTGGGCTGTGAGCAGGAGGAGCACATTGATTGTCCATTGTTTCACTTGATCTACACAACTTTGTACGCTGGTTGCTTGCGATGCATTATGGTCCCTGTTGTGGGATATCAACCATTATATTGATGGGGTTTTATACATGTTTTCAGAGTGGATCTGGGTGAATATATTCATTGCAGGCTTGTCTCTACTTCATCTTTTGCTGTGAATGTTACTTTTGCCTGTTCGATATACACTGCTGTACAGTCATATATGAATATGTTAATGATATCAAGCACTGTGTTACAGATACATATAAGTAAAATTAGGAACCAGTTCCTGATTTTACCCTTCAGTTGTAATACACATAATTTAAATCTTATCTTCACCATGTTTGGCAATTAATGCACGGCGCCCAGGGGCAGTAACTGCACGTTGCGTTTTGGAAAATGCTGCTGAGAGTTTACTTTCTTTCTTTCTTTTTTTTTTAGTTTCTTTTTGATCCACATATATTTCAGGTTTACTTTGTTCAATATCATTTGTTTACATTGATCAGTATTTTATGTGTTTATTCTTATTCATGTTTTTATTTCACCTAACTTCACATTTGAATGTTGCAATTGTTTTAATTCTATGCATTGAAGTGTTTATTTCTTGCTATGCGAGAAAGGGAAAACATTTGTCTCCCTTTCTAAATAGGCTTTTTTGTTTGTCCCGGCTGTTTCCATGATTCTACAATCTACATGATTTTCATTGTTCCTACACTCTTCCATAAATATACATTCTACATGCTTTTCCTTTTCCCTACACTTTCCCATGATTATGCAATCTGTCTGCATCATTCGTCTTGTGAAAGTTTGTAAATGCACGATCACCCATCATCCAAAACTGCACACCCAACGTGTGATCCAATAAAAGATTGTGACTCCAACAGTGCCTGGCTTTGCTGTTGACTGTCAGTTCCTGACTGTTCCTTACCTGGTGAATCCTGAATGGAGCCAGCTTTGTGCTGTTTTAGTTTTTGTTCCTGAGGTTTTTGTGTTTTAAGACAACTGTACTGTTTGAATACAAACTTTCTTTTAACCTAGCAAAAGAAGTGAATACAAAATATATGAAACAAATCCCTTAAAAGTGACCAGGAGAAGGCTTGAAAACACCCCTGCTTTCTTCACTGCAAACCAGACACAGTGCACTGACAGGAGGCAGGAGACCAGCCCCAAAGCCTTCAGGGTAGTAAACAACCTCCACCCTGCTGCTCAGTGGAGGCCATGCATGGGAGACTAGAGGTAGTGACAACACTGCTCCACAACACCTGACCACAGGTACAGGCTTCATGACTCACTTGTGGCTTGCTCCTTCATAAACTGTGCTTGTTAACAGGAGGGAGGAGTGTAAAAGAAAAAAAGTGATTTGAATATTTCCTTTCATTGTGTTGTTTGCCAACAGTGGGTACTGTAGTAATGTAGGCACAGAATTGTGCAACAAACCTTTCTTTACACCATAAACCTTTCTTTAAACCATAAACCATAAACCTTTCTTTAAACCTTTCTTTACACCATAACCTTTCTTTACACCATTACATTGTAAACCTTTCTTTACACCTTTCTTTACACCTTTCTTTACACCTTTCTTTACACCATAAACCTTTCTTAACTTCATAAACCTTTCTTTACACCATAAACATATTTTTATACAATAAACCTTCTCTTGTTTGAACACAACAAACCTTTCTGTACACAACAACAAAAATTCTTTTTTTCCTACAAAATAAACCTTTTTACACAATAAATCTTTTTATTACACAATAAACTTTTCTTCACTGATGATTCTATCCAGGATTGCCCCCACATTTGCTGCTATTGGTTTCACTTGATGGTTTCTGTGGTGGTTTTATCAACAGGGATCACCATCCATCAAATAGCTTCTAGGAGCTGTGCAGCTCTGTAGTGGATGAAATGGGAGCATGTGGAAAGGCAGTGGTCATCATTTTTTTTTTGGTATCGTTCCTTGGCTGGAACTGTGAGGTTCCCCAACGGTGAGAGCTTGCATGTGTGACGCTTTTAACCCATTGTTAAGGCAGCCCCATTCCCACTTCAGGGAAGTATTGTATCTATAACCCTGCCAAGTTTTACCACAAAGTTATAGAAACACACACACACACACACATACACACACACTCACACTCACACACACACACACACACACACACACACACACACAAAAGTGAGCCAAAAAGGTTTGCTGATCAAATATAAAAAGAACAGAAAAGAGACTGACAAACAAGCGCAATGCAAGAGCAGTCCCTGTTCACAAGAATTTATTTAAAAATCAACATCAAAGTCATGCGTCCAAAATCACCAGCAATTTTCAAATTTTTCATGAGGATTGTCACAGAAAAACAGTTCATTCATTTTCAAGGAAATTTAAAACATACAGAGGATTTTTTTTTCAATTCAAAATTGAAACAAAGCTGCAAAAGATGTACAGTAAACAAATATCAGAATAATGATTTTACACAAAATGATTGCCAACATTTCAGATATTGCAACCGTTATGTTGCCAAAGATGGATGCCAGCAGATTACAGGGGAATGAAACAGAAAATCAAGACCATAGCTAGGCATAAGACAGACAAAAAAAGATTTTACCTGCTGAAAAGATTTCATCTTCTGTAAGCAAAGAAAAAAAAACAAACAAAAAAAAGAACAGCAAAATATTTGTATAAGTAAAACAAGAGAAGTCGCCGCTGTAGTCTAGTGGTTAGGGCGTTGGACTCCTAATCTAAAGGTTGCGGGTTCGATCCCAGCTTTCGGCTATGGCGTTGTGCCCTTGGAAAAGGCACTTTACGGCTATTTTCTCACCCCACCCCAGGTGTAAAAGGGGTACCAACCTTGTGTTGGGGGTTAACCCTGCGATAGACTGGCGTCCTATCCAGGGGGGAGTCTATGACTCTCAGTCGCTTAACGCCACAGAAACCGGGATAAGCACCGGCCTGATGAGCCTTAGGCTCGGGACAGACTTTAACTAACTTTTAAAACAAGAGAGAAGACCGCACTGAAAGATGTCAAAGATTAATTGCCCAATGTCAACACACATACAACTAGCTGTACATCAGTAGCATTCACTTTGAGCTATGTGTCAGAAATCGCATTCACTTAGAACTGACTGTCAGAAATAGCATTCACTTAGAACTAAGTGTCTGAAATCTCTGAACGCAAATGCAGGGACAAAGCACCTGAGATAAGTGAAGACATGACACCTAGGTGTACGTGGAGTTCATAAGGCAATGGAGAGGTATGGCGGGGGGGGGGGGGGGGGGGGGGGGGGAGGGAAGAGAAAATCAAATCTCTGGCTCACAGTCTACTTTCTTTTCTTCCCACATAAGAATTAGAGGCATTGCTCATATCACGGTAAAAAACAAAACAAAACAAAAACAAATCAAAAACAAAACAAAACAAAAACAAAACCAAAACAAAACCACAAAACTTTTTAGCGTGTTGCTCCTTATCTGTGAGTTCTGTGCATTAACTTTTAACAAAAGACTTTTACTGATCTGTTACTGAGAGGAAAAACAAATGAATATCTGTCCTTTGGCAGAATTCCATAAATTCATAGGGCAAATGTATTACTGACAGTCTGAACCAGCAGAAATATTCCTTCCCCTCTTTGCCCAGAGACGGACATGTGGTCAAGGGTCCAGTCTGTCGGACAGATTCTATCTATGTGTAGAAATTGTATACCCATGTAAAATTCAGTCAGCTTTTTACATTGTGAAAAGTAATGCTAAAGGCATACTGATTATTTACAGTCAGCTGCATCTGCACAATTTACAACCTAACAAGTCTACCACTACTACCAGTATTTACAGTGATTCTACCACAGGGTACTTAGCCTGGAGTAGGTACAGCTAGGTACAGGTAGGTACAGCTAGGTACAGGTAGGTACAGCTAGGTACAGCTAGGTACAGGTAGGTACAGCTAGGTACAGAGTCATGGTGCCATGTTTTCACTTCACTTTGCTATGTGACACTACTCTAAGAAGACGCTTTCATGATCTCATTATGACTTAAAGTCACCAATGCCTCTTAGAAGCACCATTTTTAGCCACGAAGGCCTTGTTAGGGTTTCCAATATCACTCACACACACACACACACACACACACACACACACACACACACACACACACACCACACACAGAGTGGATCATATATGGCACATGCAAAACGTTATCGCACAAAACACCACGCTGGCAGTGCCCCAAAACACACATTTAAGCACAAAGAGCTGGACTAGAGCAAGTCACTAATGGGCACTGGACTGTGGGCTGTGGGGTGGAGGGGGGGGGGCACATTGATCTCCATGTAATTTTTTTTTTTTTAATAAAATATCCTTCAGATGTTAAGAGGCAGCACGATACAAACTGTTGCCCAAAGATTAACAGTATCCAGGATCACTACATTCTTTGAACACCAAAAAATGGGGGAGGGCTGGAGTCTCATGGCCATTTTTCAGAGAATAAAAAATAGAAAGCATACTTTAGCAGAACAGTACCCACCAAAAACAGTTAACTGACAACCTCCCCCTTCCGAATCCTGTGGAGGAAAAACTCAAACCATTCCAACATAAAATGCCCATAGAACCAGTGAGAGCTGTACACATCTACAGACTGCTGACCCTTAGGATTGACACGACAAGCCAGATCTAGAGTGATAATATCAGAATGAGTGGTGTGGGAACAGTGTGACAGAAATGTCACAAAAGACAAGGTATCCATCCCCACCCCCTTCCCTAAAAAAACCCACCCACAAGATTCATGGTTTAGTATATTTTTATTCCCTACAAGTGAAATTGAATCAGAAGAACCTACAAAAAACGACCTAGCAGACACAATAATCTAAGACAAAACTATAACTGCCATCATCCAATTCTTAGAGTGCATCTTCTTCATGCCCTGAGACAGAGAACAGATCATTGCAATGTCTACCAGCCAGAGAAAGGAATCAGCCAAAATCATCTGCTGCAGCCAAAAATAAAAGCAAAATCCTGCAATGCAGCAAAAAAGAACTTGAGAGTGAAAACAAGATTACTGTCTGTGCATAAGAATAAAAATCTCAGGGACAGTTGTGTAAATACACATATATAAACTTAACCGTAAGAGCATATAGACTGGACATACATGTGCATAATCATGAGCAGTGTGTTGCCACACAAAACAGCATGAAACTGGCACTACCTCCCTGGGACACAGAAGCCAGGTCACCAGCAGCTGTCATACAGCGCTCATCACATAAAATGTCAGGAAGACACAAAACCACAGTTAGAGAATGTCGATAGCAATGTAAAAAAAAAAAAAAAGAAAGTATTTTAAAAGGGACAAGAGGGTGGTGGAGGAGGGGGGGATGGAATTGAACACAGCATTTTCAAACAAATAATTCAATGAGTCTAACACTAACCTTTCTCAAGTCAAAAAAACAACAAAAAACAACATCATAACCAAAAGCCTAAACAAAAAAAAAACCTTTCTCATGTTATCACCACATCATTTTCGTAATTAAAAATGATCCCCTACAAGACACCCCAAATAACCATGAATCATTCACACTACACTACAATTCTTCAGCTTACAATTTTTTTCAAGTCTGTTTTTTTTTTTAATAACTCACAGTATACATGTGCTGATAAGTTTGGTCAGTGACTACACATGGTCACAAGCATGATAATACTGGTTACAGCATGCCCAATAATGAACTGTCACCCAGACGCTACACCCTGTAAAAAGACAGTACAGTGAACAAGATCTCACTTTCAGCTTTACTCAGTAAAGGTAAAAGGCAAAAGCTTTACTCGAGCACAGTCAAATCTCCCTGGCTGAAGGCAGACAGGCCAATGGCAACACACAGTAAGAGAGAAAATGAGAAAACAGCAAGGAAAATGGAAGACACACAGTAAGAAAGAAAACGAGAAAACAGCAAGGAGAAGGGAAGACACACACACACCTGACTGTCAGCAGCCCTGAGAGACTGTCAGGTTTCTGTGTTGTGGAGGACATCTGTAAAAAGCTACAATCACAGGTGATGACCTAATTAATGCCTGATGGGTTCACACTGTTTCTCTTCAGGGTTTGAAGTAGTCTGTCTGTACATTCTTTCATCTACAGTAAACTGATGGTTGTGGAGGCTATAACTTCACATGCTGATTACTTCACAGCATTACCCGTCATCAGAGAACAGATCAATAATAATAATAATTAAAAAAAAACAATACAAACAAACAAACAAAACCCAACCATCTTAATATCTGGGCTTTTTCTACCAGAGGTGCACAGTCCCTGTCATGTTTTCTGGGCTCAGCCAAGGCACTGAGTTAGGACAGTCAGTCTGCTGACTGCTCTGTTAGTCATTGCTTCTGTGGCAGGAGTGTCACTGTCAACTGGCACACATCACAGCGCCTCATGACACAAGTCCATGCACAGTCCAGTCAGGACAACAGCTAGAGCACTGGCTTTAGAACAACCATACATTATGTACACAAAGCTGAACCCAGTCCACACTTTGACACTTCATGTCCACGTGAACACACACTGTCCCCATGAGGACCCTGATACACAGTTCAAAGAAAATCACAGACTATCACCCTGGTTGTCTTGACAACCGCTGCATCCACTGAGACACAGACAAAGTCTGCATGCTATCAGTTTTGAAACAACTCCCTCAACATTCACAATAATCACTCTAACTGCTTCTGACAAACAGTGTGAGCACAAAGCTACTCAAAGCGTCAAAACTCAACAGATGGAATGTTTAATAAAGACTTACAATTTCTACGAATGTTCAGGAAATTGGATTATGCTATTAGTAACTAAAATTCATTTTACAACAACAAAAAATGAAATGAGAACACACAAACTTCTAAGATCATGACAGCAGCAATGGTAAAAACATTATGCGTAGAGAATAAAACAAAAGCAAAGATATTACCAGCATGCTCAGTTTACACTTAAAAATTAGCAAGCAAGCAAGCATCTATAACAGCCCATAAAACCGAACAAAGAAGTTTAAAATGATATTTCAACTTTCATAAAACAGGTTACTGCCCACAGTCCTCATTTTCTAAGAAAAATAGGTAATAATATATATACATACAAATGACTAAAAGTCATGACATGAATAACCAGGTTTACATTCAGAACTGGCCTAAAAGACATTCATCACATACATGAATAAGATACAGCTTGCATCAATTAAGCATTGGCAGACAAGCTATTCATCACATTCTTTATCAATATCATCTTCTTCATTACATGCTGTATTCATACCCTATTCTTCATCCCATGCTATATTCATATAAAATAAAAAATAAAATAAAAATAAAATAAAATAAATAAAATAATATATAAATATATATCATCATCATCATCCTCTTCTCTTTTCCCTCCTCCTGGAGTCAGCAGACAGTACTACCTCAGACCCAGAGCAGACGACAGGACGGATCACATCACAGTTTGTCAAGAATGCCCTGGGCGTGAGCGGACTTGATGACCTTCTCCTTCAGGCCGATGTGGGCGCTCCTCCACACGCACTGGCCGGCAATGAAGGTGGCCTTGACCTCCAGCGCATCGTTGAGGAGGATGAAGTCGGCGTCGGTGGTGTAGTCCAGCGTGCCCTTGTGGCCGGTGATGCCCAGCATCTGGGCGGGGTGCAGGGACGCTGCCTCCAGGGCCAGCACAGGGCCACAGCCTGGGGACACCACAGCACACAGTCAGGGACACAGCCAGGGGACACCACAGCACAAAGTCAGGGACACAGCCAGGGGACACCACAGCACAAAGTCAGGGCCACAGCCTGGGGACACCACAGCACACAGTCAGGGACACAGCCAGGGGACACCACAGCACAAAGTCAGGGACACAGCCAGGGGACACCACAGCACACAGTCAGGGACACAGCCAGGGGACACCACAGCACAAAGTCAGGGACACAGCCTGGGGACACCACAGCACAAAGTCAGGGACACAGCCTGGGGACACCACAGCACAAAGTCAGGGACACAGCCAGGGGACACCACAGCACAAAGTCAGGGACACAGCCAGGGGACACCACAGCACAAAGTCAGGGACACAGCCAGGGGACACCACAGCACAAAGTCAGGGACACAGCCAGGGGACACCACAGCACAAAGTAAGGGACACAGCCAGGGGACACCACAGCACAAAGTCAGGGACACAGCCAGGGGACAGAGGATCACAAACTACCGTGAAGACCTTACCTATATCAGATATAAATCTAACAACACAAACTAGCTACTGACCGCTAAATACACATGTATTATAAGGAAATCAACATAGGCTAAGCAACAACATTTCACTGCTGTTTCTATGAGGCTAACAAATAAATTTCTTTCATGCAAAAGACACACAAAAAACAATCTACATAACACACTGTATGTTCACAGTGCTACAAATGTTGCTTTATTAAAACTTACCTGCCCTACCAGACTATACTAATATCAACCAGAATGACCGCTTTTCCGTACTATGAACATGCACATACTTCGCAACTCCATTATTGTGTGCTAAGTTTTGCCCCTAAAATTAATGTCCCATGAGAATAAAGTCCAAAACTGGCAATAGCAAGACACAGTAAGCAAGACATGGTAAATATAAATTGGGAAGGAAAATGTGAAGTGTCAGATTACAGCTGAACTTTGAATTGTAAGACAAGAGCATACAGAGGCAAACAAACAACATTACATATCAAGATGCGTATTCCATAAAATAAATAGTTTAGCCTATAAAAAAAAATCAGTTTACCAACACACAATTTAGGTCAGCAAACAAGGAAGGTGACAGCATGGTTCAGGCATTCACCTGCCTAACAAGTAATCTGTGAGGTTCTGGGTTCAATTCCCAGCCTTGCCGGTTTGAGAGAAAAATCAAACTGAATGTCAAGTCTTTCAGAGGAGACTCTAAGCCAGTGCAACCCATGTGCTTACAGACTTGTGCACGTGAAAGGAACCCACGACAGTTAAAAATCTGAAAGAGCAGAGAGGTACCTCCTGACTGTCCTGGTAAAAAAGGTAAGTTCAATTCCCAAATGTATCCCCAAATCAGAATGCAGCTACCTTAATGGTAGGGGGGGGGGGGGGGGAATGATCACATACATAAAAATCTCACCACTGGTGAACCTTGAAGCTCTAGCTGAGGAATGGGGAAAAAACGACTTGAGAAAACACACTTCATTGATCTTTTATTTGTTTTATTACTATGCTGCTCGCTGAAGTGCAGAATAAAACACACTGAGAGAGTTACCAGTCTGAGACATGAATCTTACCTGTGGATTTTGCAAAATGCCGGACACAGACATCCATGCGTGCAATGCTGAAAAGAATATGTTCAAAGTTGAAACATAAGAAAAGGGAAAAATGACAAGTAATTTGATTTAAATATCAGCAGTGACTTCACTTTTCAAAAATATGTCCAGAAGTTGACCCACTGAAACTGGCTGAAACTATTATCTTTATCTACACTGTACTTCATAGCATCACAGAAGTAAACATGAACAACCCTCTTCAATGAATAGCTTTTGCAAGTCTTTGTTCTCTAATTAGTTAATTTCTACAAAACATTTGAGCCACTAAAATGTGTGCAGTGTAAGCACCAGACTGTGAAGATGACAGGTCTGACAGTTCTACCCCCTCAATATCTTCAAGTGTGTTTGTCTATGTGTAATGTGAACACCACATTACTGAAGATAACAGGTCTGATGGTTCAGTTCTGCTGCCTCAATATCTTAAAGTATGTGGTCTGTGTGTAATGAACACTATCTAACAGTTAAAAAAAATGAGAAAAAAAAACCCCAAAACCCCAGGTGTGAGGGTTCGGTTCTGCTGCCTCCTCACCTGCCGGCCAGCGTGTCAGTGCCAGCCACGGTGGCCCTCTTGCCCTGGATGACGACGTTCTGCGCCCCAAAGGTGTAGGCCCCCTCAGGCAGACCCATGGCCCTGATGGCGTCCGTCACCAGCACCAGACCTGCCCACAGCCACACTGACTGACTACACACCGCAGTTAGTTCTCTGTCACCAGCACCAGACCTGCCCACAGCCACACTGACTGACCACACACTGCAGTTACTTCTCTGTCACCAGCACCAGACCTGCCCACATTCACACCTGCCTGACCACACACCGCAGTCCTCACTGGTCGATCACCTGCACTTCTTTTTGTCCATGTCATTTTCCTTTATATGAAGTAAGAACAAATCCATGTAAGATACAAGCAAAAATTTGTTTTTTTTAGATTACAGCTACACCAAAGAATAAAAAGGAAAAAATAAAAAACATGTCATCAGTCACAAAACTTGCAAAACTATATGAAATTAATAGAATAAGTCTTATGTGCCAAACAAAACCTTGGACGTGTGTCACTACACTGCTGTTTCCTGTCCCCCAGCAGAGTGACCTGACAGAACACGATCACACCTGACTACCATTGGGGTGCACACGGTGTGCAATACGAAGGGCAGCAGGGTGAGTGTGAATGCCGTCTGAAATCAGCCCGTAGAAAATGGTTTTTCCTGCGGAATGCGTTCACTGGCCAGCAAGCCAACCAGATGAGGATCACGGTGATGAAACTGAAGCAGCAGAAACAGTAATGTCAGCAACAGTGTGGATAACACACCAGCTTCATCGTCCTATGGAAGCCTCATTTGTACGTACAAGAAGCTTACTCTGTCAATACACAAGGAAAGTTTGATTCCACTTGATGCAGGACTTGGACAACCGTCATATATTTCTTGGAAATGTTATGGATTTTTCTTCCTTTCATTTTCTTCCCCATTATGTACTCCTAAAAATAGATTAAACTCATGGCTTCCTTCCATTTATTTGTTCGCTTTCAATCCTAGACATTGATGGAAAAAATCACACAACAAATCCTGTTAATTACGTGTTACAGGTTCTTCAGTGCATCAGTAAGGACCATGACTGTTTCAAGCATCATCAAAACAATGAATGAATATAACATTCACAGTTATACAGTGTTGTTCTTACAAAACAATTCAAGGTATGACAGATGTCTGTTCATTACAAAACAATTCACAGGTTATGACAGAGTTGTTCATTACAAAACAATTCACAGGTCTGACAGATGTTGTTCATTACAAAACAATTCACAGTTATGACAATGTCTGTTCATTACAAAACAATTCACAGTCATGACAGATGTCTGTTCATTACAAACATTCACAGTCATGAGAGTCTTTCATACAAACAATTCACAGTATGACAGATGTCTGTTCTTTACAAAACATTCACAGCGACTGTTTCTGTCAGACATAACTGAAAGGACCTACACAACAAGAGGTAATTCAGCCAGACAGTCCAGAGACGACAGACAAGACAGACAAGACAACAAACTACAGTACGGGCAGCATGGCGTTGAAGAGGTGGGTGATGAAGGAGGCCCCCTGACACACCGCTGCCTCCCCCTGCACCAGGTTGGCCATGGAGTGACCTGCACCACACTGACAGTTAATTACTACTGCTTCACCCCACTGAAGTTTACAACAGGCTGAAGATTCACTCAGATTCACTACAGGCTGAGATTACACACAGATTTACACTACAGTTTAGATTACACTACGATTTCACTACAGCTGAAGATTACACTACAGATTTACATACAGGCTGAAATTTACACTAAGATTTACACTACAGGCTGAAGATTTACACTACAGATTTACACTACAGGCTGAAGATTTACACTACAGATTTACACTACAGCTGAGATTACACTACAGATTTACACTACAGGCTGAAGATTTACACTACAGATTTACACTACAGGCTGAAGATTTACACTACTGACTGAGACAAGGAAACTTGACAGTTTGAAAGGTGTACAAAAACAAAAAGGTCATTGTATGCCCTGGGGCTTCAATCACATTCACAAAGCACACATGCACAAATTGACTTGTAACTGTAAACTGAACACTGATTGGCTGAAGGCTGTGAGCTGGATGTTTCAGTCCCATCCAAATAGAACACGAAATAGAACACAATCTGTCTTGAACTGTCACATTGAACTTACACCACAAGCCACTCGAAACATACATTTACAGTGACAGACATTCTGGTTGGGATCTTTTTTGCTCTAACCTCTAAAAATGTACATGACAGTGACAGACTATCTGTTTTGGGATCTGTTTCACCCTGACAATCCAGCCTTACTGTTCAGGAGGCTGGTCTATTGGCTGCTTTAGGCAAAAAGATACACAAAGTGTTTACAACTTTTCTCTTTGTGAGGATTTTTTATGACAAATGTTTTAAACATATATTTTCTTCCTCTTTTTAATTTTCTCTTTATTTTTCTCTTTCTATTTTCATGTTTTGATAGCAGCTTTGATAGGCCACAAGAATATTTCACTTGTTCTTAAGAATGTGATTGACACAAGTTTTCCAAAAGATGGAATGTGTCTTGCTGTAAGGCACCACAAAGAGGGCACTTTGAACCACCACCCAGAACCTCTGAGGAGTGCTCACCCAGGAGCTAAAACACTCACTGGGTCAGGCCACAGGCATGGTCTTTACTCAATGAAACCTCTGATCTTGTCCTTAAAAGACGCTACCTTCTATAGGATATACATTTTGGTGTCTAAATTTCTGACAAATCATTGCTGTAATGATGAAAAAGTTGTAGCTAGTTACATTTCCTTGTTTTCCTCTCCTACACTCTCTAAATACATACTGACACTGTCCTTGGTCATAGGATAAAACCATGCATGTCAAGTTTGACTGATACTTCAATCTTGCTCCACTTACTCTTCTATACTTTCTGAACGCATATTCTGATATTGACACAGTCCTTGTTCATACGATACAAACATGCATGTCCAGTTTCATTCATATCTTAACCTTGCTCCACCCAATCATTGCAAGTGCCATCATTTCTGAATACTGCTGATACCCTCCTCCACCTCACACACCTCACCTACCCACTGACACGGTGATGCCTCTGGACACGCAGGCTTTGATGACCTCCTGTGACCTGGGGTATTCCGGAGCCAGCGTCACGATGGCTATGTTGTCCAGGCAGCCATACATGTGCTCCAGATCCCTGAAGCCGTTATCAAAGCCACAGATGTACACCTCAGGGTGTGCTCCTTTTTTCTCTCGGCTGATGAACGGCCCCTCCACATGCACACCTGTCAACAGGTCAACACTCACCTGTAACCTTCACTTACACACACAACATGCACACCTGTCAACAGGCCACCACTCACCTGTAACCTTCACTTACCACACAACATGCACACCTGTCAACAGGGCACCACTCACCTGTAAACTTCTCCCTCTCCTCCACAACTACATGCACACCTGTCAATACTCACCTGTTGACTTTACTCACCCCACAGCATGCACACCTGTCAATCATTCACCACTCGTCTGTAAATCATTAAATGTCAGTCACCCTACAGCCAGTTTATTTTTTTTAAAAGGCGCTGTGATGCAGGTATGAATTGTCTGTGATTTTTTGTGTGAGATCAGAAAAAACAGTATCAGCATGATTATTGATGGCCAATCAACACAAAAACAAAACTAGTGATCTCAATGCAAAAAGGCATGTTATTTCATGTGAAATGTTCATTATGTGTTAAGTTTAAAGTGAAGTGTGTACTATAATGTGATACTGCAAAAACAAACTGAGCTTTCTTGGTCAAATGTTTTCACATGAATATATGCAAGTTTCACATTCTGTGAGTGTGTGCACACCTTCAACATCCATGTGAGCATGCGTACATGTGTCTGAGGATGTTTACATACATGAGCCAACAAGTCAGTGTGAGTGCCTTGTCACAAAGTCAGTCTGCACAAATGTCAGCATGTATGCAACATTAGTATTCTTCATCTTTGCCAAAATAGCGAGCATACATTATATGTAGACATATCAGGTTGGCAATGTTCTAATCAGTATCAATTTATTATGCCCACGCACGCACACACACACAAAGACAAACACACACACACACACACACACAACACACACACACACACACACACACACACACACACACACACACACACAATCACACACACACACACTCCCAACACACACACACACACACACACACTTACCCAGCACACCTGCCCCTTCTGCACTTCCAGGACACTTTTTGATTTGTGGTAAAATCTGTCATCAAATAACACATGTATGTACATGTAATGCATCTCTTTACACTTTACCAGTACCACAAATCAACGATAATGATAATCATGGTTTTCAAAAGCCCTGTGGACAAGATATACACATATTTTCATGCAGACTGTACCAAAAGTATATCATTAGTGAGAGTTTTGCTCCAGCACAATACATGACTTAATACACTCTTACAGACTGAATTCATTTTTTATGGGGTGGGGGGCTAGGTTGTTCATTTTCTTTTCGTTTTTATATGTTTATCTGTTTTGCATTTGTTACTACTGCTAGCATTTGGGTACATAAACAATTTTCATTTGATATCCCTGATATAGTCTCACGAATAGCAAATGGTGTTTAATTAAGTGAATACAGAAACTGGCAGAATGAACAAGCACTGACTATATCACCACCCACACAGCCACCACACAGTCAAGCCTGAAAGCATTGCAAACAAACACACAATACAAACACACACAATACAAATTAAACACATAATAATGCATGAACACGCAATATTTAATATAAATCATTCTGTTCAATAGTCCATCACTGCACTAAAACAGCAAAAGGCAGCAGCAGCAGCAGTAGGAGGCTGAAGCCCCCCGAATGCTTCCTTCGGATGAGACTTTAAACCAAGGTCCCATGTGCAAACGCATGCACAACATCTTGCGCACAAGTTAAATCCTGTTCCACTTTTCGTAAGAGTAGGCCATCATCTGCCGGTGGGGACAGATGACATTTACAAAACTGCATATACGCGGGGTCTGGATGTAAAAAAGCACAAGAATGCTTATTCCATTATCCTCGATATAAAAGAATAAATCAATCAATCAATCAATGCTTACCGTTTTGTACACTTCTGGAGGAGAGGTGATGACTGTTGGACAAAAAGAGGTCACTCCGTGTTCCAGGAGATGTTTGGACACTGCCCGCACACCCGCTTCCACATCGCTATCCGCATCAGAAAAATCCACACCAACTGCCCCTGTACACATGTGAGAAATCTGAATACATCTGTTCATGTCTTGTCTAACTGTGCCTTCCAACAGTCAAAACAATGACATTTTCTGCATGAATGTACAACAGCGGATATATCCCTAAACTAAGGATATTATGATTGTACAACTGCTGATATCCCTAAACTAAGAAAGACTATGTATGAATGTACAACTGCTGATATCCCTAAACTAAGGATATTATGATTGTACAACTGCTGATATCCCTAAACTAAGAAAGACTATGTATGAATGTACAACTGCTGATATCCCTAAACTAAGGATATTATGATTGTACAACTGCTGATATCCCTAAACTAAGGATATTATGAATGTACAACTGCCAATATCCCTAGGCTAAGGTCAAGGATCTGTATGAAAGTTCATCTTACATTGTGAATTAACTCCTACTGTCTCTGTACATGGATACAAAATTGTAGTCTGTGTTCTGAGCTGACAAATGTCGTTCCCTAAAGATGTATGGAATCCCATTACCTGTTGTGAATAATTATTCCAATGGTCCCAATGGCCCCTTCTCACAAATTTGTATCTGAATGGCTCTGACCAGACCCTTTCACAGTTTTTACCATGAAAAGAACAGGAAAGGAAGACAACTTGCAACAGGAATCTTTTCTGTTCATAAGCCTGCAGATCTTATTCCTGCTCATGCATGTGTGTTTAAATTAAACTTAACTAAGCAATTCATGACCAGTGACCTCAATTTTTCTCCTGTTCCTCTGCTAGAGCTCTGAGGTTCATCACTGGTGAGACTTTGAATATATATATGTAACAGAGTGGACATATGTGAAGTCCCATCTCTGCACAAACCTCGGGAACACGGCACAGCTAGTCAGTTTAGAATGTGACCTCTAAAAAGAGGTTGCATAAATATACATTTCACCGTGAAGGCGAAGTGCATGCAACGAAGGGTTTTCGACCACTACCCAAGGAATCAGAGCGTCGACAATTCACAGGTGTGTCTCTAAATAGAAACACGACGCTGCGAATGCGCGCTCCGTTCACATGGGAGATAATCTAATTACCGCCCCATCACATCCACCACCGGCCAACTTGTACCGCGTCCCGAGGTACGCTACCTGGCCAGCATATTTGATACTGTCCAGTAGCCCCTAAAACTGCTAACTACAAAAAATAATAATCCTACATGGGTCTTACACCCAATCCGAAGGTAGGCTACCTGGTTGCATATTTGATGCTGAAAACCAGTAGCCCCGACAACGGTTAACTACTAAACACTAACTCTACCTACTTGGGTCTTCTATCCCACTTCTGACACCATTTGTAACAGAGCGGACATATGTGAAGTCCCATCTCTGCACAAACCTCGGGAACACGGCACAGCTAGTCAGTTTAGAATGTGACCTCTAAAAAGAGGTTGCATAAATATACATTTCACCGTGAAGGCGAAGTGCATGCAATGAAGGGTTTTCGACCACTACCCAAAGGCCAAGGAATCAGAGCGTCGACAATTCACAGGTGTGTCTCTAAATAGAAACACGACGCTGCGAATGCGCGCTCTGTTCACATGGGAGATAATCTAATTACCGCCCCATCACATATATATATATATATATATATATATATATATATATATATATATATATATATATATATATATATATGACCATTTTTACCCACCACTAAGTAATGTAGCCACATTCCAACCTTGGGAATGATGTCTAAATATGACAACAGTGTGCATGCATTTTTTTAAAATGTCATCAGTTCCTACCAGCAAACAATGGTCTACTTTTCTGAAAGGTAGAACAAGTTTTTAAAATGTGACTAAGATGTTCTGCGTGGGTTTACACACAGGATCTCAGTTTATAGTCTCAAACAGAAGATTTTCAGTAGAGTGGAGTCTGGAGACAGTACTGATGTTAACTCTGGGGGGAAATCTCCTGGAACAGACACCTCAGTGGTGGCTCAAACCTGGACCATCAAATCACAAATTCAATGCTCTGATCACGAGGTTATCCCACCCCCACCCTAAAACATTTTACATAGTTTTCATCATCGTTGTCATACCATTTATCTGGGCCTCAATGAAGCCAGGAGCAAGGATGCTGTCCTCACAGTCGATCTGGATGTCAGCGGCGATCCTCTCGTCGAAAAACAGTTTTTCAGGATCCAGGATCTTCCCATCCCGCACCCACAGGTCATCGCGGTAAATTTTGTGATTTCTTAAAATGCGACAGTTTCTAAACTGTAGTAGACATCCTGGTGGTGGTGGTGAAGATAGCATGATGACAGGCTGATGATACTGTTGTTACTGTTGATTATACGTTGTTGATGATGTTGAAATTGGAATGTGGACCTGATAACAGATAAGGAAAAAAATCTGTTAAATGCACACTGGTTTGGAAGTATTTACTGATAAAATGCTTGTCTCTCATGGTTGAGGTTGTGGTTTTTTTAAGTATCATAAGGATTGGCCTACCCAGTTTGTGTATATATATATATATATATAATTGTAAATATATACATATATATTATGTACTAGTACTAGTTATTGTAGGCCTACATTTCATAACCAAAAATTATTAAGTAGTGTACAAAACTTTTAAACAAAACATAAGAATTCTCCTGTGCCTACTTTTATGCTTGTTTGTTTTGTAACGAACTACACCTAATTTTATTCACAAAAATACGTACCTATAGGTCTGCGTACATACTTTTACAGCATCCGGATCTAGACAAAAACTGACAAAAAGTAGCTTTATCTATCAAATTGGCCACTTTAAAGTAGCATTTTAAATTGGATATCTGAATTGCGTCTGTGTTCATGCGTCCATGACCTCTGTGAGCCTAGGCCTAACTCATGTCATAATCGTATGAGATAATAATCGATCATTATCAAATATTGTGATATAAAAAAAAATCTGTTACTCTGACCTATCAATTTTTGCAACTCTGCTGCTTAAGTTTTTCCACTCCTCAAGAATCGATCACCTTTAATTAAACACTGCTTTGGGGGTTGATTGTTTTTTATGCAAATTCACAAAAACAGACGATTCGTGGGGCCTTTCGGTTTTTCAACCAGCTGGGCTAACTTGTTTACCTTTCCAATATGTTTCCTTTCCTCTAGAACCCTCAGCTGTTTGGGAAGCACTGCCAGTGCTTTCCCTTTGTTATCTACGCTATCAGGCTGCACTCTGGCTTTTATGGTTTCACCCATATCAGCTATTTTGTCTATAAAATTAACCACTCGTACAGTACTTACCGTTGCGTTCCCTGAAACGAAAAGTGCTCTTTGTGAAATTTAGTGCGGTTTTTTTTTTAATCTAAGCAAATATTATACTTCAGCAAACACTACATTGTAGGCCTTTATCTATTACTTTATTTTATCCTTTTATATGGAGAATAATGGAATAAGCACTCATGTGCTTTTTTACGTCCAGTCCCCGTGGGTACGCAGTTGTGTAAATCTTGTCATCTATTCCCACCGGCACACAATGGCCTACTCGTAGGCAAAACGGAATATGATTTAACGTGTGCGCAAAATGTTATGCGTGCGTTCGCACACACGGGGCCTCGGTTTATAGTCTCATCCGAAGGACTTTTGGGGGAGTGGAGTCAGCACTAGTGTTAACTCCAGGGGGAAAATCCCCTCGAACAGGAATCGAACCCGGGTCGACAAATTGCGAGTGCAATGTTCGTCAAATTGCGAGTGCAATGTTCTGACCTCTAGGCCATCCCGTCCCATCCCGTCCTCCTTTAGGCTACGAGATGTGATGCTCGTCATCTGCAATTGGATATGGCGGACAGGCGAGTGGCCAACATCTTGGCCCAGTCCTCATTCTCCTGAACAAAGACAACTTACAACTATGCCAAAACTACCTTACCATCAGCCTGATCAGTCATCCATTATTTTGATGATCATTTCCAACTCGTAGCTTTAAGTCCTTAATTATATATTTTTTTACATCACACAAGGCAATTTATCACACTTTAGAAAAATCTGTGAAATAGAGAACAATATTTCTGAGTGGCACACTATAACAGACAGAGTGAATGAATGAATGAATGAATGAATGAATGAATGAATGAATGAATGAATGAATGAATGAATGAATGAATGAATGAATGATTGGTAAGGATCAGGCCTAGGTTTTTAAAGCCAAAACCTGATCTTACAGCTTGTCATTGTGTGCGCACGCGTGCGCATGAGACACAGAGAGAGAGAGAGAGAGAGAGAGAGAGAGAGAGAGAGAGAGAGAGAGAGAGAGAGAGAGAGAGAGAGAGAGAGAGAGAGAGAGAGAGAGAGAGAGAGAGAGGGGGGGGGGGGGGGAGCAAAGCATTCTCACCTCCTGAAGTGCTATCTAAATCGAATATCCCTATCACAATCAATGAATGAATAATCTTTATTTTCCAAGGGTAACAGAGTAAGCCATGCACATACTTTTCATCCGGCCCCTTGCCCTGTTTAGGAAAAAGCAGCCCCCCCCCCCCCCCCCCCTACACACACAACACACACACACACACAACACACACACACACACACACACACACCACACACACACACACACACACCACCACGCACACCCACCACCACCACCACCACCACCACCACCACCAACAAAACAACAACAACAACAACAACACCAAAACACCCCCCACCCACCCCCAAAAAAATTTCTAGCCCAATATAGGCCTACCCCCCCCCCCCCCCCCCCCCCAAGATAATAATGATAATTGGACCCAACAGGCTGCATTTCAGCAGGTCACTGTACAGTTATTGGAGGCATTTAACAGATCTGATAGATACAGTCATGAGCTCTCTCTTTATTGGGGGAGGGGGGGGGGGGGGGGGTTGTGCCGGAGGACCGAATGCCAGAAGCTAAAGCTGAAGTGTAGCAGTCTAAAGTTGGTCAAGGGAGGTTATTCTTAAATGCCATGCAGAGAAGCTTGCACGACCCAAGGACAGCGACATAGAGCACAAGGCTACAACATCTGAAGTGCAAACATGATCAAAATAAAATCCAGATATTCAACCGCTCAGTTGCTGAGGTTTCCTCTACTGTTTGGGGGCATTCTTGGAGTTTTTATCTCGGCTTTCATGTACAGGTACAGAGTCAAGCCTGTAAAGCAAAACAAAAACATTAAGACCGAAGACAAGTCCAAGTGCAAACAACTTAACAAGTGAAAATGAACTAAAATATTCTTCTTTCATTAGGCCTAGATAAAACCAAGCATTCTGCATGCAAACCAGTATTTATGTTCAGTCAATGTTAAATGCTTTCCTGTTGTGTGTATAGTTATTTCACTGTATGAAAAATTTCTTTGATCGTATCTTAGAGTTACATAATATTTATTTATTACAATATTGTTTCTTTAAACACTATTTAAAATCATTTTATTTAGACAGATCCTTCACAAGCTTTTTGTGTTTTTCTTGCGTCTGATATCACTTCATATGGATGAATTGGAGAACAGTGCATGCATGCACACACATGCACACACACTGCATTGTAATTTGTATGACTATGAGATTGAGTGTGCAATATTATGTAGCCAATTCTGTGAACTATTGCAGCACTTCCAGCAACAACAGATTTCTCTGGGGAAAAAGGGGGAGGGGGGGTGCTCTTCAAGTGTACACTATTTCAGTATTTGCTGTTGTGTTTTTTTATGTTCTTTGTCAGAGTCTGTGGCTACAGGTATTAATTTGTTCCTGATGATTGTATCTATAGTGTATTCTAATTGTGTATACTAATTATTACTATGAGATTATTTTGTTGGTGGTGATGGTTTTTTATGTTTGTTTACATAATTTTCTCTTGTGACCTCACTTGTTTTGTAAACTAGATCACGAGTTTGTAGAGTTTAGAAATGAATGGGCTTGAAAGATATATCTACAATACATCGACATGAAACTGAGTATAACATTCCCTGTTCACAGCAGATGTTTAGCAACATTGGAAACCTTAACATTTTTTTAAGGGGGTGGGGGTTGGAATCGTAGAACCTGATTAAAATGTCTTTGAAGATCAGCTACTAAAAACTTCTTTTTTTTTTAATCTATTGTGACAACTCTCTGTTTTGTGGGTTAATGTATGTGATTGTTTATCATGCACACATTATCTCAGTTTATCATTTCATCTGAAACTGTGAAAGACTTGCATCCAGAGCACCACTCATGATGTAGTTAAGGGGGGTGGGGGAGTCTTGCTTTAGATCATTGCCGTTTATATGATTTACTAGACATAACACAGACACTCAGAGAGTGACACCATATCATCTGATTCAAGCTGTCTTGTATTATCTTCATGGTGGGTAAAAACATTGTGTATTTATAAATACGCAAAAAGCTCACCATTGGTGCACCACTGAGTTATAGCTGAGTGGTGAACTTGAAATTTAGAAAGAAGAATTGTTACAAGGACAGGAAATTCATGCTGAAAAAATCCCATTTTTCCTCCCATTTGTTTGTCTGTTGTTGTTACTAGAATAATGTTAGAGGTGAAATATTCATATTTTCCCCATGACTCTAGCAACTACAAGAGTGCTAAAGAACTCATAATTTTGTTTGTTTGATTGCAGGAAGATCTACTTCAGGGATGAGATTGAAGCCGCGCGGCAGAAGAACTATGAAGAGTCGGTGAGGCAGCAGCAGATCATGGACAGAGCCAAGGAGATCATGGCCCAGGAAATACAGGCCAAAGGCAGAGCAAAGGACAAGTGATCCTCTGTCTGACTGACTGACTGACTGACTTGACTGACCAGTGTGGAAGCTGTGTACATGTGTGTGTTTTTCAAGAGTGCAGTGCGGTACATGACGTTGTACTGGGTGTTCTGTGTGAATCAGCTTTTAGTAGTTACTGAGAATTTGTTCTGATGCATTTACATGGTTATTACTTATCATTATTGTGTTTTGTGAATAGTTTGTGTATACTGGTGTGTTGTGCTGTGCTTTTCTTTTTCATACAGCAGCTTGCATTATTGAAAAGCTGACAAGATATTTTATAATGTGATAGAGAGAGGGATGTCTCGATGCTTAGGCACGTTAGTATGTCAGTTTTTTTGGGGCAAATTATTCAAGGTGTTTGTATGATTTTAAGACTGTTGACAGTGTGATAGATATGTTAAGAATAGAGATCGTGTGTACATGACGGCCTTAATGCTTTTATTGGAGACATAATTATTGCAGTTTTTTTGCACAGCCCTGTGTTTTCTTTCTGTCATTTTACTTTTTTGTTTTGTTTTTGCAGTGTAATGTTTATACTGCAAATCATGTTCATCACAAATTGCTTTTTTATTTTTTTTTACTCTAGATCAATCTACAGTATTCAGTGACTTGAGTGTATGCATGAATCATTGATAAGCAAAAATGATATCTTCAAGAAAGAAATCAACCAAAAGTGAACTAGCGATGAAAAGTGATTTTGATGTGTTTGTTGAAAACATGGTTGAGAAATGCATACATGCTCAAATAAATAAACAATCTAAACCTGTACAGTCTCTTGTTGGTAGTCTGATTGTATTCGTTACTGTTGATATTTTGAAGTATATTCTTCTGAAAGCAAATGCCCTGAAAGAAAATCTGGTGGAAACTGGAGTGTGACCCGATTGTGCACATGTATGTATGTACTGCACAACACACATCTACGTGTGTACTTATTCTGTGTATGTGCATACTACATAACACATTTCTACATGAAGCATGTTCTAATTTTGTATATGTGTGCACTACACAACACACTTCACGCGTGTCCCGTAGCCAGGATTGCTCATGGGACACTGCATTGCACTGACCAGACACCAGTTGTCTCCCTTTATTATATGACAGCTGGGTGCCAGCACCTGGGTCACAGCAAATCCCTTTCAGGTCCATTCATTCAGTGGTGATGTCCACCACTCTCTTCCTCTGTCTGCCTCTCTTCCTCTGTCTGCCTCTCTTCCTCTGTCTGCCTCTCTTCCTCTGTCTGCCTCTCTTCCTCTGTCTGCCTCTCTTCCTCTGTCTGCCTCTTCCTCTGTCTGCCTCATCCTCTGTCTGCCTCTCTTCCTCTGTCTGCCTCTTCCTCTCTGTCTGCCTCTCTTCCTCTGTCTGCCTCTCCTCTGTCTGCCTCTCTTCCTCTGTCTGCCTCTTTCCTCTGTCTGCCTCTCTCTTCCTCTGTCTGCCTCTTCCTCTGTCTGCCTCTTCCTCTGTCTGCCTCTTCCTCTGTCTGCCTCTTCCTCTTCTCTCTTCCTCTGTCTGCCTCTTCCTCTGTCTGCCTCTCTTCCTCTGTCTGCCTCTCTTTCCTCTGTCTGCCTCTCTTCCTCTGCCTCTCTTCCTCTGTCTGCTCTCTTCCTCTGTCTGCCTCTTCCTCTGTCTGCCTCTTCCTCTGTCTGCCTCTCCTCTGTCTGCCTCTCTCTTCTGCCTCTCTTCCTCTTCTGCCTCTCTTCCTCTGTCTGCCTCTCTTCCTCTGTCTGCCTCTCTTCCTCTGTCTGCCTCTCTTCCTCTGTCTTGCCTCTCTTCCTCTGTCTGCTCCTGTCTGCTTTCTACCTCCTGGACTGTGCCTTACATGACCTTCTTTGACAGGCAGCCCACTTGTTCACGACCTTATTTCCACTTCAGTTTCTTTTCAACTATTGAAAGGGGGGTGTTCTTGTAAATGCCAGAAAAATACATTTCCCTTAGAGCTTTGTGGCATCCTTGCTGATTTGACGGCATAGATAAATTATTTTAACTTGCTAGAACCAGGGAGTAAAAACCAAGAAGATATTTCAAGTGGTATTGTTGATTGTCCTTGATTTTCTAAATTTTACATGGCAAAACAGTATGACTACAAAATCGCTAAACATTTTGATTAATGCTGTGCCCTAACAACTCCTGAAGAGTTCAAGAAGTCACACGTTTTGACACCCTAAAGCATCACTGGTTGTGTCACTCTCACTCACTCACTCAGTCCCATGTCCCAAAGGACGTAGGGGGGACATGAGAGAAGACGCACAGCGATCTTTTTCCATGCTTCACGATCCTGTGTGGCTAGTAGGAGGTGTTGCAGGGGTTGGGCGGTCCAGTCTTTGATGTTGTCAACCCATGATTTCTTTTGGCGGCCTCTTCTTCTCTTGCCCTCGACTGTTCCTTGCAGGATGGTTTTTGCTAGGGTGTTGTGTCTTGTGGTGTGACCAAACCACATCAGCTTTCTCCTCTTTATGGTGGAGAGCAAAGGCTCTTGGGGGCCCACACGCTTTTTGATTTCTTCTTTCACATAGTTATTGGTCTTGTGTTCTTTGTATGATATTCTGAGGAGTCTTCTGTGGCACTTGTTCTCGAATGCTTGGATTCTCCTCTCTAACTCTGTTGTCAGAGTCCATGATTCACAGCCATATAGGAGGATAGATATCACGAGGGATTTGTAAAGGTGGTATTTGGTGCAGAAGCTGATGTTGTTGCTTCTGATGATCCTCTGGAGTCTGACTAGAGCAGATGTTGCTGTTGCAATGCGAGCTTTCACTTCATTGTTTGATGTGCCATCTTTTGTTAGGATGGAACCTAAGTATTTGAATTGGCTCACCTCTTCTAGTATTTCTCCATTCATCTTTATTTCTGTGATGTCATTACTCGCGCTGTTGACCATGATCTTTGATTTCTCTGTACTGACCTCCATGCCGTATGCGCTCGCTCGGTCTGTTAAATTGTCTGTGAGGATTTGCAGTTCTTGTTTGCTGCTGCCCATGAGGTCAATGTCATCTGCAAATCTGAGGTTGCAAAGGGGTCTTCCACCAATGGAGATGGAAGTGTGGTGGTTTTGCAGTGTCTCTGTCATGATGTTTTCGAGGAAGAGGTTGAAGAGTACAGGTGAGAGAAGGCAGCCCTGGCGAACCCCAACCGTGGTCTTGAAGAACTCGCCCACGTGATTGTTCATGAAAACTGCACTTCTTGCGTTCTCGTACAGAGCCTTGATGACTTCAATTAGGCAGCTGTCAATGTTGAAGTGCCTGAGTACTTGCCAGAGGCCGTCATGCCATACCCTGTCAAAGGCCTTTTTGAAATCTATGAAATTGTGGTACAAGTCTTTTTGGTGTTGGAGATGCTTCTCTATCATAATTCTCAGATTGAAAATTTGTTCCATTGTGCTGCGTTTTGATCTAAAGCCCGCTTGTTCTTCTGCCAGGAGTTTTTCCGCTTGGTTTTTCAGTCTGTTGAGGACTACCTGCAGCATGATCTTGCTAGGATGACTTATGAGACTGATGGTTCTGTAGTTCTGGCATTGCTTAAGGTTTCCTTTCTTTGGCAGGGGTATTACAAGAGACTGTGTCCATTCTTTTGGCCATTCTTTGGTGTCGTGGATCTTCTGGCAAAGTTCTGTGAATCGCCTTGCTGTTTCATTCCCTCCATTTTTTGTGTAGGTTTTTGTAATAGACAAAAGTGACAGGGCTGAATTGATCAAATCATTTTTGAAAACCAAATCAACCTTCAAAGACACAATATTTCCACATGTACGTGATTTTCTCTTTTTTTTTTCGGGGGGGGGGGGGGTTGGTTCCTGGGCTAGGGCTCCAGGGTTCACCAATGGTGAGATTTTTGCCTCTATGACCATTTTTTGCGCACATGATGTAATGTCATTTATTATTGGCATGGGCTACCCCAGTTGACTGCCTCATTTTGTACAAAGTTGATCTGCCGGTTCTTATCATGTCTCCAGGAAAAACTAGGTTTCAAAGGGTTTTTGTTGTTAAATGCTTTTCTTATTTAAAAATTGCAGATTTCTGCATCAAAAAATGGCAGGAATCGCATGTAAACATGGCAAAATCATCTCAAATAGTTTTATATAAATTTAAGTAGCAACTATTTTCCCTCAAAATTTTTAGATAGCAGATTTTGTTCTATGATTAAGTGAAATGCATAGTATCAGAACACACACGCACATGCGCGCACGCATGTGCGCGCGCGCCACACACACACACACACACACATGCACACCATTTCAACACACAATCACCAAAAAGATCAGTTTTATAATACAAATTTATTTCATCAACATATGGACTGAAATGCACAAAGCTGTGGTAAACAGTACACTTTGTGTAATATTTCAAGAATATATTAACTTATATTTTCAATACAGAGCACATCCAATTTGCTGCAATGGAATACTATATATATATATATATATATATATATATATATATATATATATATATATATATATATATATATATATATATATATATATATATATGCTGCATCCATAATAATGGTCTGGAAAGTATCTGGAATTACTACATTGGCATTTTTACAGATTGCATCACATCATGCATCACACCATTATTTTCAGTCTACACATTATGAATGAAGATATACATAAAACCCAAAATGTTAAAAGCAATCAACTACATAAACTACAGGTTGATCAATGGACATAAAAGGACTCACTCTCTCTCTCTCTCTCTCTCTCTCTCTCTCTCTCTCTCTCTCTCTCTCTCTCTCTCTCTCTCTCTCTCTCACCACACACACACACACACACACACACACACACACACACACACACACACACACACACGCACACACGTGAACACACACACACACAGAGAAAACAACCAGCTGGAGGATTTTTTGGTTTGACAATGTACGCAATATTTCAATATGACAAAATATAGGAATGCTGATCACATTGTCACTAGTGCAAGAGTAAGATGTGCATGCACATGTTTATTCCATCATTTTTACACAATATATATCGACACGCACGCACGCATGCATGCACCCACTCACAAATGCACGCGCGCACACACACACACACACACCACACACACACACACACACACACACACACACACACACACACACACTCACTCTCACACACACACACACCCACACATCATTTATATTTATATGGCCCCCTACATTGGGTCTGAGTACCTGTTCCACCAAGGCCACAAAGCTTTGTGCAGACAGACACAAATCCTCGTGTTCAAACGAGATAACAACAGTCTATCAATGCAGCACAGTGATCACACCAGCTGAGAGAGGGCACAGAGACAACACAGTTCAAGGAAAGGATGATAAAAGAATATACTATTGCTAAGGCAACTCTACATCAACTGGCCGTCTGGAATGTTCTTTCAATTTCCTAAGTCATAGGAAGGAAGACAACAATTAAAATAATTAATAAAAAAAAAAAAAAGATGGCCAAGCATTAAAAACATTCAAGCATGATGAACAAACCATTGAAAAGACTTTTAAAAAAAATTATTGTCATTTAAAAGGTTAGCTCAAAACCCTAATGTGGTCATCATGATTATTATAATTTATGATTATGAGCAGCTGACCTGAGCATTCTAGATGCTCTTTTAATCAAATGTCTGAAAGTTCACAATGACAGATGCAAAAAGCAAGAAAAATAACCCACATACAGGTTTGGGTTCACTCACCACACACACACACACACACCACACACACACACACACACACACACACACACACACACACACACAACACACACACACACACACACACACACACACACCACACACACACACACACACACACACACACACACACACACTCACACACACACACACACACACTCACACACACACACACACACTCACACACACACACACACACACACACACACACACACACACACACACACACACACACACACACACACACACACACACATCTCCCTCTTCCATCTACAGACACTCACTAATAAACAGCTGGTTGAAAAACCAATCTGAGAATTGAAAAAAAAACAAAAAAACAAAACAATTTCCCATTGCATGATAGATTGATGTAATCCACTGCTTGAACAGGAATGACTACTTGTCCATAATCCCTTCCACTCACACACACAGACGCAGGCAGCAGCCCACAAAACACTGGGAAAACCAACATCAAAATGAACACCTACACATTATTCAGACAGCCAGTCCTCCATATCCCTTTCTTGCCTCTATTCTCTCAAAACTCAAACAAAAATGGAAACCTGGAATAAAAGCTAGTTGTTGTATATAGCTCTGAATAACAGACATTGAAAACAAAATTTTACAAAAGCTCCTTTTTTCATTAAAAAATCTTTTAAGTAAGGAAGCTTGTAGCCCCAGAACAGCAGAATTAGAAAAGCTAAGCAGCACTGAAACAGCTGACTATATATAGCAGCAGTCAGAGAACGAACTGAAATCATCGTTCACTGCCGAACTGAAAGGAGGCCAGCACACAGACATGGGCCCAAGGAAAGCAAACAGAGAGAGGACACAAACACAGAAGACACCACTACACAGGCTACAGAGAAAGAGGACACAAACACCACAGACACTACTACACAGGCTACAGAGAGAGGACACAAACACCACAGACACCACTACACAGGCTACAGAGAGGACACAAACACCACAGACACCACTACACAGGCTACAGAGAGGACACAAACACCACAGACACCACTACACAGGCTACAGAGAGAGGACACAAACACCACAGACACTACTACACAGGCTACAGAGAGAGGACACAAACACCACAGACACCACTACACAGGCTGGATCATCAAGTCGACCTTCGCTGTTGAGAATTCACACTACTGTCCAGCAATCTTCAAATCTCTTTCTGTAAATGAAGCAATGAGATGAAGCACTATGTAAGTATTTCAAATTACCTGATCACTGAAAAGAAAAATAAATACACAAAAAAGGAACCAACTTGGCACCTACACTGCAACAAACAAAACAAATGAAAAAATAAACATCGACTTGGCCCCTAACATGCACCTAACTATGTCAGACCCCATCAAAAAGCACAGGGCAATGCATGCAGGAAGGAGACGCCATACAAAGTGAGTTCTGAGACACTGAAGACCGGTGCCATACAACACACACCATGTGAGTATCAATATCACTCTCTGACCTGACATAGACACGTTCATGCATGCAGCAGGTGTGGTTTGTTCACAGACTTCACGCTTTACAATCTGCTGAGGCTCTGTACTCGGTGAACAACTTTGTTGTTTTTTTACATGTATAAAATAGTGTACAAACTCAACTCCAGAGGTTCTGCATACAATTTCAAGGCATCATACATACAGCCAGTCTACACAAGCATTATTATGTAAGTTTCACCAAACAAGAGATGAATTTTATGGAAAAAGAAGTACTGAATATAAAGCAGAACTGGAAATCACAATTGCAATGTACAGAGGGTATTGCACAATATATAATCATACAGGTATATATACTTTTTACATTTGTTTCACAAACACTACAATCTCTGAAAACGCAGCAGCAAATTTAAAATGGGCAAATAAGAAACTCTCCTACAGAACAGTGGAGGGAAGATAATGTGATGCTACACGCAAGCTTTTCATCATGATTTTTTTTTTTTGGGAAAAAAGGCAAACTTTCTGCACTTCCCAATACTAGCATTAAAATGACTCTTTCAGCAAGCACAGAAAGCAAGACTGTCTTCAAGAGAGCAGCATTCAATATTTTTTTAAAGAAAAAGAAAGGATTTCGTGTCAGCCCATAACAGAGAAGTTTGAATTAAAACAATGGAGCCAGTGGAAAGAGAAGCCACAGCCACAAACACCTGAGCAAACTGACTTCATAGCAGCGATGTACACACTATAGCACTGACAAAAATCAGATTTATCCTTTCATTAACAGCAGGAACAGTGACTCATTCCAACAGACTACTGACAGCAAGACTTGCAGCCCCTGGAGGGAAACAGAATGACTAACAGATTCTGAAAATCTGATCTAAAAAAACAAAAAAAAAAGACTAACAGAATGATGTTAGGACAGCCCAAGCTTTCACCAGTAACAACCAGACGATGGGACACCTGTGTTTGGTTAGAAGTAAGAGAGAGACATGCCCTTCTGCCATTAGTACACACGACACACTTTTCCTGAACCACATTGTATATCCACCTCATCCACCCCCCCCCCCCCCCCACACACACACACACACACTCTGCAGTTGAAGTAAACATGAACTCATGACAAGGTCAAGAATGAGAAATAGAAAAATGTCACCATGAGACAGGGGTAGAAAAGGCCACTGGAGTTTTCAGTTTTCTCCACTGTATAACTGACACTAATGAGGATGATAAAGATGCTGTTTGTAGAGATCGGGTGAATCAGAGACTGACAGATAGAGATCATATACTCTAAACTTTACCTACTCTTTTTTTATTTATTTTTATTTTATAAGGAAAAATAAAATAAGAAAAAGAGTAGGTACTCTTCCTGGCAAAAGATGTCCCAATGTCTATGAGATAAATGTATCACCAGTATTAGCATACATATCAAAAGATACCCAATGCCCAACAGATAAACATATCACCAGTATTACAAAATATCTAAAATGTATATCCATTTCAGTCAATTTTAACATTACAAAAAGGGGAAGGGTGGACCAGAAGGATGGAGCTTAAAAAAAAAAAAAAAAAGATAATGAATGAAATTGACAGTGAAACGACACAAGTCAAACGTAGGACTACATAACAAGGCAAGACACTGGTGGTGAAGAATGAGGACAGTGCTGTTGTACAGTCAGTCTGTTTGCATAGCTGTCAATATCATAATGCACAGGTGTATCAGTATTGCATAGCTATCAATATCATAATGCACAGGTGTATCGGTATTGCATAGCTATCAATATCATAATGCACAGGTGTATCAGTATTGCATAGCTATCAATATCATAATGCACAGGTGTATCAGTATTGCATAGCTATCAATATCATAATGCACAGGTGTATCGGTATTGCATAGCTATCAATATCATAATGCACAGGTGTATCAGTATTGCATAGCTATCAATATCATAATGCACAGGTGTATCGGTATTGCATAGCTATCAATATCATAATGCACAGGTGTATCAGTATTGCATAGCTATCAATATCATAATGCACAGGTGTATCGGTATTGCATAGCTATCAATATCATAATGCACAGGTGTATCGGTATTGCATAGCTATCACTATCATAATGCACAGGTGTATCAGTATTGCATAGCTATCACTATCATAATGCACAGGTGTATCAGTATCATAAAGGACAGATCTCCTGACAGGTGCACTGCACGTTGGCCTTGCATCCTTGTGATGTAACTATGAGGATCCTGGTTCAAATCCTGGCGCTATCTTGCTGACAGCAGGCAGAAATGTAGAGAGGCTTTAAAGGCACTGTATGTTCAGGCTGATCAACACTACAGCAGGGCTTTCTTTCACATTTTTATTTTTTATTTTATACCACTTATACACAAGATCAACCTCACAGATGTCAGAATCCTTTTGTTTCATTATGTCTTGAAACTGGCTGTCTTGTAAAGGAAACAAAGTCACATTCTATTCACAAAAATGCCCATCACCATAATCAAGACTCACACCCACAATATCAATCCACAATTACATCCTATACAATAATAGAGTTATTTTCAATTATAGCTACCACCAAAGTTTCTCTTCACCTTCACACACCTGTTTATGATGACTGAACAAAGATATATGGTTCAACACGCGTTTGAAGTGGATGGACAATACATGTTGACCAAAATCCTTCCTTTTCAAACCAAATCTTCCGTCATGAAATGCCTTCAAGATACTTTGAATACATCTCGCAGTTTCAAACTGAAATGCCAATGCAACACAGTTGGTGGACCCTGAATGAATAACAGAAATTTGTAAGTACAATTCATATACAAAAAAAAGAATGTATGATCCAATTCATTCAAATGAAAATAAGATGCTCACACATACCAGGTTTTGTTGTTATTGTTTCTTTGCTTGGTTTCCATTAACTCTCATTTTGGGCAATGGAACCTGGTGGAGCCAAGCCTGCATGCTGGGTATGTTTGGTTTCCATAATGAATGCCGACATGAATAACTGGACTTTTTTTTTTTTAAACAGGCATATTTGATCTTCTGCATGCGTATATACATATATATATAATATATAAGAATAAAGGCATTGGCAGGTCTGCACTCAGATGCAGCCTCTGAGATTCGAACACACTACTTCATGGACCCAGGGAATGGCTACACGACGCTATCAGTTAATATTGTTTTTAAACTGACGTCACAGCTGCTGTGGATTGTTGATTACAGGAGTGTTACAAGTACACTTTATCCAGAGAGGATTTAGCTACAAAGTTCACTGACAATGTTGATTACAGGAGTGCTACAAGTACACTTTATCCAGAGAGGATTTAGCTACAAAGTTCACTGACATGTATTACAAGTGCACAAACCTTATCAAGAGATTCAGCTCAAAGTTCATCGACAATGTTATACAGATGCTACATCATTATCAAAGTTGCTACAAGTCACTACAATCCATCATCTCTCAACACCAAAGTAACAATACTTTGAGTATGCTTTTTTTACACACAGTCTTTGTTACAACTCCTCCTTTCTACTGCGGAAGCTTTGGCAAGTCAGTGACAGGTGGAGCAGAGTTAAGAGCTTTCCTGAACACTGCAGACGGCTGTGCAGTGTGTTGTGCCCTCTCTTTTGGCCTTCTGTGGACATGTACAGTCACCCTGTTCTATAGGTCTGCTTCACCAACTACTCCTGTTTTCTACATGTAGACACATTTCCTGCTCAAAACCTGCATGAAGGAATACTTGTAAGTGATTATGTTTACCCTGACTACAGCCCCTTTCATTTTCCGCTTTGAGGACTTTTAAAGCTTCGGAATTCAGATTATTCTGAAACAATCTCAATGCCACCATGGAGCAAAAACTGAGTGAATGCATGATGTTAGAGAACATGGAAAAGTGAATGATACACTGAACTTCAACATGATTGCGTGTTAAAACAATGGACAACAATGAATAAGACAACTGAAGCCTGTTCCAACATGATTGCTGATGTTACAGAACAAGGACAAACAATGAATGATACAACTGAAGCCTGTTCCAACATGATTGCTGATGTTACAGAACAAGGGACGAAAGAGGAATGATACAACAGAAGCCTGTATGACATGACATCTAACAAGCAATGCCTGCTCTCAGTTCACAGGGCAATCAAGGAGGACTCAGAATCAGGTGTACACACACCCATGAAGAATGACCGATACCAAGACTGGAGGGGAGAGTCACAGAATCATTGCCACATCACTGCTGACCTGGGTCAGAAAGCGTTTAGAAAGTTCCACTACCCTTCAGAGTTTTGTTGTTTTCTTTCCTTGTTACACTGAATAGAATTTACAGAACTGTTATCATACAGGCAGAAGCACTTCCCTTTCTCTTACAAACCAAATAAAGTTTTAAAAGTTCTTTTCCATTCTTAACAACAAAGCTCAGACTAACTGGTATAGCAGCATACCCAATAGACTGCACTTCTGGATTTTAACGTCATTTTTCTTCAAGAAAGCAAACACTAAACCTTAGAATGATGATAACGCCAAGAACACAACGCATGACAGTCACACCAGCGTAACATTTCTTACACCATTTCAGATGAGGTCACTATCATCCTTACACCAAAAATCTCAGCAAGCTAAATACACAGGTGTTGCACTGTTTACACATCATACGCTTCATACAGCATTACTTTGCTTTACCATGCCAAAATATTTATAAATACACAATACATGTACAAAGGTACTGACTAGAACAATGTCGCAATATCACAAAAACAATGTATTATGCAGTTTCTATACACCATGACAACAGATGACTTGACATTATATCCCATGATAACAGATGACTTATATTATATCGCAATCAGAAGTACAGGGGGCAGTGCTCTAGAGCAACTGAACCAGAGCTGCTTCTTACAATGAGATACAGTATTACACCACAAAGAAAACACTATGTTTCCATTGATGAAACAATCTTCACTAAAAACGAACAGTAGATAGAAGTCTGCCATGAAAAGTGAGAGAGGATGGAGAAGAAGAGGAAGACAGGAGCAGCACTGCTCTCGATGAAAACTCCTCACACACACTCTGACTTCTTATCTATCAAAGTTATAGCAATGTCTCTCCACTGGAGTGTGGATTTATGCATGGATACAGAGGCAAATACATCTAGCAGTACACATAAGCACATGTATACTACACACACACACACACACACACACACACACACACACACACACACAACACAACACACACACACACACAACCACCTGCCTGCAGGTCAAAACCCAAAATGTACATGTACAAATATTACCAACAACAACAAAAATATTAATGCACTCAAGTGTTGCTGATCTGATCAGTATCAGACTTTCTTATCAAACTTTAAGGACACTTTTGAATGAATGCTTAACACACCTGGAATGAATATATACAATCAGTAACTATTCCAAAAAAAAAAAATCAAATTTCATTCAAACGTACAAGGTATGATTTAAAAAAGAAATCAACATGTGGGTTCTCATCTACTTGCACCTAAGTCTGACAGCTTCATCCTGACAGCCCCCACACACCCCATCACCTAGTCAGCAGTGACCTGACAAACACCTTGTCCTATGAACAACACACTGTTGTCCTCTGCTCTACATAGTCTGCATTAACACAGCACACCTACATCAGTACCTGGGCATTCCAGTCACAGCAGTTTTATGATTAGCATCACGTTCTGGTTGTTGTGTGTTTTTTTGTGGTCATTCTCCATGACAGTAGCAAATTTGTGTAGTTCAAATTCATTCTGTTTAGTGATTGGTGGTACTACACCTTTCTGGTCACAAAGTTCCCCCAGCAATGAAAAACATGACAATCTTGCAGCACCCCCCTCCCCTCCCTTGCAAAGTGATGGCTGTGCCCCCCACAAAAAACACAGAGGGGCAAGGAACGACTGTAAGACTCTGGTCCATGACAATAAAGGCAGTGTTGTAAGAAGCATCTCCTCCACCCTATTCTACCCCACTCCCCTCTAAACACCAAACCACCAAGAAACCCTACAACAACAACAAAAACTCCTTCAGGAAAAAACTAAAGCCAGCAAATCTGAATACACAAGTTGTGTTTTGTTTAAGACACACATTCTATCTCTCTATCCCCTGACACTGGGATGATAGTGAAATAATTGTGAACAGAAGGGACACACACTAGCCCTGCAAAGTCTTGCTGTCCCCTGTGCCATTGGCTGACTCCCCCTCCCTCTGTGTCCAGCCATCCTCTTTGTGGTAGTAAAGCTGCTCTGTAGCTTCAATACTTAGAACAAACACATTTATTTATTTTATTTTATACCACTTTATGTCACAGCAGATTCTCTGCATGAAATTTGGGCTGCTCTCCCCAGGGAGAGCATGTCGCCACAAGTGCAGCGCCTACCCATTATTTTTTTTCCCCCTCAGGGATGGTTTCTAAACATGACAACTGTGTGCATGCTAGTTTACATTTATAGTACATCCTTTTCTAGAACACATCATATGGAATGATAACATACCATAACATCTACTCTACTCTTTCCACGCTACTTCAGCATCTTCTTTCTCCTCTACCACATTATCCCCATCATCTGAATCCAGCAATAGTTTCAAACCTTCCATCACACCATTCACCCTCATGCAGAAGTTCTGAGCCTCAGCACCATAGCAACTCCAAATTAAATTTCATACAACACTTTTGCTGAAAACACAGCTTCTGAGGCACTTCAGCACAGACAGTCCATGTCAGACAAACAGACACACAGACAGAAACAGACAGACAACAGACAGACAAGAAAAGATGGCCAGTCTCAGCAACACAGACCCTACACCCTATCTCTGCATGCAATACCAAATCCACTGAACCCATCACCAGCCTCCATCCCCTGGTATCCCCGCTCACCCTCCTTTCTTCACACTGACTAGACAACACAACACAACACAGGTACAAGGTCCCAGTCAGGTGTGGATCAAGCTGTGGGTGTTCACCTGTACAAGTCATCAAGGCAGAGGCCTTTAGCCACGCTACAGACAGCATCACTGAACAACGCTGGTCTTCGGTCTGTTTAGGTATCATACATTATGTATCATATATCATACATTATATATCATACATCATACATTATGTATCATATATCATATATTATATATCATAATCCTACACCATATATCATACATCATGTATCATATATTACATATTATATATATATCACTGTGCTGACTGGCAGCGAGGGGCAGGCACTTACTTACCTCTGTACATCACAGTGACAGTCTATTTACATGTGTACACTTTCGAGTTTCCTACCATTACTTATGTCGTTTTTTCATGTACTTTTTTACAGCAGAACAAATGTCAGTGCACACCTACTGGTCTGATGACCTGAAGAAGCAAAGTCAGTCTTATGAACTGTCTGCAGACACAGCATCCCTGTGCTCTCCACACACCACCTCCTCCTGTCCTCCATCACTATGTCCACACACTACCTGCTCATACCTGTACATCTCCTCCCCTGCCCTGCCCAGACCAGTAATGTGGGGTCACCCATCACCTGCTGCCTGGTCAGGTATGTTGGTACAGCTAGCATGCACACCTGGAATAATAACTGTATACTGCCACCACACGGAGCTGAAGCCAGTTTATCCAAGGACTGCTGTTTGAAACACAGATTCCCTGCCATGAACACTCCACAAACAGACAAATGGACAGACATTCAGACAGACGGATGGACAGACAGACACACTGACAGACAGACAAACTGGTATAGTGCACACCTTGACATGTAATCTGTGATGGCAGTGAATATTTTCAGGTGACAGTTCCCCACTTCTGTTCAGACATCACAGGTACAGCACTGCTGTGGTTCACCTGTTTCTGCACCCCACAGACCAGTCAGGCAGCAGGCCACGCTTCTTTGACAGGCAAGCAGCGACACCCATTATGCTATTTTCTCCATTACTTTCCTTTTTTAAGACAACACATGAATTTCAACTGTGAATAAGGTCTTGATACATATAAACTCTTTTTCACATTGAAGGTGTTGTCCATGATGAATCAGAATGTTTTCTTTGTGACTAGCACCAAGACTGAACCACTGTTGGAAACGAGGAAAAAGTTCAGCACCTTTCTGTACAGAACTGGATTGGAGAGCAAACAAAGTCTACCAGACACCCAGGTCTAACAGGAGCTGCTCACTGGATGCGGTCTGTGCTTTCTCAGATGATGTCCTGTAAGTTAAAGGGAAGACTTTTCAACAGGTATCACCTTCACTATCAACAATCCAAACATCCCCCCCAGTTTAAAAAATACCACCTCAATACACTCTCACATCATCATGACGTTCACAATCAGTTCATTCACATGAGGTACACAACATTCAATGGCTTTACACTAGAACACATGCGTTTCTGTACCAGGCATGTCAAATAGACACATTCTCAGCAACGACTTTTGGAACAAACGTTGCTGTTAAAACACATCTGACAAACCAGTATTGCCACACTGACTGTCTGTCCCCAAGAGCCATCAGAGGAGTATTGTGCAATGGAGCCCAGTCCCTCCTCTGAAGGTGATATGTTGACAGGGACAGCGATACAGTTCTCTCTGTTCACAGATCACAAGGACTGAGCAAAGAGCCACAGCGCAGACACTGACTGCATCCACTGTGACTGTGGTATTGTAAGGCCCCAGCGGTGTGGTTTCTGTCCTCTACTGCCCGTGGAGAGAGGGACTGTCCTCTGTGTTCACCCACACGCCGCGTCCTGCTCTGCTCTGCCCTCACTTGTTCCACACCATCAGCCCCTCTGGGTTCTGCACACAGACACGTTGTCTTCACCATTATTCTATCATCACCATCATCATCATCACATCATCATCATCATCATCATCGCTATTTTCTGAATTATTTTATCATCATTACTGTTTTCAGAGATATTTTGATATGAGTATTATATTCAGGATAATCATATCATCATTATCATAATTATCACTATTTTCTGACTTATTCTCAGGTTCAGGTTTAATCACAAGTGGCAAATTCCCCAAGTGGATGCTGGAGGCCTATCACAATAACTAGCATCCCCACCTCCTGGAAATTCTGTGCTAGAAATTTCCTCATTTCTATCCCTCTCTGTGTTTCTGCCTTGCTCCTCTTCTTCCTGTCACCACCTCCTTCTGGTCTGTTTCTGTCTTCTTGGCCCATTCTCCTGCCTTTCTTTCTCCAGAGAAAACAGTTCTCTCCCATGCCAAATTGGGCCCAACTTGTCAGGCAGTTAACGACAGCACAACACATTATTGCTCCTATGACAGACAACAACAGTAGCTGCTGTCTGAGCGTTCCACAAAGAAGAACTAGTGGCAAAACAAATGCTCCTGATATGCCAGAAAGTTGGCCAGAAAGGCGGCGGCACGAAGTGGAACAGCATCAGAGACTGCTGGTGACTGACCTGGGCGACGAGGAAGGCTGACACCCAGCGGTACATCTCCTCCTCTGAGGGCAGGCTGACACAGTGACCAAAACACGCGTTCTTCAACTTCTCGTCCCTGTTGTTCACCAGGAAGGTGAAGCCAAAACTGCAACAGAAAAGCACAAATATGTCTACATGGTGTGCGTGAGGAAAGTGAAGAAAAAAAAAAATGCATGCACATTAAAGCACACAAATGTGCATACGCAAGCGCACGCATGGGAACAGATAAGATTTACAAAACTACATACACAAGGGGACTGGATGTAAAAAAGCACATGAGTGCTTATTCCATTATCCTTGATATAAAAGAATAAATAGAATAAAATAAAATGTGTATGCACACATCTATGGAAGTACAGACATACTTGCAGAACTTTCCAAATGCATGTTCTTTAAAAATAAAATCATGAAAACCTGTATGATACAGCAGCAGAGCTACATTGATCATTCTTTGTTATTTTTTACTTTCTGTCGTTCATTTGTTGTCAGTGCTCAGTTCACAGAAATCACTATATGCCCACAGGAACATGCCATGATTTTATAGATACTTACTGAGTTGGTGAGTCTCTCAACAGGTTTTGCTTTCATAGTATGTGTCTGTGCATATGTACACAGTGTGTGTGTGTGTGTGTGTGTGTGTGTGTGTGTGTGTGTGTGTGTGTGTGTGTGTGTGTGTGTGTGTGTGGTGTGTTGTGGATGACAAAGCAATACTGACTGGTTAGGGGGCGACCTCTTGGCGTCTATGCCCAGGTAGATGGTCAGCTCTTCACCTTCCAGGAGCAAGCTGACTCTTGGCCTGTGGCAACATTATCACATCATCACTCCATTATATAAACTACCACTAATCACACACTCACCATGTATCACCTGACCTTTACACAATCATTCACACCACATGTATCGTGTGGACAACTTCATCAAAATAACAAATAATACACCACCCGTCACTACCCCAAAAAAAAACATCAAAAGATAAAAAAACAATTTAAACACCTCTCATCAAGAACAGTGAACTGACACAGTCAACACTTTAAAGAAAAACATGGCCTCACATGAAATTAAATGGACCACATTCCCCTATGGGGATGCAGGACTCTTTCAGTACAAACAGCATCCCCACCTTCAGAAAATTCTGTGCTAGAAATTTCCCCTTTTCTATCACTAACTTTGCTTCAGTTCTCTCTCTCTCTCTCTCTCCTCTCTCCCTCTGCTTATCTTTCCTGTCCCCACCCAGCCCATTCTGCTTTCTTTTATCAAGCAAATCTGAAAATCTTCTTTCATGAACATTTTTAACAGCTGCCCTAGATGTAGAAATGTGCTGGCTGTGGTTCACATGAATGGATTACTGAACTCACAACAAAGAAAGCAAGACAATGTCATAAAACCCAAGAAAGTAATTACATGTGTCTTCAATCAACCCAACACGCATCACAAATATCTGCAGTATTTCCTCCACTCTTTTTCCCCACAAATATCTGCAGCACATGAACTTTGTCAGCAATGACCCTAAAAGCAAGTAACCAAACAGCACACTGGGTACATATGATACAGACAACATTCAGATCAGAACAGAGCCCTACCTTGGCGTCTTTGTAGAAGGTGAGGACGCACTGTTTGAACTCCACTGTCACCTTTTGAACCTCGTTTTCGACTTGGAGTCAGCGTACCTGACCTCTCCAAACAACGCCCGCGAGTTGTCGTACTGAAACAGCCAGGTCAAAGGGCACAGGTGTTAGTGTCAACGTGTCTGCAGAATGCAAACTGTTCAACAGAAATGTGAAGAGAAATCTGATTTTGCTTTCGCCTATTGTGCTTCAGGTGACCAGTAAAAAAGGGCAAACAAGACACAGAGAGAGAGAGAGAGAGAGAGAGAGAGAGAGAGAGAGAGAGAGAGAGAGAGAGAGAGAGAGAGAGAGAGAGAGAGAGAGAGAGAGAGAGAGAGAGAGGGAGGGGGGGGGGGGGAAGGAGAGAGAGATTTTCCAGAAGGTGGGGATGTTATTTCTTTACTGACAAGCCTCCAGCCTCCCCACAGGGGAAACAGAATGAAAAATGAGCACACCAAAAAACTGTGAGAACACACAAAGTATTAAAAAAAAACCAAAACCCAACCAGCTACTGACTCTGAGTAGAAACACACACCTAAAAAACACACACACCTAAACTCTGCCACAAAAACAACACAAACATACATGATACAACACATACATGACACAAACATACATGACACAAACATACATGACACAACACATAGATGACACAACACGTAACAGCAAGAGACACAGACATGGGACACTGACGTTTCTGTCCAGTTTCTCCAGTGTTTTGGTGTCAGTGAGGCAGAAACAAAAACGACACAAACATACATGACAAAACACATACATGACACAAACATACATGACACAAACATACATGATACATACATAAATGACATAACACATAACAGCAAGAGACACAGACACAGACAGGCCCACTGACATTTCTGTCCAGTTTCTCCATGTGTTGGTGTCAGTCAGGCAGAGACAAAAACGACACAAACATACATGACACAACACAACACATAAGAGACACACACACGGACACACTGACATGTCTGTCCAGTTTCTCCAGCGTGTTGGTGTCAGTCAGGCAGAGACACGTCTCTTTCCTCACCGCCTCCTCCCAGTCCCCCCACCTCCCCGTCGTCAGCAGCATGTTGTTGCTGGGGAACAGAGGCCTCTCTGAAACACACACACACACACACCACACAAGCATGCACACACACACACACACACCATGCACATATGTGCACACACACACACATATGCACACACACACACATGCATATGCACACACACACACATGCATATGCACACACACACACACATGCATATGCCACACACACACACACACACACATGCACATGCAGCACACACACACACACACACACACACACACACACACACACACACACACACACACACCACACACACACACACACACACACACACACACACACACACACACACACACACACACACACACACACATGAGTGCTTATTCCATTATCCTCGAAATAAAAAAATTAAGTAAATGAAAATTTTTACAAATAAAAACACACACATGTGTACACACACACACACACACACACACACACACACACACACACACACACACACACACACACACACACACAAACAAACACACACACAACACACAACACACAAAACACCTCTTATGTTCATCACCACTCTCTACTTTCTTTTTTTTTAAATCTGACGACAGTTTCCCAAAGATTGTTTTTCAAACTCTCTTATCAACTCTGGTCCTGGTGTGTGTGCACGTGTGTGTGTGTGTGTGTGTGTGTGTGTGTGTGTGTGTGTGTGTGTGTGTGTGTGTGTGTGTGTGTGTGTGTGTGTGTGTGCATGCGTGCCTGCATGCATGTGTGTGTGTGAATGCGCGCGTGTGTGCCTGCATGTGTTAGCACAGTTAGTGCAGGACATACAGTCCAACCTTTGTTATTCTCTAATGAAGCATTGTTCATTAAATTTTTATTTCCACACTGACACACAAGGCTTTCCAAACCAGACACTCTCCACTCCTCATCTGTCTGTTGTTCAAGGTGAGTGAAAACAACTGGCTGTATGGACAGGGCAGCCTGGTTGGTTAGAGTGTTGTACATTGTGCTTGTTGATCTGCTGACCCAGGTTCGAATCCCGCGCAAGAGGATTCTTTTCCTCCCTTGAGTTAATATCAGTGCCGACTCCAATCCCCCCAAAAGTCCATTGGATGAGACTATTAACTGAGGTTTCATGTGTGAATGCACAAAGAACATCTTTCAAACACGTTAAAACCTGCTGCGCTTTTTGGGAAGAGTAGGCCATTGTTTGCAAAACCCCATACAAATAACCTTTCAGAAGAGTAGTCCATCTGTGCCAGTGGGAACGAATGACAAAATTGACAAAACCACATGCACACTGGGACTGGATGTAAAAAAAAAAAATTTTTAAAGCACACAAGCGCTTATTCCATCATCCTCAAAATAAAAGAAAAAAAAGTTTTTTTATAAAAAAGAAAAAAAAGGGCTGTTTCTTACCGAGAGTTCCTTTGAAGAGGAGTTCAGAGAGGGCGAAGTTGCGGCCAGACAGCCCACACTTCCTGGTCAGGTAATCCACCACATCCTGCGCTGAGGTGGCTGGGGTCACCTGCACCAGCAACAGAGCAATCACCTGTCTGCATTGAGGGGCAACAGAACAACATCACTGTCTGTGTCTGCTGCATGAGGGTGCAACACAAATACCTGTCTGAGTCTGCTGCACTGAGGTGCAACACAAAATACCTGTCTGAGTCTGCTGCACTGAGGGTGCAACACAAAATACCTGTCTGTGTCTGCTGCACTGAGGGTGCAACACAAAATACCTGTCTGAGTCTGCTGCACTGAGGGTGCAACACAAAATACCTGTCTGAGTCTGCTGCACTGAGGGTGCAACACAAAATACCTGTCTGAGTCTGCTGCACTGAGGGTGCAACACAAAATACCTGTCTGAGTCTGCTGCACTGAGGGTGCAACACAAAATACCTGTCTGAGTCTGCTGCACTGAGGGTGCAACACAAAATACCTGTCTGAGTCTGCTGCACTGAGGGGCAACACAAAATACCTGTCTGAGTCTGCTGCACTGAGGGTGCAACACAAAATACCTGTCTGAGTCTGCTGCATGAGGTGCACCAAAATCTGCTGATCTGCGCATTGGGTGCAACACAAAATACCTGTCTGGTCTGCTGCATTGAGGGTGCAACAAGCAACATCACCTGTCTGAGTCTGCTGCACTGAGGGTGCAACACAAAATACCTGTCTGAGTCTGCTGCATGAGGGTGCAACAGCAACAATCACCTGTCTGAGTCTGCTGCATTGAGGGTGCAACAACAACATACCTGTCTGTGTCTGCTGCATTGAGGGTGCAAACAGAGCCAATCACCTGTCTCAGTCTGCATTTCTCAATGTCAAGTTTCCTCATAACAAACCAAAGATGCTTGTTCAGGGGATACTTGCCCCTGGAGTTAACATCAGTGCTGACTCCACTCCCTGGAAAGTCCTTCAGATGAGACTTTATATAAACCCAGGGTCCCATGAGCAACTGCACACAAAACATCTTGCATACATGTGAAATCCTGTTCCATCTTTCAGAAGAGTAGTCCATTTGTGCCAATGGGAGCAAATGACAAAATTGACAAAACCACATGCACACAGGGACTGGATGAATAAAAGCACATAAATGCTTCTTCCATTTTCCTTGAAATAAACGAATAAATAAATGAATAAATAAACAAATTGGTCTCCACAAACAGTGTCCACAAGCCTGCTGTCTGCATCCAAATCTTTTTCTGCAGTAGTTTTCTGTCAGATACATTGAACACTTACCACAGATTTTGCTAATCTTATCATAGTGCCAATGATTGCTGACAGAACGTTAGAGGAAAATATGCAATCAAATTTTGCGTACATATTTGCTGAAAAGGCTTTTCCTCTGATGAAGAATGTAATAATATGTCGTGTTGTGTTTTGTGTGATGTGTGTGTAGTGTGTGTCTGTGACTGTGTGTGTGTGTGCTGTGTGTGTGTGTGTGTGTGGTGTGTGTGTGTGTGTGTGTGTGTGTGTGTTGTGTGTGTGTGTGTGTGTGTGTGTGTGTGTGTGTGTGTGTGTGTGTGTGTGTGTGTGTGTGTGTGTGTGTGTGTGTGTGTGTGTGTGTGTGTGTGTGTGTGTGTGTGTGTGTGTGGTGTGTGTGTGTGTGGTGTGCGTGGTGGGTGTGCATGTGTATGTATGTGTATGTGTGTGCCGCTGTGCATGCACATCAACGCATGCAGTACTCACGTTGACCATCTCGCACTGGCCGTTGTGGCTGTACATGGACACAGGCATCAGGAATGTGCTGGACGGCTGGGACTGCAACACACACACTTTTATTTAACATACACCACTTTTGTTTTTTCAACACTCATCACTTTCACCGTGTACATACATGTCTCCGTCAACAGTTGTTATGTCTGACAACATGATCACCACTTTCACCTGGCTGTCACATCTTTCACAGGCAATGCAGGCTTCAGGAGACTTTGAGGCCTCACAATGAACCAGGATTCAGACAGGATCATCACAACATGAGGCCTCAGAGTGAACCAGGATTCAGACAGGATCATCACAACATGAGGCCTCAGAGTGAACCAGGATTCAGACAGGATCATCACAACATGAGGCCTCAGAGTGAACCAGGATTCAGACAGGATCATCACAACATGAAGCCTCAGAGTGAACAATCACAGGATTCACAGGACCAAAAAAGGATGACTCATCACAACAAGGACTTTGAAAACCCTGCACGGCCTATATGGCTGGAATAAACTTCCTCATTCACAAAAACAATGTCAACAGACACTCCCCTCTGTTCAAGCCATCTACAGGAAAGGCAGGGGGAAAACACAGCAAAAGCCACAGACAGCAATGCTTTCCCTTGGGGGCTCATCACTGATGAAAGTCCTTTTCTCTTACAGACACTTGGCTATCAAAAGGCTGGGAACACTTTTTGCAGCAACAAAGTCAGCGACACTTCTGCAAGTGCCTTGAAGCACCATAGAACTGTCGCTATACTTCTGACAAGTGCCTTGAAGCACCACAGAACTGTCAGCTGCACTTCTGACAAGTGCCATGCAGCATTACATCACAACTACACTTCTGACAAGTGCCATGAAGCACCACAAGAACTGTTAGCTGCTGAAGGTTCTGTCCTCCATCTCCCTGACACAGGACTAATACAAAGCTGAGAGCCTGTCAACACGACATGCCAAGTCATCACCTTTACCCCATAACACACCAAGCTGACAGCCTGTCAACACGACATGCCAAAGCATCACCTTTATTCAATAACACATCACACTGAAAATCAGCTCCTATTGGAGATGCCTAGTGTTACCTCACTCTCTGACACACACACACACACACACACACACACACACACACACACACACACACACACACACACACACACACACACACACTGCATGACAAATCCTGACATGAAGTTCAAGTGAATGACTATATCCTAAAACTTGGCAAGCAGGTAGATTTCATCTTGTAAGAACAGGGAACACAGAAGAAGAAGAAGAAGAAGAAGAAGAAGAAGAAGAAAAGAAGAAGAAGAAGAAGAAGAAGAAGAAGAAGAAGAAGAAGAAGAAGAAGAAGAAAAAGATACTGATTTATCCAATTTCAAGCCAAATAGGACATGTGCATGCATATGGTAAAGTGAACAGAGCAAGACACAGACTAGGGAAGATGTGACAGTTGTGTATAATGTTCAGCAGCAAGTCACTGAAGTCAGATCAGAAGACAGGCATGGCAAAAGGCTGTATGGCCAACACTGTGACCCTTACATTCCGACAGCATAGGGCCAACACTGTGACCCTGACAGTCAGACAGCAAACACAATGATGATTATGGCAAGGTCTGATTATATCAGAGGAAATTCCCAGAAAGGCATGATTTTGTCTGTTTCTCTCTGTGCAGGCTCACTGATGTCATGACAGGTTTCTATCAGAAAAGTTCTCATGAATATAGGATTCTTCCTATGTCCACTGGTGAAGTTTAACCTACAGTATCATATCACCCATTTTACTAAATGATAAACATTTGATAAAAATAAAAAAATGCGCACTACAGTAGGACTTACTCTGTGCCAATCAAACAGGTTCTATTATTCTGTTATTCCTTATCAGAAACAATTGACAAAAGGAAGGATTTTGTCTGTTTTATTCAGAATACTGACAGGATTAATTCATTTAAATCTTGGAAACCAGACAGATCAGAAACACTTCACTGAAGATAATTTTTCATTCAATTTTACTAATTTTTCATTCAATTTTACTACAGAAACAGTTTAACCTGAACACATCACTACCTGAACACATCACATCCTGAACACATCACTACCTGAACACATCACATCCTGAACACATCATCACGAACAATCACATCCTGAACACATCACTACCTAACACACACTACCTCAACACATCACTACCTGAACACATCACTACCTGAACACACCTATACCTCAACACACCTATACCTCAACACACCACTACCTCAAACACCACTACCTCAACACATCACTACCTCAACACATCACTACCTCAACACATCACTACCTCAACACACCACTACCTGAACACACCACTCACTCCCCTGACTGACCACACTGTGACAGCACACACACCTGGCTGACTGTACTGACCACACTGTGACAGACACACACACACTGGCTGACTGTACTGACCACACTGTGACAGACACACACACACTGGCTGACTGTACTGACCACACTGTGACAGACACACACACACTGGCTGACTGTACTGACCACACTCTGACACACACACACTGGCTGACTGTACTGACCACACTGTGACAGACACACACACACTGGCTGACTGTACTGACCACACTGTGACAGACACACACACACTGGCTGACTGTACTGACCACACTGTGACAGACACACACACACTGGCTGACTGTACTGACCACACTTGACACACACACACTGGCTGACTGTACTGACCACACTGTGACAGACTCACACACACTGGCTGACTGTACTGACCACACTGTGACAGACTCACACACACTGGCTGACTGTACTGACCACACTGTGACAGACACACACACACTGGCTGACTGTACTGACCACACTCTGACACACACACACACTGGCTGACTGTACTGACCACACTCTGACACACACACACACACTGGCTGACTGTACTGACCACACTGTGACAGACACACACACACACTGGCTGACTGTACTGACCACACTGTGACAGACACACACACACTGGCTGACTGTACTGACCACACTCTGACACACACACACACACTGGCTGACTGTACTGACCACACTGTGACAGACACACACACACTGGCTGACTGTACTGACCACACTCTGACACACACACACACACTGGCTGACTGTACTGACCACACTCTGACACACACACACTGGCTGACTGTACTGACCACACTGTGACAGACACACACACACTGGCTGACTGTACTGACCACACTGTGACAGACACACACTGGCTGACTGTACTGACCACACTGTGACAGACACACACTGGCTGACTGTACTGACCACACTCTGACACACACACACACACTGGCTGACTGTACTGACCAACTCTGACACACACACACACACTGGCTGACTGTACTGACCACACTGTGACAGACACACACACACTGGCTGACTGTACTGACCACACTGTGACAGACACACACTGGCTGACTGTACTGACCACACTGTGACACACACACACTGGCTGACTGTACTGACCACACTGTGACAGACACACACACACTGGCTGACTGTACTGACCACACTGTGACAGACACACACACACTGGCTGACTGTACTGACCACACTGTGACAGACACACACACACTGGCTGACTGTACTGACCACACTGTGACAGACACACACACACACTGGCTGACTGTACTGACCCACACTGTGACAGACACACACACACTGGCTGACTGTACTGACCACACTGTGACAGACACACACACACTGGCTGACTGTACTGACCACACTGTGACAGACACACACACACTGGCTGACTGTACTGACCACACTGTGACAGACACACACACACTTCCCTCACTTCAAAACCCCTCCAACAGCAACAGCTGTGGTGAAAAACAAAACTGGACCAACACTACACTACAACACTACAGGAAAAAATCTACACTACTCCTCCACTACTTGGCAGCATGAAGGACAGGGGCTGGAGGCCTTTCCAGCACAGACAGAAGAAGAAAAGCAGAGAGCACAGAAACCACACACCCCCATAAAAATAAAGTACCACCCTCGTCAGTGTCTGCATGAACCAAAGGACAGTGCGCCCACACACACACACCATGTGAAAAAGCTAACAGAACCAAACCCAGCACAAGACAAAGCCTAGGTATGATAGCTGCCCCCATAACCAACTACTCAGGGGAAAACAGAGACAGAAGAAAACTAAACACTGGCTCATGCATCTGTAGGCACACACAGCCACTCTCTCTCACACACACACACAGACACAGACACAGACACAGACACACACAACACACACACAAAAACACACACACAAAAATACACACAGACAACACACAGACAACACACACACACACACACACACACACAACACACACAACACACACAACACACACACATTCATATAAACAAGTATTAAAAACTAAACAAAAACTGAAACCAAAACCCACGAAAGTGAACCAGCCACCACCACCACCAGAACTCCCACCACATCAACCCCAATCAGCCCAGACACCATGCACACAGCCAGACACATGCGGCAGACAGAAGGAGGAAGGAAGGAAGGAGGGAGAGACAAGCAGAGGGAGAGCTATGATGAATACATTGCGAACATCTTGCTGCGCCTCCATGATCTTCTTGGCGGCCTCCTGGATCTTCGCTTCATGGTCCAACTCCACCTGGTCGATCTGCACAACACCATAGATAACAAACACCATATATGACAAACACCATACATAACAAATCATGTCAAACACAGTAACATCACAATGATAAACTCATCTTAACAAGCTCCACCTGGTCTATCTGCACACAGGGAAAGAAACATATATAACAAACACCATATATAACAAACACCATATATAACAAACACCATATATAACAAACACCATATATAACAAACACCATATATAACAAACACCATATACCAAAACATATATAACACCATATATAACAAGCCACACCAAATACAGTAACACCACAATGACAAATCATGCCAAAAACAGTAACAACACAATGACAAACCACACCAAAAACAGTAAGAACACAATGACATATCATGCCAAAAACAGTAACAACACAATGACAAACACCCAACTTAACAAGCTCAACTTGGTCTATCTGAACACAGCAAAACATCAATAACAAACCTTGCCAAAAACAGTAACAACACAATGACAAACCACGCCAAAAACAACACAATGACAAACACCCATCTTAACAAGCTTAACTTGGTTAACAAGTTTGTCACTTGTGGTGTATTGAATTCAACAATAAAAATTTACCAAATTTCTATACCTTATTGACTTTTCTAAGGCTCTTCTCATCTCAAACCATAAAAACACACTGGATGAGAAGTTTGTGTGTGTACAGTGTATGACCATTGTGAAATACTCGCCACACAGGCAGCTATAACTGCCACACTATTTTCATGCCTGTCTTCTCTTCTGTGCAGACTGGAGAACTCTTTCCTCCTCAGAACTCTTCCAAGTTCTCTTTCCTCAATCTATCACAGCATTCCATGAATTCATCCCATATAGCAAATTCTATCACAGCATTCCATGAATTCATCCCATATAGCAAATTCTATCACAGCATTCCATAAATTCATCCCACATAGCAAAATGTCAAGTAATCTATCACATCAATCCATAAATTCATCCCATACAGCAAAATGTCAACCCATTTATCCCATAAACCAATCAATTCTTCCCCAAAAATCAAAACACCAATCCAAACACTCAATAAATCTGATCAATCACCAATGGCCAGGTATGGACTACATACCTGGAACAGGTAGTCTCTCTGACACACCAGGTCCAGCAGCACCTTAATCTCGTGGCCAGGGTTGTTGCCCACCATCTGCCAACACACCATCAGCATATCACTGTCAGGGATTCAGTGTAAGATGTCACTGTACAGTCATCACTGCTCCATTACACAACCATCAGCACACATCACTGTCAGGGCTTCACTGTAAGGTCATCACTACACTGCTCCATTACACCATCAGCACACATCACTGTCATGGCTACACTGTAAGGTCATCACTACACAGCTCCATTACACACCATCAGCACACATCACTGTCAGGGCTTCACTGTAAGGTCATCACTACACTGCTCCATTACACACCATCAGCACACATCACTGTCAGGGCTACACTACAGTCATCACTGCTCCATTACAAACATCAGCACACATCACTGTCAGGGCTACACTACAGTCATCACTGCTCCATTACACACCATCAGCACACATCACTGTCAGGGCTTCACTGTAAGGTCATCACTACACTGCTCCATTACACACCATCAGCACACATCACTGTCAGGGCTACACTACAGTCATCACTGCTCCATTACAAACATCAGCAATTCATGGCTTCACTATAGAAGTACTGCTGATTTTGGGTGCTTTAATTGTGATGGGTGCCTTCTGATATTCAGCTACTGTGTTGTGGTATTATTTCATGGTATTGATATCTATATGTCTACCATTTTAATATATGGCTTGTATCCGCTTTAATTTCTCTGTCTTTGAGACGATAAAGTGTTTTAGAATTTGAATTTTGAATTTAAATCACTACTCCATTACAAAGAATCAGCACTCATGGTTGTCATAGCTTCCCTCAGAACCTCACTACTAATCTATTCCCTCCATTCCCATGGTTTTTTTCTTCGTTTTTTTCCAACAGAAAAGAATTCTCATAACTTTACAAGTAGAATGTGACCCCATGAAATGTTCACTTACATTACACTGGGTCAGTAGTGTTCAAAAGGAGGAAAAAGTTATTTCATGGTGTTCACAACACAAAGCTACTCCTCAGACATGCACCATTGGGCACAGAGAAAGAGAGAGAGAGAGAGAGAGAGAGAGAGAGAGAGAGAGAGAGAGAGAGAGAGAGGAGAGAGAGAGAGAGAGAGAGAGAGAGAGAGAGAGGAGAGAGAGAGAGAGAGAGAGAGAGAGAGAGGAGAGAGAGAGAGAGAGAGAGAGAGAGAGAGAGAGAGAGAGAGAGGAGAGAAGAGAGAGAGAGAGAGAGAGAGAGAGAGAGAGGATAAAAGAGAGAGGACAAGGAGGTGGCAGGAAGAAAAGGAACAAAGCAGAAATGAAGAGAGGGATAGAAAAGAGGGAATTCCTTGCACAGAATTTCCAGAAGGTGGGGATGCTATTTCTACAGACAGAGAATCCCCTGGAATCCCCAAGGGGGGATGCCCTGATATAAACCGTGACTGCTTACCGTGTCATTTTCTGTGCGCAGGAGAGTGGGGGCAAAGCAGGTGCACAGGGATTCCTCATTCATCTTGTTGTGCGCTCTGTGCTGAGCCATTCTGTAACACACACACACACACACACACACACACACACACACACACACACACACACACACACACACATACACACACACACACACACACACACATACCACACACACACACACACACACACACACACACACACACACACACACACCAGTGCCTCATGAAATAACAATCCTATTCACCATCAAGTCAGGGTGACACACCAGTACCTCATTACAATTCTATTCATCTAAGTATAATCAGGATATACTTAGACAGGCAAAGCAATATGCAACTTAAAACTACAACCATCACCTTTATCTATAACATGCATCCTTAAAGTGGAAAAAAGAGCGAGGGAAAGCTTATCAAAGGGTAACCCTTCTTTCAAAGCAATATGTAATAACAGCTGATATTTCAAAACATTACAACTAATTCAACCTAAAAGGACATGAGGCTCTATTTGGTGACTTCTGTTTAAATTAATTCAATCCCAGAGGACATATGGTTTTCATTGAATATGTTTGTTCAATTTGTAGCTCGGCTAGGCAGCATTTCACACATGGCAAAACCTCATCACTGTGGCTGAAGAAAAATAGGATATGCTGGAATGGACCACACACTAGTCAGCCTTAATGACCTCTATGAATGGGAAAAACAAATTTGCAGGGAAAGAGAGGGTGGGGGAAATCTTATCATTACATAGAGTTACTGTTCAAACTAAAGGTCTCAAACAAACAACAACAAAAAAGATAGAAAAAACAAAAGGGCAGTTTTCAGCCAGGGAACAATGGACATGGCTGTGTGTAATCTACACAGAACTGATAGTGCAGGCAAGTTGATCGGTGGTCTAGAGGTTACGCGCCTGTCTAGAAAGTGAAAAGTCCCAGTCAGTGTGCAGTGGTTCGAATCACGTTTGGGCCTAAAACTTTTCGCCCATCCATTAGACCATGAGTGGTGGTCTGCGTGCTAGTCTTTTAGATGAGATGATAAACTGAGGTCTCGTGTGTTTATCATAATTATTTAGCGCATGTAAAAGAACCCATGGCAACAAGAGAGTTGTCCCTGGCAAAATTCTGTAGAAAAAAGCCACTCTGATAGGGAAAAAAATACAGCTGCAGACAGGGAAAAAAATGGGTGGTCCTGTTCTTGTGGTGACGCGCTCTCCCCGGGGAGAGCAGCCCAAATTTAATGCAGAGAAATCTGCTGTGACATAAAGTGGTATAAAATAAATAAATAAATAAAAGAGGAGAGAGGGGAGCACTGACTTCCAGATGTGGAATGTACACAGACAGGACTGATAGTGAAGACAGAGGAGAGAGGGGACCAGGCAGAGGAGAGAGGGGAGCAGGCAGAGGAGAGAGGGGACCAGGCAGAGGAGAGAGGGGACCAGGCAGAGGAGAGAGGGGACCGCAGGAAGAGGACAGGAGAGGGAGAGCCAGGCAGAGGAGAGAGGGGACCAGGCAGAGGAGAGAGGGACCAGGCAGAGGGAGAGGGGACCAGGCAGAGGAGAGAGGGGACCAGGCAGAGGAGAGAGGGGACCAGGCAGAGGAGAGAGGGGACCAGGCAGAGGAGAGAGGGGACCAGGCAGAGGAGAGAGGGGACCAGGCAGAGGAGAGAGGGGACCAGGCAGAGGAGAGAGGGGACCAGGCAGAGGAGAGAGGGGACCAGGCAGAGGAGAGAGGGGACCAGGCAGAGGAGAGAGGGGGACCAGGCAGAGGAGAGAGGGGACAGGCAGAGGAGAGAGGGGACCAGGCAGAGGAGAGAGGGGAGCAGGCAGAGGAGAGAGGGGACCAGGCAGAGGAGAGAGGGGACCAGGCAGAGAGAGAGGGGAGCAGGCAGAGGAGAGAGGGGACCAGGCAGAGGAGAGAGGGGACCAGGCAGAGGAGAGAGGGGACCAGGCAGAGGAGAGAGGGGACCAGGCAGAGGAGAGAGGGGACCAGGCAGAGAGAGAGGGGACCAGGCAGAGAGAGAGGGACCAGGCAGAGGAGAGAGGGGACCAGGCAGAGGAGAGAGAGAGGGGACCAGGCAGAGGAGAGAGGGGACCAGGCAGAGGAGAGAGGGGACCAGGCAGAGGAGAGAGAGAGGGGACCAGGCAGAGGAGAGAAGAGGGGACCAGGCAGAGGAGAGGGACAGGGGGAGAGAGGGGACCAGGCAGAGGGAGAGAGGGACGCAGAGGAGAGAGGGGACCAGGCAGAGGAGAGGGACAGCAGAGGAGGGGACCAGGCAGAGGAGAGAGGGGACCAGGCAGAGGAGAGAGAGGTGGACCAGGCAGGATGAGGACCATGACTTCCAGATGTGCAGCACGATGCAGCGCAGTGTGCTGTAGTTGACCAGAGGCAGCTTGTCCAGCAGGTAGCGGTACCACAGAAACTTGTTGTGGTGATCCTCGATCACTGAAACATAACAACAACTCAGTACTGAAACATAACAACTCATCACTGAAACATAACAACACATCACTGAAACATAACAACTCATCACTGAAACATAACACAGAAACTTGTTGTGGTGATCCTCGATCACTGAAACATAACAACTCATCACTGAAACATAACAACTCATCACTGAAACATAACAACTCATCACTGAAACATAACAACTCTTCACTGAAACATAACAACTCTTCACTGAAACATAACAACCATATTGACAGGACTCTTTACTTGTCCAACATGCATACTATACATATGATCCTACAGAAACACACACACACACACACACACACACACACACACACACACACACACACACACACACACACACACACACACACACACACGCACAACACACACAGAGACTCACGGGATGTGCGGATCCACTCGTTGTATCTCTCTCTCATGAAGAGGGAATCCTCCAGCCCACGCAGGAACCTCTTCAGGGCATTGGCCACCTCATGGATGTCGTAGTCCTCCAGCCGTACTGCTAGCACGTCTGCACACAGCGTCCACACACATCCTGATTTATTCATCACACACACAGCTCCCTCCCTCCCTCCTTTCTTCTTCATCACACACACAGCTCCCTCCCTCCCTCCTTCTTCTTCATCACACCACTCCCCCCTCCCTCCTTTCTTCTTCTCATCACACACACAGCTCCCTCCCTCCCTCCCTTCTTCATCACACACAGCTCCCTCCCTCCCTTTCTTCTTCATCACACACACAGCTCCCTCCCTCCCTCCTTTCTTCTTCATCACACACACAGCTCCCTCCCTCCCTCCTTTCTTCTTCATCACACACACAGCTCCCTCCCTCCCTCCTTTCTTCTTCATCACACACACAGCTCCCTCCCTCCCTCCTTTCTTCTTCATCACACACACAGCTCCCTCCCTCCCTCCTTTCTTCTTCATCACACACACACAGCTCCCTCCCTCCCTCCTTTCTTCTTCATCACACACACAGCTCCCTCCCTCCCTCCTTTCTTCTTCATCACACACACAGCTCCCTCCCTCCCTCCCTCCTTTCTTCTTTATCACACACATAGCTCCCTCCCTCCCTCCTCTTCTTTCTTCTTATCACACACATAGCTCCCTCCCTCCCTCCCTCCTTTCTTCTTTATCACACACATAGCTCCCTCCCTCCTTTCTTCTTCATCACACACAGCTCCCTCCCTCCCTCCTTTCTTCTGTATCACACACATAGCTCCCTCCCTCCTTTCTTCTTCATCACACACACAGCTCCCTCCCTCCCTCCTTTCTCCTTCATCACACACATAGCTCCCTCCCTCCCTCCCTCCTTCTTTATCACACACACAGCTCCCTCCCTCCCTCCTTTCTTCATCACACACACAGCTCCCTCCCTCCCTCCTTTCTTCTTCATCACACACACAGCTCCCTCCCTCCCTCCTTTCTTCTTCATCACACACACATGGCTCTCTTCTTGACTACATACTACTCCCTCCCTTCTTCATCAACTATCTTCACTGCAGTGCTGAAAGCAGCCAGCTGTAATCTTCCATGCTGTTTGATTGTCAGCTCATAAACTGCAGAAATGGCATCGCTGAAAAATTTCTCTGACCAATGGATGACAAATTTTCAGAGATCTAAAATTGAGAATCTTTTACCCACATATGTTCCTTGTGTGGAACAAAGAATCACTAAAAAACAGTTAAACATTTTCTTTGGAACACTTCTTCAATGACTTTACATAATGTAAAGAAGAGAGAAAGAGTGGAATACAAACATAATCTCTAAAGTTAATTGACTACATAGCAAACACACATGCACACACACACACACACGCGAGTGCACACACACAAGCATGCACACACACACACACACACACACACACACACACACACACACACACACACACACACACACACACACACATTAAAGAAAAACACAACACCCCCAAACCCCAAACCCAAAGAAACAGTCAAAGTGAGAGATGCCCTAAGTGTGAGGCAGGGCAGGCAGAACATCACTCCCACCTTTGCGCAGCTCCTCAATCAGATTCATCACTTTGGAGTTAGTGGCCGCCTTTCGGTAAATGCCCTCCTCCTTCTGACCTGCAGTCACACACACACAGCAAGTGTCACCAATACAGACACACACACAGCAATGTGTACACCACAATACAGACAACACACCACACAGCAAGTGTCACCAATACAGACACACACACAGCAAGTGTCACCAATACACACACACACACACAGCAAGTGTCACCAATACACGACACACACACAGCAAGTGTCACCAATACACACACACACACAGCAAGTGTCACCAATACACACACACACACAGCAAGTGTCACCAATACACACACACACACACAGCAAAGTGTCACCAATACACACACACACACAGCAAGTGTCACCAATACACACACACACACACAGCAAGTGTCACCAATACACACACACACACAGCAAGTGTCACCAATACACACACACACACACAAGTCAATACGTACACACCAGCAGTTCACCATACACACACACACAGCAAGTGTCACCAATACAGCACACACACACAGCAAGTGTCACCAATACAGACACACACACAGCAAGTGTCACCAATACAGACACACACACAGCAAGTGTCACAATACAGACACACACACAGCAAGTGTCAACAATACAGACACACACACAGCAAGTTTACAATTCCTTTCTTTGCTTTTGCTTCTCTACTACCCCAACCTTGCAAATAATCAAACCAATCATGAAATTCAGCATATATAGTCACACTCTACAGAGACTACAACTTATTTAATGACAATCCCTTTCTTTATATTCCTTACTTTTTAAAACTTAAACTGTTACAAATCCTAAAAATTTCTCTCACTCTTCTCACTCTTCTTCTCTCTATCTCACACAACACACACACACACACACACACACACACACACACACACACACACACACACACACACAACACATACACAAACACAAATAGAGATATCACAGAAAAATCAACTCTCCTTTACTACAATACAAAACTAAAAACTAATAGACCCACTACAGTTGATTTTCAAAATGTACCCTCAAATAGGGATAACTTCAGGAAACCACACTGAGATGCATAACCAGCTGAAAGAAGAGAGCACAGAGGAAGACATTTTCCAACTTCCCTCTCTCTAGCAATGAGGAATAAGTTTTTCACTCTCCCTATCTCTCTTTTTACACTATTATGTGTGACAGTCTTTGACATAAAGTTAACACAAGGGAGTGAACCTACTGCACATTTCATGGTATTATTCACCAAAAATGTCTATGACAAGAAGACAATACAGGAATTGATTTCACATACATTCGGCCATCATCCTACCCTTCCTCTCTCCCTTTGCAAAAGCTCCCAATATTCATCGACAGTAATATTTTTTGCAAAAGGCAACCACTATAAATCCCATCAATGAGGCAGCCCTATTACCTCTCCAGGGAAAATGTCTATAACATCAGTGTGCCTGTCTTTTCATGTGGCCCAGTTTTACAATGGATTACCTTTCTTCAAAGGTGATAACTATGGAACTGATGAGCTTGCGAGAGCATTTATAAATGCCAGTGTTCTCACACTAGACCTCTGTTTACAGCTTCATCCTAACAGGTTGAACATGGTCAGACATTTTCCCTGAAGACAGAACAGGGATTGACAGTGGTGGTCTGCAAAACCATCACTGCTGATCAATCTTGGCAGTTCTCTCAAAGCCAGAAAGGAGAGGAAGGACGCACAACTAATGGCCCCTGAGAGGACATCTCATTCACCCTGGGAGCTAGGAAATGGATTCAAACTCCTGGTCTCTGACTCAAGCTTCAGAGGCTCTACCCGCCCCGCCATTCTGTGCTTCTCACCTCGACTGAGGAGCTGGGTCAGGCACTTGTCCACAAAGACCGGCACGTTGTCTGCCGTCAGCTGCTGGTCCAGCAGTGACTTGCCGCTTTGCTGCACACCAACACCATGACAACAGTCATGACCTTTAGCCTGTGACCTTTAAGCTATGACGTTTAACCTTTCAATCATGACCTTTTTTACTTTTATGCAATGACTTTTTACCTCCAGACTAATATGACTTTATACATTCAGCCTATGATCTTTATGAATTTTCACTTTTAGATTATGACTTTCCACCTTTAGATTTTGATTTTTCACAGTTATATTTAAAATTCACCTTTAGATCATAACTTAACACCTTCAGCCTAATATGACTTTAAACATTTAGTCTGTGATTGCTATGACTTTCAACTTTAGACTATGTCTTCTTAGCTTTCCATAATGACATTTTTTATCAGCAGCAGCCAGAGCCAAGTTTCCCTACCTTCATGGATGCAGTCAGAGTGTCGAAGATACGGCTGGTGTCCCTCTGTAAGTGAGCCTGGATGTAGAATGTCCTGCACATCACACAAAGCACACTTACTTCTTCACCATGTCATTAGCTATACATGATGATGATGATGGTGATGATGATGATGATGATGATGATGATGATGATGATGATGATGATGATGATGATGATACTCTGCACAATCACACACATCTTCACCATGTCATAGCAGTTATACATGATGATGATATCAGCTACCTCTTATTTCTAAATGAATAAACAAATAGACACATGCAAGGAGGAACTCATCTGTGTACACATTCAATATTTACACACTGCTATCATCATCATCCATACATCACAAGTCACTACACACCCACACATCACAGTCTGTCACAAAAACAGAGGAACATTGAAGTGAGTACATAACATGACAGACACATGTATACAGCACATATAACAGACACATACAGCACATATAACAGACACATGTATACAGCACATATAACAGACACATGTACACAACACATATAACAGACACATGTATACAGCACATAGGACAGACACATGTACACACCACATATAACAGACACACACAGCACATATGACAGACACATGTGCAAAGCACATATGACAGACACAGGTACACAGCACATATGACAGACACATGTGCAAAGCACATATGACAGACACATACAGCACATATAACAGACACATGTATACAGCACATATGACAGATACATACAGCACACATGACAGACATATACAGCACACATGACAGACACATGTATACAGCACATAGGACAGACACATGTATACAGCACATAGGACAGACACATACAGCACATATAACAGACACATGTATACAGCACATGACAAACACATACAGCACATATGACAGACACATGTACACAGCACATAGGACAGACACATGTATACAGCACATATGACAGACACATGTACACAGCACATAGGACAGACACACAACATGACAGACACATGCACATATGACAGACACATGTACACAGCACATAACACAGACACGTGTACACAGCACACAGAGCACAGGGGAAATGCAGGCAGGCTGAGAGACTTACTGGCCGGGAGAGCTGAGAACAAAGCAGGTCCCCTTCTCTGTGCACATGGGGCAGGAGCCCGTCTGAGAATACCCTGTGTACACACACACACACAGCATGCAGCATGCAGCATAGGTGTAGAGGGAAGGGGATGGGGTGAGTGTGTGTATGTGTGTGTTTGAGTGTATTGTAAGTGAACATGTGTATGCATGTTTCACCACGTGTGTGGGTGCATTTGTGTGTATGTGTGCGTGCGTGAGTGCGTGTGTGTGCTTGCGTGCGTGCGTGCCTGCATGAGTGCGTGTGTGTCTGCATGAGTGCGTGCGTACGTGCGTGAGTGTGTGCGTGTGAGTGTGTGTGTTTGTGTGTCTGTGGATACGCTGGTGAGCATGTGCGTGCTTGTGTGGTAGGTAAGCATGCGTGCTTGCTTGTGCGTATGCACCGCGTGTGTACATGTATAATAACTATGTGAATGAGTATGTGCGTGCATGTGTGCATGCGTGTGTGCATGTGATAAATATCTGCCTGTAAGCCAGCATCAAATATACAGCCCATATATAATGTTCTAAATAATTACAAATGTATTTGTGCAGGTGTCCAAATGTTAATATGCAGTGTTGGCATTGATGATAAATGATTGGTTCAATTTTCATGAATGGAAATCTCTCTCTGTCTCTCTCTGTCTCTCTCTGTCTCTCTGTCTCTCTCTCTCTCTCTCTCTCTCTCTCTCTCTCTCTCTCTCTCTCTCCCTCTCTCTGTCTGTCTGTCTGTCTGTCTGTCTGTCTCTCTCCCCCCCCCCTATACTTTTACCCAGCCATTACCACCACCCCCTCCCCTTTTTTTTTTTTTTTTTTTTTTCCCCAACATCAAATGGTGTTGATCAATGTCATGCTGCAGTGTGTATTCCATTTGAGTGGAAAATTGCCTTTATATCTAGCAGGTATATCGGGATTCAGAGTCTCTTGCAACAGAGCAGTTGTTGCATTGGACTAGTGTGTACTGGAGTTTTTGAATCAATTCTGCATACTATATTTTCGTTTGCTTTTTCATCTATTATTTTTTTATCACTGTATTTTTTGTGTTTAGTATCATATTAATATTTAGTGTGTGGTTGATTATATTGATTTAGTAAAAATTGTTGTATTTTAGTTTTACTAAAAATATTTTTTCCCAATTTATATGCTTTATCATTTTTTATGATTATATGATTTATGTAAAAACGGGACTGGATTCAAAAAGTTGTTTATAATAACACATTGATTCCTTACAGATTCTGAATTGTGTTTATATTTTAGTTTTCGAAATTGTATTATAGTTTTTTGTTGTTTTTTAAAATTTGATAATCAAGTCTCCTGACTTGATAGATTTTATATATATATATAAAAAAAAGAAAAAAGTTTAACATGACTTTAACTTTAGACAAGTGGCCCACAAAGCAAGGCCTCCGTGTAGGCTACCTAAATATCAACAATGCAACAAACAAAAAAGATGATATTTCGACCATACTGCACAATGATGGGAATCAATTTCATTTATTTTGCCTTGCTGAATCACGACTCTCACCACATGTAACTGACACATGCATAAATATTCCAGGTTATCAGATCTTTCGACAGGATCCACACAAGCCCAAGTCCACTGGGTTATTAACATATTTTGCTTCTTCACTGAGTTGTAAAAGACTATACAACTTTGATGTTTATGACATTGAATCCATTTGGGTTGAAATAAAATTAAAACACAATAGTCCAATATTAATAGGATTCATATACAGAAATCCTTCGGAAACCACAGAATGGTTTGAAAAATTCAACTCTCTTATGGATGAAGTGACACTTTTAAACCATGAAACAATTATTCTTGGGGATTTTAACATAGACTTATTAAAACCCAAGCCTAAATGGAGTCACAACATTACTATGCATGGCCTGGAACAACTAATAGACAAACCAACTCGGGTAACAGATAACTCAAGAACTTTGATTGATCATATCTATACTACTACAAAACAAAACATAACAGAAGTATGCACCCCCTCCTGTGGATGCAGTGATCACAATTCTGTGTGTTTTACTTGGTTTAAACATCGTGTCAAAATTCCCAAAGTAGGACATAAAACCATCTTTTACAGAAAATTTAATAACTTCAATGAACAAGACTTTCTTTCAGACTTGATAAACTCGCCATTCCAAGACATATATCAAATCAGAGACCCCAACGAAGCTGCAGAATTCTGGATTACCACATTTATTTCAGTGTATGATAGGCATGCCCCCTTCATCAAAAAAAGAGTTAAAGAAAAAATTAAACCTCCTTGGATAACAAAAGATATAGAGTCTGAAATGCGCTTAAGAGACTATTTGAAAACCCATGGTACAAAAGAAGAATTTAAAATACAAAGAAACAAAGTAACTTCACTAAAACGCAGATCAAAACGTGATTACTTTCAAAAACTATTAATCACAACTACTGACTCTCGCCAGGTATGGAAAGCCATCAATATTTTATGTAATAGACCTATATCAAAAAGCCAAAAGACAGTTAAAGACATAACAGCTGATGAACTGAACACCCATTTCTCAAACATTGCTACTAAAGTCATATCATGTGATAAGTCAAATGAAAATGATCTCCAATACTTAGAACAATATATTGAATTAAAAGAAATTAAATTCCCGTTTGAATTATTGCCAATGACAATCAAAGATGTGTTGGAAAGTCTATCGCTCCAAAACAATTCCACAACACGTGACCTTGACAATCTGGATGGAAAAATATTGAAACTTTCTGGTCCTATTATAGTTGAAACATTGACATATCTATATAATTTGTGCATAGATAAAAACAACTTTCCTCTGATATTTAAAAGAGCAAAAGTCATACCAGTCCACAAATCTGGAGATACTTCTTGTCCTTCAAATTACAGACCAATTTCAATCCTATCGGTCTTATCTAAACCCATCGAAAAACATATCCAAAAATCTTTATATTCCTACTTTGCTAACAACAATCTAATAAATGAAGATCAGTCAGGCTTTCGTAAAAACTATTCTTGTCATACAGCTCTAACTCAACTTACAGACAGTCTCTTACACAACATAAATAAAAATAACTATACAGGCCTAATTTTTGTTGACTTTGAAAAAGCATTTGATGTAATTAATCACTCCTTGCTAGTACGTAAACTTCACCTATATAAACTAACACCTGAAATAATCAATCTTTTAAAGAGTTTTTTGTTAGATAGACAGCAGCTGGTAACTGCAAATAATCAAACATCAGAATTAGTATCTATTAAATATGGAGTACCACAAGGATCAATATTGGGTCCTCTTTTGTTCTCTATATATGTAAATGACTTACCCTTTTTTCTAGATTGTAGCTGTGAAATGTTTGCTGATGACACATCTCTCTATTGTAGTGATACCGACCCCCAAAGACTGACACTCAAACTTCAAAACAATATCAACAAATTGATTACTTGGACTCAATTAAACCATATGTCCTTAAATGCACAAAAAACTAAGAGTATGTACGTACTAGCAAGACAAAAGAGGCAAAAAATGAAAAGTAAATTTCAACCTCTGTTGATAGATCAAAAAATTATTGAAGAAGTTGACTCACACAAGATTCTGGGTGTAATTATCGACAAAAATCTTACTTGGACTGACCATGTGATGGCATTAGGAAAACGACTTACAAACAAGGTACGCCAGCTATCAAAAATAAAACACTTTCTAGATGATCATTCACGCAAACTCTTTTTTTGTGGACACATCTTGCCTATAGTTGACTATGCCTCATCTCTTTGGGACAACTGCAGTGAAACTAATTTGAAATTCATTCATCGATTATATAAAAGAGCACTAAAACTTGTCCTATTAAAAGCAAGCTCCCTAACCATCAATGATTATAAGCAAACAAATATTCTGACATTCCAAAACAGGCTTTACTTTAATAAAGCTCTATTTGTACAAAAAGTTGTCAATGGAAATGCCCCTCCCAAGATCATCAATAGATTCAAAATTAATGAACACAGGCATAACCATCTACTAACATTTCCCAGACCCAGAAACAATCTTTACAAAACAAGCTTCCAATATTCAGGTAGTGATTTATGGAACAAGCTCCCAAAACATTTAAAATGTATCATAAATAAAAATCAGTTCAAAAATCAGTTGAAAAATCACTTAATGCGCTTATGCAAAAATGTTTAAGAACTAAACATGAATCCAATCAACCATATTTAGAACAGACTAAAGATATTGGTACTCTCTGCTCACCCTGAAAAATCTTTCATGTGTGGTTTACTGTGACTAAAAAATCTACACCTTGCTTGCTATATATGTATGTGGAAGGGGAAAAGGAGGACTAAGATTGTTATTTATTTTTTTAAATAATTTATTTATGAACAGGATAGGGAATAAGAGATGTATGTAAACACATGTATATTTTGCAAATTCAAAAGGAGAAAATCAAACCACTGATTTGATGACTAGATGGAGCTTTTTTTTTTTTTTTTTTCTTTTTTTTCTTTTTTTTTCCCCAGTTTAAAAGTTTCAGTATAAATGTTTTTAAAAAAATTATTTTATTATTTTATTAATGGGACTATCAGCACTATTATATTCATATTATTTTGATTAGTGGATAAGGCCTTACTTTTTTGTTCTGATTGTTGTTGTTGTTGTTGTTGCGTGTGCATGTGTGTTTGTTTTTGTTCATATATGTAGGGATTTTATTTATAATATAATAATAAAAAGAATTATCATAATTCTTCTGTTTGCTGCTTGTGTTTTCCTCCTTCCTCCTTGATACTCCCCTCCCCATCTGTTCCCACCCCCCTCCCAATTTTATAGGGTTTTTCATGCTTTTTTGTTTTTTGCTTTTGTTTTGTTTTGGATTTTTGTTTCTCTTGTTTGTTTGGTTTTTCCTTGCTTTTGATTGCTTGTTATTTTTTGTTTGTTGGTATGTTTATTAGTGTATATGTTATTTCCTCTCAGTGGAGATGAGTATTATCATATGGTATTGTTGCGTTTTTGTTGTTGTTGTTCTTGTTGTTGTTTTGTTTTTTTCTTTTTCTTCCTCTTAATATATAAATATGAATTGAAGAATGGAGGTATTGTAATTTGACATAAGTTGCTTATTGAC
>CM060321.1:67457013-67467013 GCA_030674155.1 Stramonita haemastoma
TGACAGGTACACACACATCAGGGAAGATGCTACACTGACTGTTACACCTTCCATATGACAGGTACACACACACCAGGGAAGATGCTACCTAACTGATTACACCTTCCATATGACAGGTACACACACATCAGGGAAGATGCTACCTAACTGATTACACCTTCCATATGACAGGTACACACACATCAGGGAAGATGCTACCTAACTGATTACACCTTCCATATGACAGGTACACACACATCAGGGAAGATGCTACACTGACTGATTACACCTTCCATATGACAGGTACACACACACATCATGGAAGATGCTACCTAACTGATTACACCTTCCATGACAGGTGCACACACACACCAGGGAAGGTGCTACCTAACTGATTACACCTTCCATGACAGGTACACACACATCAGGGAAGATGCTACACTGACTAACACACATGAAAACATTCCCACTGTGTGGTAGTTTCTGATGCTGTAGACTACCAACACATACACACAAGATATAAAAAAAACAAAGGTAATGTCAACATCTCTATCTGAATGCTGTCTGCTGCATCCACCACGATTCATAACTAGACAAGTCACCCATTGCTTTGACTAAAAACAACAGCTACAAGTTAAAATACTGATAAATAGCATGCGTGCACACACACACACACACACACACACACACACACACACACACACACACACACACACACACACACACACACACACACGACATACTACACACCTTATTCATGAAGTACAGTAATCTCCAGCTCAGCATAATCCAGGCCTGTCTCCAATCCTGCAGATAACCAGAAAACATTCACCACTGTCACCATCGTCACCATCATCACATTTCAGCTGACCTTAATGCAGTCAGAACAAAACAACAACAACAAAACCTCACCGATGACAGAGTGTAAGAGAGTTTTTCTGTATTGAAAAAAACAGAAACAAAAACAGTCAAGTAGCCACCCCCCCCCCCAATCATGAGATACACTTCATAAAGTCATGGGAAAAAGTATCACTACTGTAAGTCTGTGTAATTCATTTTGCAGGCACAAGCACATATACTGAAAACTTCCACTGAAAAAAAAAAAAAAAGTTTACTTATGTGTGGCTTTCAGCAAAATGGTGTCACCAAACTTTGTTCTCATACCCCACAGTCTTGTCATCTCATTTACTTCAGCTGTTTTAGCAAAAACCGTAAAAGTGTGTGTGTGTGTGTGTGTGTGTGTGTGTGTGTGTGTGAGTGTGTGTGCCTGCCCTGCTTGCATGCGTGAGCTGACCTCTGACACACTCTCCCTCATGAAGACCAGGGCAGCCAGGCTGAAGTCGATCATTCCCACATGTTCCATCACCGCCACTGGAGAGATCAGCTGTAAACACACCACACACACACACACACACACACACACACACACCACACACACCAACACACACACACACACACACACACACACACACACACACACACACCACACACACACACACCACACACACACACACACACACACACACACACACACACACCACACACCACACACACACACACACACACACACCACACACACACACACACACACACACACACACACACACACACACACACACACACACACACACACCACACACACACACCACACCACCACACACACACACACACACACACCCACACACACACACACACACACACACCACACACACACACCCACAACCAACAACAGTTAAAAGACGTTAAATGAATTTGAACACACACACACACACACACACACACACACACACACACACACACACACACACACACACAACACACTGTAGCTTGAGAATTAAACACAGAGAATCGTTACAGTCAAAAAATCTTTATAAACAAGGTGGTCATTTCAAAGCATGTCCACATGTCAGCACACGCAGACAGCACACCAGCAGTACCCACTTTGCTGTCGCTGACAACGCCATGACACACCAGTGGATAACATGTCAGCACTGACAGACAGACAGACAGACAACAGACAGACAGACAGTAAGGAAGCTGACAATGCCATGACACAGCAGTGGATAACATGTCAGCACTGACAGACAGACAGACAGACAGACAGACAGACAGACAGACAGACAGACGTAAGGAAGGAAGAAGGGAGGGAAGGACAGCAGGGCACGCACCTTCCCCAGAGTCCTCAGCCACATGCCCCTGTCTCCGGGACTCTCGCAGCGAAGGTGTAGACGCGGTTCCCTGCCTTGGCCGTGCTGATTTCAAACACGTTGTCCTGCCTGCAACACCACCCTCCCTCATCATCACACCGCCCTGCACGTCTTTAACTTATTTATTATACTTCATCATGAAAACGAAAAAATGTTGTAAGTCTGTGACTGTGCTAACATTGTATACACGTCCAGTCAATATTACAGCCTACATATCAGTACGTGTCAGAAGCATATAAGTAGCCAACAAACAGCCCCACACACAGTGTTTATTCACACAGTACAATCTGCCTCTTCCTACGACATGTATCTGACCTTTCCGAGGAGATTTCCTGCAGACACAGAATGCTCTTCCTGTCAATGGAGTCTTTGGCCGTCGTGCTCTGGAGACACAAGACATTTACACTTAGTTTCCATCAGTCTTTAAGCACAGGAGGAAAAACATAAGAAACTGATAATTATTCAACATAAAGATATTCCCAGCATGGACACATTCAGACAATAACAGACAACTCCCTGACAACAAAATCAGTCCACAGGAAGAAAGGCAAAGACATGCTGGCTAAAGGAATTCAATCTCCTCTCCTCAAAAATTGTACACACTTCAGAAGCATCTTAAGACTGAGTCTACAAAAACAGACTCATACTTCTCACGAATCTTACCCATTGCAGAATTGCCCCCACTCTACACCCCCCCCCCTTTTTTTTTTTCTCCCTTCAACCCACACGCCTTCTACCTTTTTCTCACACATCATCATCATCATCATTAAAAAAAAAAAAAAAAAAAGGGCAATATTGACCCTAATGCCCTACAAAACCAAATGATCATCACAAGCGATGGATGAGGGAAAGGAAGAAACAGAGGGTAACTAACATTCTATACAGCTGACTTCACTCACTCCCTCACACCACGATAGTCAGTAACGGCAGACAAGCAGACACCCACCTTTTCATTCAGGTAGTAGGTGAGAGCCCCATGCTCCAGCACACACCACCTCTGATCAAAGGCTGCAACAGACAGACAGGCAACAGGCGTTCCTGAGACTGACCAGCAGTCATTTCTACAGCACAAACACCACCACCACCACCACTACCATCTTCTTCTTCACCCACACCCTTTGCTTCATGTGCTTCCTACATTGATATTCAGATCCTGTATTCATTTACAAGGAAGAGAAATAGATGTCTTCTTCAAAGTTGTTGATTTGTTTTTTGGGGTCATCATCAAAGTTAGATCTCTGTTGAATTTTTAAACAGTTATTTCTTGTACTGTGACAGTTATTTCAGCTCACAGCCCAACACTTCAAACAGTCAGAGTTGTGTGCCTCAGGCAAGAATGAAAGTGTCACTGTTCTTCTTTTATGGTTCACATATTAGGAGACATTCATTCATCACCCCAGTTTCATCTCAAACCAACGATACAAACCTCCATGACTTCCACACCACAACCATCAACCTCCCCACCCCCATCCCCCAAAAAAAAATCATAAAGGGTGACAAGACAGAAAATTGATCAGCAAAGTCCAAAGGGGAGGCTATCAATAACACTGACAGCGCCCTCTGCAACAGGGGCAAGCACCCAATAGCACAGTGGAAGAGAGCAGGAGGAAGACAGGAAGAGAGGAAGAGAGGAAGAAGAGAAGAAGAGGAAGAGAGAAGAAGGAGAGAAGAGAGAGAAGAGAGAGGAGAGAGAGGAAGAGAGGAAGAAGAGGAAGAGAGAGAGAGGAAGAGAGAGGAAGAGAGGAAGAGAGGAAGAAGAGAAGAAGAGAGGAAGAGAGGAAGAAGAAGAGAAGAAGAGAGAGAGGAAGAGAGAGAAGAGAGAAGAGGAAGAGAGGAAGAGAGGAAGAGAGGAAAGAAGAAGAAGGAAGAGAGGAAGAAGAGAAAAGAAGAAGAGAGAAGAGAGGAAGAAGGAAGAAGAGAGAGAGAGAAGAGGAAGAGAGAGAGGAAGAAGAGAAGAAGAGAGGAAGAGAGGAAGAAGAGAAGAAGAGAGAAGAGAGGAAAAGAGGGGAAGAGAGGAAGAAGAAGGAAGAGAGGAAGAAGAGAAAGAGAGGAAGAGAGGAAGAGAGGAAGAAGAGAGGAAGAGAGGAAGAAGAGAGGAAGAGAGGAAGAAGAGAAAGAAGAGAAGAAGAGAAGAAGAGAGAAGAGAGGAAGAGAGAAGAAGAGAGGAAGAAGAGAGAAGAGAGAGAGAGAAGAAGAGAGGAAGAGAGAAAGAGAGAAGAGAAAGAAGAGGAAGAAGAGGAAGGAAGAAGAGAAGAAGAAGAAGAGAGGAAGAAGAGAAGAAGAGAGAAGAGAGGAAGAGAGGAAGAAGAGAGAAGAAGAGAGAGAGAAGAGAGAGGAAGAAGAGAAGGAAGAAGAGAGGAAGAGAGGAAGAGAGAAGAAGAAGGAAGAGAGAAGAAGAGGAAGAAGAGAGAGAGAGAGGAAGAAGAGAAGAAGAGAGGAAGAAGAGAGAAGAGAGGAAGAAGGAAGAAGAGAGGAAGAGAGGAAGAAGAGGAAGAGAGGAAGAAGAGAAGAAGAGAGAGAAGAGAAGAGAGAAGAAGAGAGGAAGCAAGAGAAGAGAGAAGAGAGAAGAAGAGAGGAAGAGAGGAAGAAGAGAAGAAGAAGGAAGAGAGGAAGGAGAGGAAGAGAGGAAGAGGAGAAGAAGAGAGGAGAGACTCACTCCTGCCAGCAGGCCCTGTCTTCATCAGATATCCCTGCAGCCTACGTCCTCTCTCAGCCGGCCCTGTTCACACACAACAACAACAGTTAGTTAGTCAGTTAGTTAGTCAGTTAGTTAGTCAGTCAGTTAGTCAGTTAGTCACTTAGTCAGTTAGTCAGAGACTGACAGTTCTAGAAAGAAGGTAACGCTATGGTCTATCTATCTCTAACAAACAGTAATAGGATGTTGATGCAATGCAAAGAATTCTTCAGTATTTGAACACTCCATGGACACATATCTCACACACACAGACACACATATTTGCTCCTACACCCACACACTTATACATAAAAATAACTGATGCACACAAACACATACCATTGTCACCAACTGTCTACTGTCAAATTAATATGAAGTTGTACTTCTCTCTCTCTCTCTCTCTCTCTCCTCTCTCTCTCTCTCTCTCTCTCTCTCTACTCTATGCCCACCACTCTTTTGTATTGTGGCCTAAGGCTGATGTACATCAAACAAGTTCAGTGTTCAGTGTTCAGTGTTTTCTCTCTCTCTCTCTCTCTCTCTCTCTCTCTCTCTCTCTCTCTCTCTCTCTCTCTCTCTCTCTCTCACACACACACACACACACACACACACACACACACACACACACCACACCACACGCACACGCACACACACACCACACGCACACACACACACACACACCACACGCACATTTTTTTTTCTCCAACAAAAGCAGTTACTTCTACTACTCATGCTCACCTCATCATTTATGCTTTCTTCATCTAAGCTGCTACCTGCAAAATACCATCAGTCAAAACATTATGCTCTGTATACATAGTTTTACACTATTTGATTCACACACATCCACATGAATGTGTGAGTGTGTGTGTGTGCATACATGCGTGTGTGCATGCATGCGCTCGTGTCTGCCTGCCTGCCTGTATGTTTGTGTGCATTTGTGTGTGTGTGTGTGTGTGTGTGTGTGTGTGTGTGTGTGTGTGTGTGTGTGTGTGGTGGTGGTGCGTGCGTGGTGTGTGCGTGGTGGTGTGTGTGTGTGTGTGGTGTCTGTGTGTGTGTGTGTGTCTGTGTGATGTGTGTGTGTGTGTGCATGTGTGAGTGTGTGTGTGTGTGTGTGTGTGTGTTGTGTGTGTGTGTGTGTGTGTGTGGTGTGTGTGGTGTGTGTGTGTGTGTGTGTGTGTGTGTGTGTGTGAAAAGAACATTTACTGACATAGTTACCTAGAAAGCTTATAAAAACCCAGAACAAGAGTTTGCAAAGCAGTCACAGAAGACAAGAGCATACCCCACCACTGATCTGAAAAATCACCCTAGTGCAGACATTAAACAATACCATCCACTCAGTGCATTGTTCAACAACAAATAATCAAAGTGTTGTACCTTAGACTTTGTGTTCTGTCTCAGAAGTCACATCAACTGTAGGCACTGAATTTATTTATTTATTACTTATTTATTTATTCTTTCATATCAGGGATAATGGAATAAGCACTCCGTGCTTTTTTACATCCAGTCCCTGTGTGTATGCAGTTCTGTAAATTTTGTCACCTGCTCCCACGGGCACACAATGGCCTACTGTTCCGAAAAGCGGAATGACAAGACATATGGGATGACTTGCTCTGGAAGGACAGGTGTGAATAATCTCTCTCACACACACACACACACACACACACACACACACACACACACACACACACACACACACACACACACATCATCATCATCATCATCATCATCATCATCATCATCATCATCATCATCATCATCATCATCATCATACTTACAGTCCCCGCCATTCTGGTACAACAGTTCCTGAAACAAAGACAAACACCCACAGGACTCAAATCAATACAAACAGCAACAGTAATATTTATATAGTAACAGTAATAACAACAGTCTGTATCACCATCATCAACATAACTATGGCAAAAACAGTAACAACACTTAAAATGATAATTATACTGACAGTAGTGAAATAAAAAAAAATAAATAAACACAAAACAAAAGAGAAACTGCACCTAAATCCTGCTGACAACATTTTTATAATTCTAATCCATTTTGTCAAATCAACGGTCACTTTTCCCCCCACCTGCAGTTGGAGTATGGCTGCCAATATGATAAGGCATGACAAAATGTCCAACACGCTATCTCTTTCATTAAAAAATGTGAGATCATTTGTATTTTGGAGAATGTGTGATCACAAAAAGATTCATACAACTGTAAAATATAACTCGTGGTGTGTGTGTGTGTGTGTGCGTGCATGCATGTGTGCGTGTGTGTGCGCGCATGTGTGTGAGCATGCTGCAACCAGTTGACCAAAGTGATAGTTGGTTTGCTATCCTTAAAGTAAGCAGAGGAAGGTAAAAGCAGAACTGACCATGAGCAGCCTCTGTCCATAGCGTTTGGCTGTCTGGTAGGCTGAAACACAAAGCAGACACGCGTCAGTCTTCTTTTCTTTTGCTTTTCAAACACACACAAGCCCAAAGGGCACATATGTACAAACTCATGATCCCCACATGTGAAGAACCAGCCATCACTATCCCTACATACATATACTCCAGTATTGATGGCGTTTTTTTGTTGGTTGTTGTTTTTTCCAGTACTGAAGTCTCTTATCAGAGCATGGACATCTCTTTACTGTTCATTTCTGTGCTGATAAGCAAACACTGATAGCTTTAAACAACAACAAAAATATCTGAGAGGGAAATATGGAAGAATAAAATTATAAAAAAAAGAGCAGAAATAAACAGTATTATTTTACTACACTCACGCAATACTGAATGACCTTCACCAGAAACAAGAGACAGAAAAAATGCCTGAGTGATCAAACCCATTTAGAAAATGATTAAAATGGATGTATGGAAATGCTACATTGTAACTAAATTGATAAGACTATAACCAACAAGCAGTGCTCACCATTTTCTCTCTCTGGACCTCCACAGTATGATAACTGAAAAAGAAAAGACAGCAATGCACTGACTCTGTGTCAATGACTCTATGGATGGACGTCCACATGCATGCATGCACACGTACAGACACAAACACAAACACACACACAATACACACATAATACACACACATAACACACATATAATACACACATAATACACACACACACGCATGCACGCACGCACGCACGCACGCACGCACACACGCCACACACACACACACACACACACACACACTAAATTGATAAGACTATAATTTTATGTTTGTATTTTATAAAGTTGTTGAAATCATGTTAGCAAAATGTTTGTTTTTGTTTTTCTTTTGTTTGATTGTATGTTTGTTAGTGTATGTGTATTTCCTCTCAGTGACGATGGGTATTATTATAAGGTATTGTTGTGTTTGTTGTTTTTTCCTTATCTTCTTTTAAAAATATAAAGTATGAATTGAAGTATAGAGATATTGTAATCAGACATAAATTGCTTATAGAATTTTTTTTATTTTACTTTTTTTTTTTTTTTTAAATATATTTTGGTGTGTGTGTATTATTATTATTTTTTTTAAATTCTTCTTATTATTATTATTTAGTCTTAAATAATGTTTTTTGGTTACATTGTAATTGATATAAGCTGGTGTGTGTGTGTGTGTGTGTGTGTGTGTGTGTGTGTGTGTGTGTGTGTGTGTGTGTGTGTGTGTGTGTGTGTGTTTTGTTTTGTTTTTTTGACACTATATGATTTTTAAAAAGGCTTTAAATGTGTGCATGTACCTACGAGTATACGAGCTGAGTGGATGAGCGCAAACCGCGTGTGTGTGTGTGTGTGTGTGTGTGTGTGTGTGTGTGTGTGTGTGTGTGTGTGTGTGTGTGTGTGTGTGTGTGTGTGTGTGTGTGTGTAGGTGGACAGGTGTGTGTGTGTGTGGGTGTGGGTGTGTGGGTGTGTGGGTGTATGTGCATATGTGTGTATGGCTTTTGAGAAGATTTTTATTTTTATTTTATTTTATTTATTTTTTTTTTTTTTTTTTTTTTTCTCTTTGGTTGTTGTTATAGTAGTTGCTTGTATTATTTATAGGCATAGTTCATTTTAAAGTTGTTGAAATCATGTTAGCAAATTAATGTTGGTGAAATGTTTGTTGTTGTTGTTTTATTTGTTTGTTTGCTTTTTCCCCTTTTCTTTCTTTTGTTGGCTTTATTGTTTGCTAGGGATTTTCTGCTTTGTTTTTTGTTGGTTTTTTGTTTTGTTTTGGATTTGATTTTTGCTATTGTTTTGATTTTTTTCTTTATTTTCTTTAGATAGATGGCTTGATGGAAAAAAGCAGATCGCTGCTTACTCAATGTACCATCTGGAAATAAAAATTTGATTGATTGATTGATTGATTGACACACATGCTCTCTCACAAAAACACATATTTTCCCTTTCTTTTTCCAATCTCTCTGACTTTCTGACTTACTCTCACACATGCATGCACGCATGCATGCACAAACACTTACACATCCCTACTAAAAGATACATTCTCAACACATACACAGGCACACACAAAATGACCTGTGTGTGTGTGTGTGTGTGTGTGTGTGTGTTGTGTGTGTGTGTGTGTGTGTGTGTGTGTGTGTGTGTGTGTGTGTGTGTGTGGTGTGTGTGTGTGTGTGTGTGTGTGCGTGCACGCGATCACGCGTACATGTGAGTATGCGTGTGTGTGTGCGTGCATGTTTGTATATGAGCTCACTGATAGCAAAGTAGAACACTGTGACTTACATCTGCTCCAGAGAAGATGATTTTCATGGCCTCCAGAAGTTCACCCGTGGCAGACACATGTAACAGGGTCTGTAAACACACACACACACACACACACACACACACAGTGCAAACGTCAGCATGTGGAACTACATCCTTCATAACTCATCACAGACCTGCTGTTTGTGCCCTGTGATGAATGCCAGCCTGTAGAACCCCACCCTTCACACACCACAGTCCTGTTCTGTGTCACTTGGTTAGCTACTCTGTGGAATTTGACGCCCAATGTCAACACTGGAACCACATTCTTCATCACACATCACAAGCTGGTTGTATGCTGCTGTGTTATTTACTCCATGAAATATAAAAGCAATTGTTGACATATCAAAGCATATCATTTGAAACGGGTCATAATCTTATTGTGAGCCCCTCTGTATCTGGTCAATAGACACACACACACACACACACACACACACACA
>CM060321.1:67469513-67484513 GCA_030674155.1 Stramonita haemastoma
CTATGAAACAGATATTTTTATCAGCAGGACTGTTTATGCACCACCATCACCAGCCGTCACGACAGCTGTCACTGTCACAGCAATGACAGAGGCAAGACTACCAAAAGCAGCAGCTATGACAAGCAGCAGTAGCAGCAGCAGATAGATGTGGGCATGTATCAGCCATGACAGACCAGGGACTGTGCCAGAGTCCTGATCAGTTGGCACAGGGCCAGCTCAGCTTGCTGTGGACGATGTGCAGTGTAATGTTAGGCAGGAATGGCAATGCTGCTCTGCCACTGCCGCAACTGCTCTTAAAGACAACACAGCTAGCCGTAATGGCAGCGATGAATGATTTCAACACAAATGCTTTGATTTGTTTGCTTTGCAAGATTCAGAGCTACAAAAATTCCATATATCTCTATTATTATTGATTGTGCTTCTATTACCATTCCTGTTGATATGGTCATTATTGTCAATACCATCCTTACTGTCCTCACCATTGTCTCTTTTCTAGTTTATAACACGTTCATCCATGAGCATGCTGGAATGCACCAAAATGTATAGATAAAACTGTATCAGCACTTGAAGACTCTAAAATAAAATATGCTAAGAAAATGTCTTTTTCTCATATCATCACGTTTACCAAATAGTTATTGACCTTGGTCAACTTTCACATCAGTAATTCTGTTAAACATCAAATACTTCACACACAGAAAAGAATGTGTTCTTGTTCATCCTGGATACTTACTTTCTTCTCCACAGTCAGCACAGAAGCGGTTGCTGTCATTTTCATACACCTTTTCTAACACCTGCAACACATTCCAAAGTCTCTGTGGTTAGCGCACCTATCATATCAACCTCTCTAAGCAGAACATGATAATACACACACACATTTTGCTTTTTTACACACTCTTCGCTTTTTACATCTATCATCACAGACTGGAGGACCTTACATTACTTTTTATACATATCTTTTTGTACATATTTTTTTGTACATATCTTTTTGTACATATCTTTTTATACATATATATCTTGATGTAACACGCTTTGTGTTTGCTACAGATCAATACTGTTCATCAGTCATGATCACATCATGCAGAAAACATCAGGGACACCTTTGGTCCTATGCATGCACTCAGAACAAGGCCAAAGCGCCCTGAGCAGAATGGTTCACTGCTGCAGGCTCCAACAGTATCCACGTGCAGACAGGCAGGCATGAGTTCTCCATGCATGCAGTGACAACAGAACATCAAATGACGAGGGGAGGGAGGGGGTGTCTGCACTGTGTCACTGAAGCAGCCATGTATTAACCTGACCAGGGGAAAATATGAACATACTTTTTTTAAAAGTCAAATTCCTAATTTTTGCATCTTTTTTAATATGATTTCCATGGTGGTCATCTGCCAAGTCTGTGGTGTGTGTGTGTGTGGAGGGGAGGGAGGGGGGTGCTTGAGCCATTGTGGCATCCTGTGTTCTATGTGCAGTACTTAACTTCAGATAGATTAGTACAAAACTGAACAGAACTGTTCAACCTGTCATGTTCACAGCAGTGTTATCTGCATTGGATTTCACTCAATGATCAGACACAGTCATACAGCAATGCAGTGCACAGCAGAATGCCCATGGCCTGATTGTTTGACCAAATGACGCTTTGGGGGTTCTCCTTGTTTTGTTGTTGCTTTGTCTATTGTTTTCTTTGCATCGTTTTGCTGCATATATATATATATTATATATATATATATATATATATATATATATATATATATATATATATATATATATATATATATATATCTCTCTGGAAACACTAGGTCACTGACGACGTTATACATCACCATGCAGACAGCAAGGCACTTGCCAGAGAAATACATTTTGACTTGCAGAGTTAACAATGAGCTGGGGTACAGCTACATGCCTTTGTTGTTATCCCTGATCTTTTTCTGACCTTCAACACCCAATGTGGAGAAATGAGCCCAACTTTTCCCTCTCCACTTAAGGAGTTTTCGAGCATTGAAAACAGGGCTCTCTAATCTTGATATCTTTCTCAAGCAAATGAAAACCCATATGCAGGTTCAAAAGTGTGTGTCAAGTACTCAACCTTCAATACTGCTGGTACAGATTCTGTTCTGAATCCTATTGCAGAGCTCAGAAAAATTATTCAAAGTTTAAGGTTGCAGGTACACAAGGTTTACTCTCAATTACATTACAGTGTTAGAAAACAATATTGTCTCTCAAAAAGAAAAAAAGGATTATTAAAAAGAAAAGAAAAAAGAAAGAAAATCTGATACGCCATGGGCACAACCATAACAGGAAACATCTGACAGATCATCCCCGGAGAAATCTGAGACAGATGACATCAGCAAAGCGCTAACTTCCTAGTGCCCTACATACCAGCAGAGGACTAGGCTACAGTTCCATGTCAGTCAGTCAGTCAGTCAGTCAGCCACACAGAGGTGTGGAGAGCAGGCAAGGAGGAAGAGGACAAGCTAAGCAGGAAGAAGTGGAGAGAAAAAACCCACTGAAGGAAAGCTTAGATATCAAACACTACCATGCTTATGTCTGAGAGACAATGATACCATGGAAGATCTAGGCAGGATAATAGTGTGTGTGTGTGTGTGTGTGTGTGTGTGTGTGTGTGTGTGTGTGTGTGTGTGTGTGTGTGTGTGTGTGTGTGTGTGGTGTGTGTGTGTGTGTGTGTGTGTGTGTAAATTATGCATAGCCTAATGGAAGCCTATAACAAATTCAGTTTTTAGATTGATATAAACATGTTGCCCCTCAAAAACCAATTTCAAACACTAATGCATTCTAAACAGGACTTGGAGAAACTATATTTAAAAAGACTCTGAAATGACCTCCTTTCAAAAATGTCTGTATTTCCATGAAGTAAAGAAACTTTCACTGATCTTTGGCAGAGGTTTGCACAGCCAGTAATCATATGAATAAATACACAAAGAAGAAGTTACTAAACAAAGCAAACGATGCAAAGTCAGTACGTGAGGATTAATGTCAACTAAGTATTCAGCAGCTACAAACTGTACTTTTCTTTGGAAAAAAAACAACTAACAACAAACAAACAAACAACCCCCCCCTCCCCCTACCCAAAAAAAAAACCCAATAAAAAACCCAAACTACTGGGCAATACCTTAGCGATTCCACAAAGCACTCAGATAAAGAAAGACATTCAGATTCATCAATTCAATATTGATCAAACAAACATGAGAAAAAAAGAACAAAAATTAAAAAGCAATGACTACACCAACAATACGAATGACATAGTAAAGTTGGTAAATTTCACAGGGATAGTTCACACACACACACACACATATGCTGAAAGAAGAAGCACGATTGTGTTATTTCATCATGTTTAATGAATATTTAATAACAATGGAAGTGGGTTATATAAATATGTATGTATGTACAAACTGGTCAGTGAAAGCGGGGGTGAAACTTCTGTGTGTGTGTGTGTGTGTGTGTGTGTGTGTGTGTGTGTGTGTGTGTGGGTGGTGTGTGGGTGGGTGGTGTGGGTGGTGGGTGCGTGCGTGCGTGCGTGTGTACGTGCGTGCGTGCGTGTGTGCATATGTACTGTTTGCATGCACACATGAGTGCATGTTTTTGTATATGACTATGTATGTGTATGTTCAAACACATGCACACATAAGAGCATGTAAGCATGTAAGTGCATGAGTTAATGTTTGAGAGTGCAGCTGAGTATGTCTGTGTTATGTTTGTGCACATGCAACATCTACTGTCTTTGGCAAAGGGCGTTAACACTGTCCGACTCAATCCATTCACAGCAATTTTGCTCACAGATTCTTTCACCACAAAGTTTTAAAAAGACAAAGAAAAAAAAACCCACTGTAAAGAAGTAATTTTTCTTTTTCCCCCTTCAGGGTCCACACAACACACTGAAGCCAATGACAGTCTCATGCTACTGCTACCACCTCTGACTAAACCCACCATCCTCTCTCTCATTCTATCTCTGCAGTGTGGCCAACCTTCACCACTGCCATCCACTGTCAGCCACAAGCTTTCTGCTGACTGTCCAACTTTCCTGCTGGTTTATTCCAGACCAGCAATGCTGCTTTACCTTTATGAACTGTGTGTTGGTATATCAGTTTGTTTTTTCTTACGTGGCATATCTCCTAAAAGTGGAATGCGGCTCCTTGGGTTAAAATGGTCATGAATACATATAAAATCTAGCCATTGGTGAACCTCCTAGCTTTAGCCAAGATGTGAAAAAAAAAAATGTTGCATGTCAATGTGTTCTCTCTCTCTTCCTCTCTCTCTCTCTCTCTCTCTCTCTCTCTCTCTCTCTCTCTCTCTCTCTCTCTCTCTCTTTCTCTGTCTCTCTCTAATCTGGGCAAGGCCTAGACGAAAAAAAAAGCATGAAAATGCTTACTCTGTTACCCTTGGAAAATAAAATTATTATTTCATTCCTTCATTCCTTCTCTCCTCTCAATGTACTTCTTGCTTTGCTTGTTGATGAATCAGAACACTACAAACCTGGCTTTATTATACAAAATATATCTATATGATTAATTATTTTTTTCTATGATTCTGAGCATTCTTCATCTGTAAGGAAGCCTCCCACCCTCCCTGCACAGAATTAAAGATCGGGGGAACAATACTTATTGGCTAGTGAAAGGTGGTGTCTCCACTCTTTTTTTCTCATAAAACAACAAAAAAAACTTTTAAAAGCAAAGCAAATAAATTAAAGCTTCAGGTTCTGTGTTTGATGTTAGGCTTAAAGTTTGATAGATCATGCTGGTCAAGACAATCTGTAACAACAACAAACAACAAAAACAAGAAAACAAAACCCCAAAGACATCAACAAATAACCAATGACTTAGAACTCAATCACACACACACACACACACACACACACACACACACACACACACACACACACACACACACACACACACACACACAACATCAATTTTATTATATTATATATATATATATACACACAACATTGTGCATTCTTTCCTCAACAGATGACACAACACCAAACACAGCTCCCATAACATCAACCAACATTCTCTAGATAATACTGACACACTATGTGCAGGTAACACTGCTGACCACTGATGACACAACACCAAACAACGCTCCCGTAACAACAGCTGGGCAGTGTACATGGCTATGACTACTATCAGCAATAATCACAGCAACACATGCAAGAACATACACAGAAACAGAGAGAGAGTACACACTGCTCAGAGACTCACATGATAATTATGATGCTATTGCAAGATGACAATTAAGCTGTACAGTGGAACCCCCAGCCCTCCTGTCCTCTTTCATTATATTTTTTAACTGTTAAAGATCATTAACATTCTACATGAGAGAGTATACACAAAACCACACTGCCATTCCTCTGAACTTGTAAATTTATGAGTAAACAAAAACCTGTATTGTGGATTTCATATCACATTTTTTAAAACATAAAACAGATTCTAAAAGAGAGCTACTGCAACAAAAAAGACAAAGAAAAGTTGACCAGCTGTTGGGAGGGAGGGAATGACATGACAACACTTCTGCACACGGCTTAAGTCCTGTGAATGAGAGATCAGTCATGTCAGTCCTGTGAATGAGAGACCAGTCATGTCAGTCCTGTGAATGAGAGACCAGTCATGTCAGTCCTGTGAATGAGAGACCAGTCATGTCAGTCCTGTGAATGAGAGACCAGTCATGTCCACACTGATCAAAACGTACTGACATCATGCTAGTCCTGTGGCAATTAACTCATGTAGCTTGCCATGTGTAAAGTATCTTCAGTCTGGTACACTGTCTCTGAATTGACTCTGTGATGTCTAAGTTACCTTTATGAGTGGTACCTGTCTTCATTGCTCTGTGATGTTAAGTACTTTACAGTCTGGCTACACTGTCTAACATGCTCTGTGTCTAAGTTACCTTACAGTCTGGCTCAATGTACTCATTGCTCTGTGTGTTAAAGTTACCTTTACAGACTGGCTACATTGTCTCTACATTGCTGTGTGGTGTCTAAAGTTACTTTTACAGTCTGGCTACATTGTCTCTACATTGCTTGTGGTGTCTAAAGTTACTTTACAGACTGGCTACATTGTTTCTACATTGCTGTGTGGTGTCTAAAGTTACCTTTACAGTCTGGCTACATTGTTTCTACATTGCTTGTGGTGTCTAAAGTTACCTTTACAGTCTGGCTACATTGTTCTCTACATTGCTGTGTGGTGTCTAAAGTTACCTTTACAGTCTGGCTACATGTTTCTACATTGCTGTGTGGTGTCTAAAGTTACCTTTACAGTCTGGCTACATTGTTCTACATTGCTGTGTGGTGTCTAAAGTTACCTTTACAGTCTGGCTACATTGTTTCTACATTGCTGTGTGGTGTCTAAAGTTACCTTTACAGTCTGGCTACTGTTCTACATTGCTTTGTGTGTCTAAAGTTACTTTTACAGTCTGGCTATATTTTTCTACATTGCTTTTATAGTGGCTATAATCATTATCACATGTGACTTTAGTATATGTTCATTTCTTTATTAACTGGGTTTTTAAGGGGTGGCTCTTTTGCAACAGATGGATTTTCTCAAAGGTTTGATACAAGCTGTCAGCTCTTATTTCATCTTATTTTTCAAAAGACTAGCACCCTGACCATTAGAAAAGCTGCAGAGGGGGGAGAGAAAAGAAAATCTTCCGCTGTACCGATTCCAAACCCATGTTGTCTGGTTTTCCTGCACTGCAGCAAAACAGATGAGTACAGCACAGCACAATGAATAGAAAATGACAGATTTTGAGCAATACATTAAGATTTATTTGTCATCATTTTTACACAGCTAAAAGCAGTCCCCCCTTTGCAAAATGTGTGTGCGTGCATACGTGTGCGCATGTGTGTGAGTGTATGAGTATGTGAGCACACGTATGGGAGAGGCCCAGTGCATACGCTGCCTATCGTATCAGCATGAAAAGCAAGCCACGCATATGTTGGCAGTGTCCTCTAAGGCAGGAAGAAAGCAGGACCCACTAATGCTTCTCAAGCACAGCCACTACAAGAGGGGAAAAAAGACACAGACAGACGACAGACAGACAGAAGACAGACAACAGACAGACAGACAGACAGACAGCAGACAGACAAAGACAAGACACACAGGATGGGAAAGAATGCTAATAGCAATGTTCCAAAGCCTCTTTCTTTCTTTTTTTTGTACACCCTTTTTTCCACAACAACAAATCAAAACTCATTAAAATCTAACTCCTAAGACCCAACACTTTGCAGGAATCTATGCACTAAAAAAAAAGGCAATGAAATGAAAAAAAGCAAAAAAAAATTGCTCCGAAAACTGTTTCCCGTGACAGGCAAAAAAGTGACTACTTCAATCAATTTTTGTTCCAATTTTGTTTTCTAACAGCTTGAGCAGGGCAGTTCTCACACACTATCCAGGGGTTCCACCATACATATTAATACACTGCAGTATTGATTAATTGAAGTGAAGAGAAATAACGAAACAGTCCAAACAGTAAGTCTCACCTACCGACAGCGAGCCAAACTGTGTGCCTTGCTGCATGCAAAGTGAAAGTATACCGCATCTTTAACATCCGTCTTCAACCAATGACTCAAATATCCACACTTTTCTAACAGAATTTGGCTTGATAAAAATCCAATGCCAGACTGGCCTCAAAACATAACGAATGCAAAGAATCAATTAAGGATGTACACCAAAACCCCACAGTTTGGTTTTTAAAAAAAGAGGTCAACAAATACAACAACAGAATGACAGATGTTAAACCACCAAACCAAAAATAATGAAATTTATATACCAACATAGGCACAGACATAAGCAATGACACAGTCAATGTTAAACAAACCGCAGACTTCAAAAGAGAAAGCCATAATTATAGGAGCCTAGGATAGTTCAGTGACTACACAAAGAGTACTTTTCCTGCATATATAAGTCTACGTGTGTTCAGGAGTGAACACAATATGTCAACTGAACACTACTGCACTCTAATTCATTTCATACTACAGCAGTTTAACTCTACCAAAGCTCATTCAAGACAGTAGGCATCTCTGAAATTAAGAAGGTGCTGAACACTGCAGCAAACTTCTTTTTTTTTAAATGGATGAAACTTACACAACATCAACTCATGTCTTTCAAAATCACACTGACAAAAACATCCTTCTGTCATTCACTCCTCCCCATGGAAATGCCAGGGGGCTGTCAGTATATATATAGCACCCCCCACCCCCCCCACCTTCTGGACATTCTGTGCTATGAATTCCCTCTTTTCTATCCTTCTCTTTGCTTCTGCCTAGTTCCTATTCTCCCTGTCACCTCTTTCTTGTCTGTTTTCTGCCTTCTTGGTCCATTCTTCTACTTTTTTTTTTCAGAAAGACTTAAAAGATGACTGTTCTCTCCCATGCCTAAGTCAGATGCGCTGGGCCTGACATGTCATGAGCAGAGCAATGCATTCAGCTCCTGTGACAGACAACAGTGGCTTGCTGTCTGAGCCTTTGGAGTCCATGGAGAAGAAGAAGAAAACCACTCCTAGCTAAACAAGTTCTGGCTTCCAGTTCTCTGGCCTCTGCTGATGCAGTTTTCTCCTTTCAACTCTTTTTTCTTTCTTAGCAGAGAGGAGCAAAAAGGTAACCCCCCCCCCCCCCCCCCCCTTTTTTTTTTCTTATCTAAAAGAACAGACAATTTGCTTTATATTCAGCAATGAAACTCATGTACATAATTTTTACATGTTGCTAGTATGAACGCATCAGCAAGAATTCTTAGAGACGAAAGATAAAGTAGAGTAACTTCATAAGAATTCTTATAAAAGAAAGATGATTTAGAGTAAAGAACATAGATCTCAAAGTCAGAGCTTCAAAAACAGGGAAATAATGCACTTAAAAAAAAAAAAAAGAAAGAAAGAAAAGAAATTGCTATACATTTTCATGGACAAAAAATACAGTACGTAAAAAAGATATTCACAGTTACATCAATTCTTTGAGGGAATAAAAGGAAAGTGATGAAGAAAGCTTCATGCAAATCAGGAAGAAGATGAAAAAAAAGAGAAAGATGAGATTTCTGTATAACTAGTCCCTGTTGGCCGTTATTTCCCTCCCTTTTCTCTGCAGGGGGAAACACAATCGCACATATGCATGCACACATGCGCGCACACACACACGCACACACACGTGCACACACAACACGCACAACACACACTTTCCCCATGTACTTCTAGCATGGAGTTAATTACTCTGACACATTCACACAAACACCCACCTAAAAAACCTATTACATTTCTTCAGTTTTAAACATGCGTTCTTTACAGCTATAAACACACTGAAGCAGATGTTAAAACATTGACGGAAATGTGACAAAAGTTCCCTTCAGTCTCTTGTTGAACCAAATCATTCAGACAAAATTGCTTCTCTGATAACAAGCTGACTATTCACTACTTCCTCCCCAAAATAAATCCAAATACGGTATTCAATCTACATGTAGAAGTTCCAAAACAACGTAACTTTCAATTCAACAGCAAAGCTGCTGGTAAATCCTAATGCACAATCATACACTACTATCACATGCTCTATAAATAAACACAATAACCTCAGCTAAACAGTAGTCTTCCTGTTACTTATTTAAAAATCAGAAATTCTCCAATGTGACACACTCTTGCCAATCATCACAATGAAGAGAAGAGAAGTGAACAATGGAGAGTCATGACACAGCAGCACAGCTCAACACTGACAACAATGACACAGACTATTCTCGACACTGGCTGAAAAAAAACTGACAAAAATTGCTCAGACTATTCTGGACACTGGCTAAAAAAAAAAGACATAAACTTAAAACATTTCTTGGGAGTTTCAGAACTGTTCAGTCAAAGACACAGCCATCACTGAATCAGGCATGACAGCCTGTTCATTTCCACGGGCTTGCTATGACCAAGTATTTCTTCATTACTTCTGTGACTGTGGTTACTCTTCTTATTTCTGTTGTCATCAGTCATGGCACTGCCTCGCTTTTTTTGTATTTGTGCTGCATGTTTATAAAATCATTGTTATTCTGATGCTTAAAATTATCCTTAGGTAAAGGTACATTGATAAGTTCCTACTCACATTATGTTTGATTACACCACTGGGTAAAGAAACATGACATGAAGTAATCCAACCATTACATGCATTTTGGATCCAACCCATGTGTTTTATACTAGGCAGTTCAGGACTCTTACCAACATGCATACACAGACACAATCACACACACGTATATAACATAAATCACACACATGTACGCATGTATATGTATGTATATATGTATATAATATATATATATATATATATAATATATATATATATATATATATATATATATATATATATATACACTCTCTCCATGCTAGGACACTCACACTGTCATCAGCCAGGCCTTCAGCGATGGCGTCCTCAATGGCCATCCTCCATGACTGCGCCTCGTGATGACTGTCCAAGATTAGACTGCAAACACACACGCACACACGCATGCACACACGCACGCATGCACGCACACACACCACGCACGCACCACACACACACACACACACACACACACACACACATAAACACACACACAACCATTACGTCACTGTACATGCAATCTTCCTGCTGCTGTTCACTTAGCAAGCTGATTGGCTTTACTTTTCCTTTCTTTTTCCTTTTTTCTTTTCTTTTTTTCTTTTTTTTTTTTGGGGGGGGAGGGGCTGCAGATGTATTCTTGCACTTGCATACACAAACATGTTTATATCCTGGTGCTGATATAAATCTATGCACATATACATACACATTAACATCACACATACATTTCATATCTGGCCATCTCTATTTGGCCATGTATATCCGGCCATCTCTATGTATATCCCACATCTCTATTTGGCCATCTGTATCTGGCCACCTCTATTTAGCCACCTCTATTTGGCCATCTGTATCTGGCCACCTCTATTTAGCCACCTCTTATTTGGCCATCTTATTGCCACCTCATTTGGCCACCTCTTATTTAGCAATCAGTATGTGGCCCTGTGTCTTTGTGCCCGTGTATACACTTACGAAAAGTGAGCGTAGTGTGTGGACAGCTGCAGCCTGTTCTTCTTCTTGTCTTTGACGAGGACAGCTTCATGTCTATCTCATGCACTGGACAGTGCAACTGGAAATCCTGCACATCACTGCTACACACAACACCACATGCATTACACACTCAAGTGCAACTGAAATCACATCACATCACACACACACATGCATACACATCACACCACACATTAACACAACATCACAGTGCAACTGGAAATCCTGCACACCACACCACACCACATGCATTACACATCACACAGACAGCACATCAGCACACACAGCACAGTGCACAATCAACATCTTCCAAACCACAACACGCTTCAACATACTGTGACGCCAGCTTTCCACTTCACTTACTTAGTTTCTAGTTTGTTTAAGCTATTCTGTTCCAGGAAGAACAAAAAAATATAGAAAAAATACAGCTTTGTTTTTGAGAACCACACACCATAAATTACATGTATAGTAAATTCTTTTGGAAATGCTCAGGACCACAAAAACAACAAAAACCACCACCAATGACATATTCCAATATGATGACTGACACAAGTACTGTGGAACTGACAAAAAGACTATGTGTGGGACTGATAGCGTAACTCTGTAAGATGCTAGCCTTTCAGATCAGACAATAAACTAAGTCACATGTGCAATACACATCTAACACACATAAAAGCACCCACAGCAACAAGAGCGTTGTCTCTGACAAACTTCCACAGAATTTCACACAGGGAAATGTGCCATGACTGGAAGTGGTACACAATACAACATCATTCACACTGTCTCTGAAATACTGATTCACTCCTCTTTTCTTTTTCTTGCCATCTTCCTCTTTGACACACACATGCATCCATGCTCAGCAATCACTGTCCTTATCTCCACTGAGGAAATCTGTACCCTACATGTATATATGTCTAAATAAAGCCAGAGGGATGCTAGAGCCAAGTGGTTAAGACCGTCTGACTTCAATCCATGGGTCCAATTAGATGTGGGGACAAATCTCAGCAGCATCTGGTGAGCTACGGGTGGGATTTTTATGACCTCCCAGGTCAACTTCAAGTGCAGACCTGCAAGTGCCTAATTCTTTTCAAGTGTAACAAGCACGCATGCAGATCAAATATGAGCATTTAAGATCCCATAACTCCTATCAACATCCCATGGCTTACAGAAACACAAACATAATGGCTGCACACACAAAACCTCACCATTGGTGAATCATGGAGCTCTAGCCAAGGAACAGAATAAAGATGAATGAACAAATACCATTACACGCTGCACCAAACAGCTCTTACCAGACAAGCACACAGTCAATGTCCTCACAGTCCATTTCACCAAGCCACACCTACCTCAAAGGAGTCATAGTAGCAGAGAGTTTTCCCCCAGATGGCAACGTAGAACTTCTTGTTGTTGTTTTCAAACCGAATGAATCCCTACAAAATGAAATGAAAAATAGATGTAAACAAAAATAAAATCATATATATATCTAAGAACATAATACAGACAAACTTGCTTTGTAAATGTTCAAATCTTTAAATAACCGCCTGCATTATATACCCGTACATGTAAAGCTGTTTTGTGTAAGCATATAATTTCTCCTTATATAACTTTGTATGTAAAGCTTCTGTTCATCAAAATATGAACTAATGCTTTGTGCATAGAAGGATACACTCACAAATGCATGTATCTTTCCAACATATGCACACACACACACACACCCACACCCACACATTCTTACAGACCTTGTAATATGTAGAATTGTCTTAACACTACAGAAAGTCCACATAACAAACGACCACAGCCAAAGACCATATGACAAATGACTACAGCCAAAACAGTTATGATAACCACAGTACAGCCAAACTTTAGTGACCCACCTCTTTGTCAGGTTTAGTGATGTCTGTGTCAGCACTTGGTCCTTCTGCCTTGTTCTGCACACAACATGGCAGCAATGATGCAATATCAACCTTCACTGTTCATTCTCCTCTTGTAACATATCACTTACACCTGTAGTGCTGCTGTCACAACGTGAATATTCCACTCTTATAACATATCACTGACACCTATAGTGCTGCTGTCACAACGTGAATATTCCACTCTTATAACATATCACTGACACCTGTAGTGCTGCTGTCACAACGTGAATATTCCACTCTTATAACATATCACTGACACCTGTAGTGCTGCTGTCACAACGTGAATATTCCACTCTTATAACATATCACTGACACCTGTAGTGCTGCTGTCACAACGTGAATATTCCACTCTTAGAACATATCACTGACACCTACAGTGCTGCTGTCACAACGTGAATATTCCACTCTTATAACATATCACTGACACCTACAGTGCTGCTGTCACAACGTGAATATTCCACTCTTATAACATATCACTGACACCTACACTGCTGCTGTCACAAACATAATATTCCACTCTTATAACATATCACTGACACCTACACTGCTGCTGTCCACAACATGAATATCCACTTTGTAACATATCACTGACACCTACACTGCTGCTGTCACAACATGAATATTCCACTCTTGTAACATATCACTGACACCTACACTGCTGCTGTCACAACATGAATATTCCACTCTTGTAACATACACTGACACCTACACTGCTGCTGTCACAACATGAATATTCCACTCTTGTAACATATCACTGACACCTACACTGCTGCTGTCACAACATGAATATTCCACTCTTGTAACATATCACTGACACCTACACTGCTGCTGTCACAACATGAATATTCCACTCTTATAACATATCACTGACACCTACACTGCTGCTGTCACAACATGAATATTCCACTCTTGTAACATATCACTGACACCTACACCTGCTGCTGTCACAACATGAATATTCCACTCTTGTAACATATCACTGACACCTACACTGCTGCTGTCACAACATGAATATTCCACTCTTGTAACATATCACTGACACCTACACTGCTGCTGTCACAACATGAAATTCCACTCTTGTAACATATCACTGACACCTACACTGCTGCTGTCACAACATGAATATTCCACTCTTGTAACATATCACTGACACCTACACTGCTGCTGTCACAACATGAATATTCCACTCTTGTAACATATCACTGACACCTACACTGCTGCTGTCACAACATGAATATTCCACTCTTGTAACATATCACTGACACCTACACTGCTGCTGTCACAACATGAATATTCCACTCTTGTAACATATCACTGACCACCTACACTGCTTGCTGTCACAACATGAATATTCCACTCTGTAACATATCACTGACACCTACACTGCTGCTGTCACAACATAAATATTCCACTCTTGTAACATATCACTGACACCTACACTGCTGCTGTCACAACATGAATATCCACTCTTGTACATATCACTGACACCTACACTGCTGCTGTCACAACATGAATATTCCACTCTTGTAACATATCACTGACACCTACACTGCTGCTGTCACAACATCCCCCATTATCACTGTGATTCTATGGCCTGTTTATCGATTGTCTCCCCTACCATGACACCCTGTTCATCACCCCCCTTTTCTTCACTGATCACTGCCAACCCATGTGATTGTGAAACAGGTATGATGTTTGGCAGCATAGGAACACAAAGAAGTAGACCCAGATGGCAAGCACCAAAGAGTGATGCAGCAGCTAAGCTAAAGAGAATGCACAGATAAACCACTGAGATCCCTAACTCCTGCTGTGGCAGTGGAAGTCTGAATCAATCCCTCATTTGTGTATGAATCTGTGACAAATCAACTTTCTTTCAACACAGTAAGAAGGCATTTGGTCCCCTCCCCACCCCACCCTCCACCCACTCCCTGTCAAAAGCACTCCTTCCTATATTAGCAGCAGCAGGAGGAAGATAAATCCTATTTTTTATCTGCATTTGATAAAGAGGAAAACAGGCCCTGAAATAGACCCTATGTTTAA
>CM060321.1:67492013-67497013 GCA_030674155.1 Stramonita haemastoma
CAAAAGGTGATCTTTTCCGTGTTGTTTCTTTTTTGTGTGTGTGTGTGTGTGTTGTGGTTGTGTGTGTGTGTGTGTGTGTGTGTGTGTGTGTGGTGTGTGTGTGTGTGTGTGTGTGTGTTGTGTGTGTGTGTGTGTGTGTGTGTGTGTATGTGTGTGTGTTGTGTGTGTGTGTGTGTGTGTGTGTGTGTGTGTGTGTGTGTGTGTAGTGTGTGTGTGTGTGTGTGTGTGTGTGTGTGTGTGTGTGTGGTGTGTGTTGTGTTTTTGGCAGGCATAAGCACAATTCCCTCTTTCTCCATGTCTTGATCCCACCATGTTCAAGTTCAAAATCCATATGGTTTGATAACAGAAACTTAGGTGCCTGAAGATTTAACTGTTGAAACTTTTCACTTTTGATGAGGATTATTTCCTACTTCCAACAAGGAATGTCAGTCAAGTTCCGTTGAAGTCAAAAAGAAAATTTGGTAATGTTTTTCATACTTAAAGTATTATCCTTATCACTCAAATATCATGAATATGTATTGAAGTGTTCACACGTCCTTATCACTCAAAATCAAGTGTGTAAAAGTTTACACACATTTTTCTCGACTAACTTTCAAAAAATCTTACACATGTAGGTGATCATTTCCTGTAGCTAACACTTTTTTTCACAATGGATATAGAGTAAATGTGAAACTGTCACAAACTGCCTCCAATCAACAAACTACACACAACACATCACACACACAACACACACCACCAACACAAACACACACCCCCACACAAACAACACATCACCACACACTCACACACATCATGATCACTGTTCCTGTATTACCAGTTACTAAAATTTGTTATATGATATCAGTATAGTAAACATTGTAATCCCCATAATCATGCAAACAATGACCAATTCAAACAACAAACTACACAAAGACATTGTCACACTGTCATCTGATACAACATCACCACCAACAATAAACACATCACCACCACAATAAACCATCACCACCACAATAAACACATCTCCATCCCATAGGCAAAGTTTATAACAATCTAGTACTATATATATATCCTATAGCTAAGTACCACTTCACAAACCCATCAATCCTATCGAAGTTACCCTCCACCTTTTCTGATATGTCACAACAAAAAGCATGCCCGAGTCCTTCTGTATGCCCCCTATAGGCCTGAAGTTTCCTAAAGCACACCTGAGTCCTTCTGTATGCCCCCTATAGGCCTGAAGTTTCCCTAAAGCACACCTGAGTCCTTCTGTATGCCCCCTATAGGCCTGAAGTTTCCCTAAAGCACACCTGGAGTTCCTTCTTTATCCCACCTGTAGACTAAAGTTTTACAAAAACACAACTGAGCCCTTCATCTTTTCTGTATGTCCAAAGTTCTATTTCAGCATTTCTGCTTCTTTCTTTATCTTATCTACTTCGGAGTCCTTTATCCTACAGGTATGGCTAAAGTTCTATCTCAACACATCTGGTGCCTTCTTTAGCCTACTTGCATTCAGTTTTACTTGAACACATTTGATTCCTTCTTTCTTCCATCTGTATGGCTCAAATTTGATAAAGCACATTTGATTTTTCCTTTATTCCGTCTGCACGCCTAAAGTCTACATAAATCACATCTGACTCTTTTTTTTTTCATTCCATCTGCATGCCTAAGTACAAACAAAAGCACATCTGATTCTTTCTACATCCCATCTGTATGCCTACAGTTTTACCTGAAGCACATTCATTCTTCATTCCATCAGTATGTCTATAGTTTTAGCAAAGCACAACTGGTTCTTTCTTCATCCCATCTGTATGTCTACAGTTTTACTTAGAGCACAGTCATTCTTTATTCCATCTGTATGTCTATAGTTTTAGCAAAGCACAACTGGTTCTTTCTTCATCCCATCTGTATGTCTACAGTTTTAGCAAAGCACAACTGGTTCTTTCTTCATCCCATCTGTATGTCTACAGTTTTAGCAAAGCACAATGTTCTTTCTTCATCCCATCTGTATGTCTACAGTTTTAGCAAAGCACAACTGGTTCTTTCTTCATCCCATCTGCCTGCCTCCAGTTGTACAGTGGACACCAGACTGCAGTTGTACAGTGGACAACAGACTGCACTCACAGAGGCACCCCCCTGCACCACATCCTCTGATCAGCGCTGACTGAAGTGAAGTGGCCTGGTTCCTCCCTCCCTGCCTGCCACAGGCCAAGGCCACAGGCCACAAAGAACACTCCAAAAATACAGCACACTTCTTCTTTAACCCTCTCCCTGCAAAGTCTTTGGCCACACAGACATTCATTTGGATGGTTGGTTTGCTTATTGTTCTGATTTGTGTGTGTGTGTGTGTGTGTGTGTGTGTGTGTGTGTGTGTGTGTGTGTGTGTGTGTGTGTGTGTGTGTGTGTGTGTGTGTGTGTGTGTGTCTTGGAGGGGGGGGGAGAGGCAGGTGTTGTTCCTCTACAGCTCCATGATTTACCAATGGTGAGATTTTGCAAACACAACCATTTTTGCCCACCGTGAAGGTAGCCACATTCTGACTTCGGGGGTATATGCCTGGTCAGTTTGTGTTTCAGTAGGCTTCCAAAGGCTGTCATGAACTACAGGATCATTAACAAGCCTATTTGAATTTCTACACAAAAGGGAGTTACAGTACTGACAGGTCTCCACTTGAAGTTGACCTGGGAGATCGTAAAAACAAACCCACCCTCAATTCGCCAGACGCCATCAAGATTCAAACCCACGACTTCATGGATCCAAGGGATTGAAATTGAATTGTCTTAACCCTCAGCTATGGCGGCGCCCCTGATCAGTAGGGACTGTTTCCGGGGTGAAGTGTCTCATGAGGGGTGACCCTGCACAGCTGGGTGTGAAAGAGCCTTGTCCAACCTCTCCACTCTCACAATGGCTGAGGGAGGACACAGGCACCACTGACAGTCATGACAGTCAAGTGTGGCCAATTGTGGCCAGTCACTGTCAATCTGCTGCCTGTGGGGAAATTCCTACTCTTCAATGATGACTAATGACTGACTCTGAATACCTTGTTTAACATAGTCACTTCATGATATAAGAATGAGGAGAAGGATTGGGAGGGGGGGGAGGGGAAGAAGGGGAAGAGGGAAAAATAAACATGGAGGAGGAGGAAGAGGAAAAGAAGAAGAAGAAGAAGAAGAAGAAAAAGAAAAAGAAAAAAGAAGAAAAAGAAAAAGAAGACGATGGTGAAAAAGACAGGTGTATGTGTGTGCATGCATGTGTGCGTGTGTATGTGCATGTGTGTGTCTGTGTGTCTGTGTCTGAGTGTTGTGTGTGTGTGTGTGTGTGTGTGTGTGTGTGTGTGTGTGTGTGTGTGTGTGCACGTGCGTGACTGTGTGTGTTTGTGTGTGTGATTATGTTCCCTGACAGGCTGATACACATTATCAGAGAATTACATGCATCCACACACACACACACACACACACACACACACACACACACACACACACACACACACACACACAGGTCTGTTTTCCCTCATTGTTTTTCCCAACAACTGTTGTTAAGCTCACTGCCTTATGACTATTTTCAACAGGGGTTTTTGGGTTTTTTTTAGTCTCATTTCTTGAATTTTTAAGGAACTAAAGGATTATTAAGAAAAAAAAAAACTTTAAAAAGCAAACATGTAAAAGCTCAAATCTTGTTTATATTTGCTTAAGGTTGGGTTTTCTTTTTAACAGTTTTTAGAGCAGTGGAAACCCTGGCACTAAAACACAAGCACCCGACACATTCACCAGTGGACCAGACAGATCTGTAAAACCATTAACAACAATGACTCTGGAGGGTAGGGCTGTGTCACTCTAGCCATTGAGGGCAGGGGTACGTCATTCTAACCTGTAATTTTCTCTGTCCCTTCTGCTTCAAGGTGTGCACCTGTTTAAACGGCCCCCCACCTTTCATGAGGTGGCTGTTTGTCTACCTTGCCTTGCCTTGCCTTGCCTTGCCTTGCCTTGCCTTGCCTTGCCTTGCCTTGCCTAGCTTACTGCCTGCACTGTTTGTTTTCACGGCACAGCTGACAGCTCAGGGGGTCACCTGGTGCAGGCAATGCACTCCCTCCCTGGTCAGGCTGCCTGTGCCTTGCTTGCTTCACTGACTGCTGTTCTGTCTGTGAGTGGGTGGGAGAGAGGGAACCACATGCCACCCATGACTCTTTTGACTTCTCTGACCTATCAGACAGTAGGAGTCCTGGTCTCCCTGCCTGGAGTCAGTGATCATCCTTACATTCTCTTTCGCTTCTTCCGCATATGACTTCATGACTTCAGGCCAACGTCTGCACACAACAAAGCCCACAGTCCACACACTGTGGGTCACAAGGGCCAATGTGACACAGGGTCTTTGGCAGGTCTGCACTTTGCACGGCATCTAAAGGGTTAACAGCTCCTTCCTCTTCCGGGGAGGAAGTGCTGTGGTGTGACCAACATTAGCAGCAACAACAGCTACAGCAACAACAGCAGCAACAACACTAGCAGCAACAGCAACAACAGCAGCAGCAGCAGCAGCAGTGCATGTTGTGAGGGGAGGGGTGGCTGCAGGAGAGGTGGGGGTCTCTGAAGGCAGTCACACTGTTGATGGACAAACCAGTCATCCCCAAAAACAAGTGTGCATGCATAGATGTGTGTGTGTGTGTGTGTGTGTGTGTGTGTGTGCGTGTGTGTGTGTGTGCGTGCGTGCGTGCGTGCGTGTGTGCGCGTGCGTGCGTGCGTGCATGTGTATTTTATTCTTTTATATCAAGGATAATGGAATAAACGCTCATGTCCTTTTTTACATCAAGTCCCCATGTGTAAACAGTTTGGTAAATTATGTTATCTGTTCCTGCCGGCACACAATAGCCTACTCTTCTGAAAAGAGGAAGAGGTTTTAATGTCTGCGCAATATGTTCTGCATGCATTCGCACAGGGAATCTCGGTTTATAGTCTCATCCAAAGGACTTTTGGGGGGAGTGGAGTCAGCACTGATATTAACTCCAGTGGAAAATATTCCCTTGAATGAG
>CM060321.1:67504513-67529513 GCA_030674155.1 Stramonita haemastoma
CTGAAACAGGATCCCAGCCTTCCTTCCCACTGCAGCAAAGCCCACAGCACCTTCACCCTCACAACGCTGGCCACAGCTACAACCATAACAACAACAACAAACCAAAATCAGACAAAACAACAACAGCAAGTGACTGCAATGTCCATCCATCGGACGTCTGTCATTAATTTGAACAAATAACAGCAGCAACAAAAAACCAAAGCAGACAAAACAACAACAACACACACACAAAAAACACAACCCGGCATAAGATAGGACTCAAACCTTCCACCCAGGAAGGCAGTGGTATACACACTGTCTGCGCCAGCCACAGACAGCTCTCACCTCCACAGCTGATTTTTCCTCAGCTTCCAGTGGCCCATTCTGACCAACAATGCTCATATCTGTAATCCTGTCCACTCTGCTTCTTCCAACATAACGCACTTTTCTATAAAACTGTTAATCAGTGTTTCACTACAGCAGCAGCAAGAACATGGACGGAGAGAAAACAGCCCACAAAGAAGGCAAACACGATGGGAACAATCACTTACTATCTGCATGACTGTTGACAAAAAAGGAACGGACCCATCCAGATAAAGAGCAGTTTATACAACTACCCTGTAACATTCCCTGAAGAACAATAACACACTTACATGCATGCACACAACACGCTGCTTGTCAGAACTGACTGCAGCAAATCGTTACTTACAAAAACGCGCACCAAGCGTAAGGGACGCTTCATCAAGGAAATGTATCCGTTGCCGATCATTGTACTGCCCGGTCAATCACCATCAGCCAGTTTCATCGTGCACACTTTTCTAATCAACAACTCCTCTCCATTCCAAACACCACACATTTGTTAAACCACCACATTTTCTTTGACGACCAGCCCAACTTTGTTTTCTGTCTCATGTTGATACAAAGCTGGTAATGATTAAGGATGCACATAGTCACTGACTTTTTCTTTTCATTTCTTTTTTTTTACACAAGTGGGTATAGTAAGTGTCCAATGCAATGTTCATAATGAGCCAGGCTTCCGTTCAGCCAGAGAGGACTCCACAGGCAGGAAACGGCCATTGTCATGCCTTAGTAAGGACACAATTTTCTCCTTCTATCTATCTATCTATCTATCTGTCTGTCTGTCTGTCTGTCTGTCTGTCTGTCTGTCTGTCTGTCTGTCTGTCTGCTGCCTGCCTGTCTGTCTGTACCACTGGCTCTGCCGAGAGATAGGGAAAGTCCATTGTGCACAGCTGAGTCATTCCCACACTTCAACACGTCTGCAAGCACAAACATCTCCTGCAGCAGTGAGTGCTGTTGGGGTGTTAGAGAATGATCAGTGTGTGCTAGGGCTGCTTCAATCATGCAGATAACAGTATTTACTGGTAAAAAAGATAGGAGATTTAAAGATACATGTATCGTCTGCAGTCACTGTTTAAAACACAGCTCTGAGTGTGTGTGTGTGTGTGTGGTGTGTGTGTGTGTGTGTGTGGTGTGTGTGTGTGTGTGTGTGTGTGTGTGTGTGTGTGTGTAGATTTTATATGTTCTGTGTCTGTGTGTACATATGTTTCCATGCTCCTTGAGTGTGTGTGTGTGTGTGTGTGTGTGTGTGTGTGTGTGTGTGTGTGTGTGTGTGTGTGTGTGTGTGTGTGTGTGTGTGTGTGTGTGTGTGTGTAGATTGTGTGTGTGAGTGTATGTATGTATATTATATATATATATATATAATATTATATATATATTATTATATATTATATATATATATACATTTTTTTTTGTATTTTTTTGTATTTGTACCACTTTATTTTTATTTATATATATATATATATATATATATATATATATATATATATTTTATAGTATTAGTAATATTATTCATTCTGTGTGTATGTGTACATTGTTTTCATGCTCTGTGTGTGTGTGTTTGTGGGGGTGTGTGTTGTGTGTGTGTGTGTGCGTGCGTGCGTGCGTGCATGCGTGTGTGCATGTGTGTGTTTGTGTGTGAGTGTATTGTGTATACGTGTGGAAGAGTGTAGCTTGTGCTCATGAATATGAAAGTGAGTATTGTTCTCTTCCAGTCCAGTGTCCAATCTGCATGAAATAGCCTGTCCACCTTACAATGAAGTCAGTGACCATTCCCAACAGTGAACCTGCATAATATAAAGTGTGTTACTGATCCCCACCCACCACCACTATCAGTCAATGCTATCCTCTCCCTTCAGTTTTCTTCACTGGATAGTTATCTCAGTGTCTGCAAATAATGTTCATCACAGACTATATATATTATATATATTATATATATATATATATATATATATATATATATATATATATATATATATATATATATATATATATAGATATATAGATATATAGATATATAGATAATAGATATAGATATAGATAGATATAGATATATAGATATATAGATATATATAGATATAGATATAGATAGATATAGATATATAGATATGTATATGTATATGTATATATAAAAGAAAATGTAAAGAGAACAAACCCAAGCTAACACACAGGGGGTAAAAGTGTGGAAGTTTCTCCAAACCATTCTGGATGATAAACTTGAATGCTCCCTAAATCAATGTCAAACTACCACTGGTCCTCAAACTGTGACTTACATACAAGGTACAGATGTCAATGATACAACAAAACAGTCCACGCTCAATGCCATCATGCTGTTTATAGCCCTGCTGATCATACAAGCCATATCAGGCTGTACCAATCCAAGCATGCTGTTATAGCCTGCTGATCATACAAGCCATCAGGCTGTACCAATCCAATCATGCTGTTTATAGCCCAACATGCTGGCTTTACTACAACAACACAGCCCACACAATACTAAAGCACACAACAATTTCTCCACAAAACATCACTGTTGTCTCTTTTTTTTTTTCACACACCACCAAAATGTTCGCAGATTCTCTGGCTTCAATGGCTCACAGCATAAGCACAACAATCCTCCACATGGAAAAACACAAACTTTCACTGAACAGCAGCTGTCTAAATTCACCCCCCAAAAACAGCACGCACAGCTAACAGCCAAAAACAGCACTCAGAGCAGACAGCCCCAAAAACAGCCTACAAAGCATGCAGCCCCAAACAGCGGAGAGAAAGTGTATGCAGGAAGGAGGCAGTCTTTGAGAAGGGGGGTGTTGTGCAGAGTGTTTACTGGAAGCCCTGTGCCCTGACCTGCACCAATACTTCACAGAGGCAGGTGGGCAGGGGGCAGGGGGGCTGGGGACAGCAGGGTGGGGGGTGGGGGGGTGTAGATAGCTGCAACAACACCAAACACGGGGCCGGGGCCAGCCTTACATAAGCAGAGGAGCGTGAAATGCTGACCAGCGGACCGTGGCCAGCCTACCCTCCTTGTGGCCACTGGAGTACGCTGACACGCCACGCTCGCTTTCATGTCCCCGACACACCGCGTTTTATGAGAAAGCCATCACTGCTGGATCGGTGGTGACAGAGAGCAACACATTCATTCATTCATTCATCCAGGCACTTTTCCAGGTGTGTCACTTTGTTGTTCTGACTGTCAGTAGTCACACAAACACCATCCTGATCACAGACATGACAGACACACAGACAGACACAGTGTCCATCTCCCTTCCAAACCTTGCTCTTTTACAGCAGTCTACCAAAAATGAAGGTTAATTTGTAAAACAAACAACCGCTTTCTACCAACCCGAGACACAATAGAGTTATTTACCAAGTGAAAAATAACTTTAAACCAGCTCAAGACAGATGACTGCTGATTCGTGAATGTCAAAGTCCAAAGCCACCAGCTGGATTTTCAAACAAAAGTTGACATCACTGAGCAAAGAAAAAAAAATCCAAAGGTCAAATCCTGCAATCACAGTGGTTTGTAGACAAGTGCTGTGCAAGAGACCACTGCCATCACAGTGGAGTGAAAGGGTGAGTGAAAAATTGTTGAGAGTGCCTCTACTCCCATCCATACACACAAACCCGAGAGCCCACAATAATATTTTACTTCAATACTGATACACTGTACTCCTCAGCACCATTACTTTTGGGGGTAAAACATATTAAGGACACCTTTTAGAAAGCAACACAACCTGGCACAAGGCAATGCAACAGGAGTGTTTATGATATGTTTTGTTCATTACTCACTGTGCCTGACCCCATCTCACAACCTTTCCTTTTAATCAACACATTTTTTTCTCACCAAAATGGAAAATCCTGTACATTATTTGCAGGCAAAGTGTAACAAAAAGCTGTGGTTATTTACCTGGCAGAATTGTTCAGTTCCAAGACAGAGGCATTTTTCAGTTGGGAGACCTGACTCCACTCTAAAGTTCACTTTGATCATGTGATGGGATTTCCTGCAGTACAGTGTGCAATGCTCATCACCTGTTCTGTGTGGAAATGGTAATAGGTTACATACCTCACACCTCATGTCCTGTTTACTTCAGTCACAATTTTGCAAGCCAATTAAAACCCAAAGAAAATGTCCACAAATGATAAGTCGGTAAGTGTTGAGTTCCTGTGGCCCATGAACTGAAAGCAATAGTGAATGGAAACCTCAGGGTGTGCTAGAGCATGGAAATGCAGAGGTCAGCAGGTCTTCATGATCAAACACACTGACTTCATCAACTGAAACAACAACACTGATAACATATCAACACACTTCACACACCTTACCCACACACCTTAAAAACACACACACACACACACACACACACACACACACACACACACATATATATATATATATATATATATATATATATATATATATATATATATATATATATATATATATATATATATATATTTTATATATATATATATGGTGAAGCATTGGATTTCTGCAGTCATTGACGTCTTGATTTTTTTCCCATGAAATATTGAGGATAGGAACACACGAGGAATGGCCGGTGTTATCTCCACCATGTATAACAATGCCACGTTATCTGCAGCATGGTGATCCATGTATAACAATGCCACGTTATCTGCAGCTGCCTTCAGCAGGACACAAGCTGCAGGCCTTGACCTGGCTTATCGCCTGTTGCCATCCTAGGTAGGGACTTTAGCCTGTCACACCTTCTTCTTCACTTCACTATCCCATAGTCTACTAGACCGTTGGGGCACCACTGAAGATTTTTCAACCAGCTTTCTCCACTCCTCTGGGTTCTGAGCTTTCCACAGCAAATCCTTCATTCATTCCACTCAAGGCCAGTGCACTCTGTCACACCTGGCCCTCTGCACAGCAACAAGCAGGGACTGCTGACTTCTCCCTCACCCCTCCCTCCCTCCCTAACCTCCTTCCTGGTGGGGTTTTTGGGGCATGATACTGCAGTGAACCTTTCAGGCAAGGTATCATGGCCAGATTGAGCCTGGTGGAGTCCACCCCTCCCCAGGAAGCAGTATGCATGCTGGGTATGCTCATGCCATTTGTGCCACAAGCTATACTGGCTTACTCCTCCACAAAAGCTGGAAGGTGTGTTGATGTGTGCTGTATACCTGTACTCACTGACTGCGCTGCCTACAATCCACTGCTACCTGATCCTCTGACTGGCACACAGCCTGTGCACCACAATCAACTGTACAATCAGCATTCCTCCTCAAACCATAAAAGCTGGATAGACTGCCACAGACACCATCCACAAAAGAAAACAGCAGCATGTTAAAGGACCTCAAGAGACAATCTGGCTTTACTCCTTAGTAAAAACCAAACTTCCAGACAAAAGACAAAACCTCAGTATGTAAATGTCACATGCAAAATACACACTGACCACAAACCAGAACACAATCCAAAGAAAAATCAGGTAGTCCTCGCTTGCATTGATGCCTCTTCACAACTTGCATTTTGGCAATGACAGATAAAAACGGAAGAGAAAGAACAGAAACTGACGACCACTCTAGATGACAACTCCTGGCATAGGGGAAGGCATCACCACACATCATGCTGACTGCCTCTAGCTTCACTCACACCATGGACAACAACTCACAGCTTTCATGGAGTGGCAGGACACCAGAGCTCCCATCCAAGTCAGTCTCCTCCAGACAGATGCTCTGTCACTGCTGCCTGCCCCCAAGGCCCACACCATTCACACACTGTCCCCCACAAACAGCCATACATCCCAGCCCTCACCACGGCTTGCTCTTTCTCCTCACTGACAACACACCTACAGGTAAAAAAAACAGGTGCCTCGGCCCCAACACTCTGCTTGTCAAACAAGGAAGGGTGTACAGGCTTCAGCGAGCATCACAGACAGCAGACCTGTGTCTTTCTCTGCTGCCTGCCTGCCTGCCTGCCTGCCTGCCTCGCTGTCCTTCACTCCCCACTCCCACCCCCCCCTTCCCTGCAAATTGTAGGTTGTTTTTTGTCCAGCTGAATGCATCACTGACCTTGCTTTGACTGATAATTTCACTGGCTCCCTGCTCCTTCTTCACCAGGGCCAAACAAAACAGACACCTGACATGAAGAAGAGCTGGAGCCTGCCTGCCTGCCTGCCTGCCTGCCTTGCCTGCCTGCCTGCCTGCTGCTCCTGCCTGCCACCTGGTGTGCACATGGTGAATGAAACATGTTTGTCAGCCCAAAATGGCCAACACTTTACAACCCAAAAAAGATGATCATTGATGGCAACCTCCAAAAATAAACAATAAATTAAAAACTCTGTAACAGAGCTTCAGTTTGTTTTTGGGGGTTATGTATAGCAATCAATAAAAGTTGTCTTTTTCTGCCTTTGCCATAAAAAACGACAAACTAAACAAAGCGTGCTACAAGAAGAACTGACAGCTGGCTGCAAAGGACAAAAAGGCAACTCAGCAAAGGCATCTAACTTGGGAAGATATATCATCCCCCTAACACTCTGAATCTACAGGATCTAAGCCCCATAACCTGTGTCCATAATATATACAGTATCTTTTTATCTTTAAATTTACAGAGTAAAATCTTACACAAGGGAATTGGAAGGTTGCCATAACCATGACACTCAGAATAGGCACATCTATTACCTGTGTCGAATAAGGCACTTCTACTCTTGACAGGTTTGTTTGTGTGTACACATTTCAGATGGCGTAAAGTACCTTAGACTGCCCCAGAAGCCCCATCAAGATCCACACGCAAGGACTGCTGACCTGTCGGTCAAGGACAGGTCAAGTCAGGTCAGCATCCTCTCTGCAAGGAGTCAAGTGCACTCCGCAGCTACAAACCCAACACTCATCAAACGAGCATAACTAAGCAGCTCAATACCTCATCCCCAGTGGTGGTGGTGTGGTGTGTGTTGTGTGCTGGTGCAGACCAGGGATGAGGTTTTGTGGATGTTGTGTCGTGTGTGTGGTGTGTGTGTGTGTGTGCGTGATGCATGTGTGTGCATGTATAGTTTGGATGTGTGCAAGCATGCATGCATGTGCATACATGTGTCTTTGGCTAGCACGCTTGCATGTGTGCATGTGTGTGTGTTGTCAACTTGTCTTTACTGCCTGTTGGCAAAAACCAAACTAAACAAAGCCGCTGTACAAAAGAACTGACATGCTGCCTGCAAAGGCAAAAGGCAACTCAGGCAAAGGCACTGACTATATACCCCATCCCCCTCAGCTTCTGCCAGGCCAGCAAAGCCCCATCAACCTGTGTCCATAATTATACAGTTCTCTTTTCATCTTTACTTCTGCCCAGAGTCAGCAATCCTTCACAGGTGAGAGGTGCCCATCCCTCAGAACACTCTCTACCTGTGTCGATGCCATTCACTTTTTACGTTTAGTTCTGCCCAGTGACACCAATCCTTCAGAGGCCAAAGTGACCTGAGACCTGCCCTCAGAAGCCCCATCAAAGCCACGCTGCAAGAACTGCTCTCTGTCAGGTCAGGTCAGGTCAAGGTCAGGTCAGCATAAGCCACTGAAGGAGTCTAGTCACTCCTCAGCAAAACCCCAACATCAACAAACAAGCATATGAAGGAGCTCAGATGACCTCACCCCAGTGTGGAGGTGGGGGTGTTACTTGCTAGGTGCAGCCACACAGGGAGAGGTTTTGTGGAAAACTGTTGTGTTGTGTGTGTTGTGTTGTGTTAGTGTTGTGTTGTGTTGTGTTGTTTTATGTACTGCACTGACTGCATGTTAGTATTAGGATAGGATAGGATAGGATAGGATAGGATAGGATAGGATAGGATAGTGTAGTGTAGTGTAGTGTAGTGTAGTGTAGTGTAGTGTAGTGCAGTGCAGTGTAGTGAGTGCAGTGTAGTGTAGTGTAGTGCTCTGCAGCGGGTGCGGTGTGGTGCGGAGTGGTGTGGCATGGTGTCATATTTAGTATAGTATTGTATTGGTATTATATTAGTATTAACTATTATATAGCATTGTATAACATTGTATTGTTTCTATAGTATTGTATTGTATTGTACTGATCAGTCAGTAATCTCTCTGCATGAAATCTGGGCTGATCTCCCTCAGAAGGGGGCATTCCTACAAGAGTAGCAACACACACACACACACACCACACACACACACGCACACACACAGCTAGCACACACGCACGCACCACGCACGCACCACACACACTCACACACAAACACACAACACACACACACACACACACACACACACACACACACACACACACATACACACACACACACACACACACACTACACACACACACACACACACACACACACACACACACACACACACACACACACAAAACACACCCTCACCCCACCCATCCCACTCCACCCCCACACCCTACACTTAACCAATCATCCTGATTCTTCAAGCATAGCCACCCCCACAAAGACAGACTCAGCAGGCCCCCTGTACTATGCTACAGTGTAGTACACCACAGTACACTGCACTACAGTGTAGTACACCACAGTACACTGCGCTACAGTATAGTACACGCAGTACACTGTGCTACAGTGTAGTACACCGCAGTACACTGTGCTACAGTGTAGTACACCCAGTACACTGTGCTACAGTGTAGTACACCACAGTACACTGTCCACAGTTAGTACACCCTGTACACTGCGCTACAGTATAGTACACGCAGTACACTGCGCTACAGTGTAGTACACCACAGTACACTGGGGGCTAACACTGTGTATAGTACACCGCAGTACACTGGCTACAGTGTAGTACACCGCTGTACACTGCGCTACAGTGTAGTACATCCGCAGTACACTGCGCTACAGTGTAGTACACCGCTGTACACTGCGCTACAGTGTAGTACACCGCAGTACACTCCCTACAGTGTAGTACACTACCAGTACACCTGCCCTGGCCACACCACACCTGGCTACCTACCTGTGCAGGGGTGACGATGGAGATGGGGCCCGAACCCGAGGCCCTCTGGCTGCCGGTGTTGCTGACGTTGAACTCGCCCACAGTGAACAGGTCTTCCGAGCTGTCACTGCTGCCCACACTCTGGCTCAGCTCTGTGGACAAGACACATCACCGGACCAAAATGAAATTCATGATAGTCAGCTCTGTGGACAGGGCACCACACCATAACATTAATGATAGTCAGCTCTGTGGACAGGGCACCACACCATAACATTAATGATAGTCATACACCACACCATAGCATTAATGATAGTCAGTTCTGTGAACAGGACACCACACACCACATTGTAGAATTCTGCTGTCAACACACACCTCTGTACAATTCTGCTGTCAACATACACACCACATTGTACAATTCTCTGCTGTGTAACAGCTTCAAGGGCACACACCACACTGTAAAGTTAACAGCTCTGTCAACAGGGCCCCACACACCACACTGTAAAGTTAACAGCTCTGTCAACAGGGCACCATACACCACATCATAAAATAACCAGATCTTTTATCTAGACTTTCTTTCAAATTCTAACAATCTCTGCTCACAAAAATATCTTACTATCAAAATTGTGCACATCATGTATATAAACAAAATTTCAGAATATGCACATATTTACACCACCACCATAAAGACACTCACACACCCCTGAGTAAAGTTAGATGTTCACAACACATAGACGCTGTTGGTATTGTTGGGTCTCATCTTTTCACTGAACTTGAAAGTGAAATATGGATTCTTCATCATCACCTTCACTGTTTATCATCCCTGTTTGTTAAACTGCACACTGACTTCATGGAGTGTGGGTGACTTCATAGTTCTCAACACTGTGTCTGTACCGATGCCTGGTAACTAACAACTTACTGCAGTAAGTAAAGCTTGAGATGGTGCTTAGTTGTGATCAATTTACACAGTGCTTTCACACAAAAGAGAAGAAAATTACACTGTATAGTTCACGTGTGAACAATTACATATATATATATATATATAATATATATATATATATATATATATATATATATATATATATATATATATATAACAAATACAAGATACCAGATGAATGTACACTGTTCGCGTAGAACATAATAATGTAATACACACACATGTGCATGCACACACGCATGCACACACACACACACACTCACACACACACACACACACACACACAACACACACACACACCACACATCACACACAACATACACACACACACACTCACACACACACACCATGCACACACACACACACACACACACACACACACCACACACACACACACACACACACACACACACAACACACACACACACTCACACACACACACACACCACACACACACACACACACTCACACACACACACACACACACACACACACACACACACACACACACACACACACACACACACACACACACACACACACACACACACACACACACACACACACACCACACACACACACAGAGGAAAACAGAAAGTGGAGGTAAAAAGACAAAGCGATAGGGTTGAGTGGGGTGGGGGGTATTAGTTCACGAAAGCTGAACAAAAAACATATCAAAGAACAGAAATAATATTGAGGAAAGATATAAATAAATCACAGGGAAGTAAAACATCACATACAACATCAAAAACATACACCCAGTCACAAAGACTGGCTCAAAGGAACAATATAAACAGACTGAACACAGTACACATGTCTCCAGGGATGTTTAGTTAGTAACCCAAGCCATGAACTGTTGTGAAAGTCTTCCTTTTTCAATACACACAGACCACAAACAGAAAGAAAGAGAGAAAGAAAAAGAAAGAAAGAAAGAAAGAAAGAAAGAAAGAAAGAAAGAAGAAGAAGAAAGAAAGAAAGAAAGAAGACAGAAAGAAAGAAAAAAGACAGAAAGACAGACAGAAAAAAAGACAGAAAAAAGAGAGAGAGAAAGACAAACAGAAAGACAGAAAGAAAGAATAAGAGAAAAAAAAGTTCAATAAAAAAAATAGATTAAATAAACAAAATAAATAAAACAAGAAAAACACACAGTAAGATGGAGGGAAAAACACAAAAAGAATAAAATGCATTTTCTGCTCAGGAAACATTTTTTTCTAAGTTGTGTGACAGTAAGGGACAAAAAAGCATGTTCTTTTTTTTTTTTTAACGTATCGGACTATTTACACTTTTACTTTCAAGAACAGGTGAAAACAAAGCTGCTCCTAAAACTACACCTAATGAGTTTATAAAAGAGTTCTTCAGTCTATCTACAGATTATTTTCCTTTTGGGGGCTTTTTGGGGATTTTTGCTGTAGTTGTTTGGGGTTGTTTGTTTGGGTTTTTTTTTTGGGGGGGAGGTCACAGTTCTTACCTACAGATTCTTTCTCTTTTCTTTTTTCTTTATTTTTTTGAGTGGGGAGGGGTGGTTTCTTTGTCATTGTTGGGAGGTTCGGTTTTTTGTTCTTTTTTTTTTTTTTTTTACTCCACTGTTCAATTACCACTTGTTGCTGGCATACCAGAATCCCAGACACAGAAGGGTCACGATAGGTGAAGGATCGCCAAGTCTATAAAAGTGTCAGCCACAAATCCCCCCCCCCCACCTCCCCCCCCCCCACCCATCCCCTCCTCCTCCACATAACAAGACCACACGAATGGCTTACAACAAAGCTGAAAAAGCTCACAAGAGGCCAGCAAAACATCACAGCGGTGTGAAACCCCTTCACTCAAGCTTTCCTTTATCCACTGCACACAGTCCATCTTTTAGCTTGGGTGACACCTAAATATTTTCCACTCTGGAGATCTGTGGGAGACTGTCTGGGGTTCCACAGGTCTGTTTTCTAATTCACCTCCAATCCAATCTTTCTTTATAGCTGTACTAATCCACCACACAGGCCATATCAGGGCTGTCACTTGTCAAAAAGTGAATCTGAGAATAAAATTGAGTACGATGTACTGATCACAATAAGATTATTTAAGTCAGCTCTTTCGTTGCTCCTCATACCTGTGCCTTACTTTTTTCATTTTATTTCATTTCTCATTTTATACCCCTATATGTCATGGCAGATTTCTCTGCATAAAATTTGAGCTGCTCAATGGACATGGTTGCATCAGAAGATGGGACATGATTGCATTACTGACAGATGGACATGATTGCATCACAGACAGATGGGACATGATTGCATCAGAAGATCGGACATGGTTGCATCAGAAGATGGGACATGATTGCATCACAGACAGATGGGACATGATTGCATCACAGACAGATAGGACGTGACTGCATCACAGACACATGGGACATGATTGCATCAGTTCACAGATGGGACATGATTGCACTACAGGATGTGTGTAAGATGTTCTGAGTGCATTTGCACATGTCCAAAACCTCAGTTTACAGTCTCATCTGAAGAACTTTAGGAGGAGAGGAGTTGGTTCTGGTGTTAACTCCAGGGGGAACATCCCCTCAAATCTACAGGTTCTTGGTACCAGAGGCTTGAACCCTGGCCGGCAGTCAAACCGTGAGCGCAAAGCACTATGTCCAACCACTACCCTCCGTTTTTGTATCATACGAACCAGGCAGATATCTCCCATTCAGAGGAAGAAGTTAAGGAACAAAAAAAGTTAAAGACAGCAAGAAAGAGTGGGACAGTATGAAAAGGGGGTGAAGAATGTATTTCATAGAGGGGTGAAGGGAAAGCGGTGGAGGTGGGGGGGGGGGGGGGGGGGGAATGACATGGTTGTTATGGTATGGAAAATCATGATATATTTTTGATTTACTTCCTGGTCTGAAAAAAGGAGCTCAGCTTTTTTTTTCTCTTTGTTTGTTTTTTGTGTGTGTGTGTGTGTGTGTGTGTGTGTGTGTGTGTGTGTGTGTGTGTGTGTGTGTGTGTGTGTGTGTGTGTGTGTGTGTGTGTGTGTGTGTGTGGGTGAGTGAGTGAGTGGTGTGTGTGTGTGGGGTGTGTGTGAGAGAGTGAGTGAGTGAGTGAGTGAGTGAGTGAGTGAGTGAGTGAGTGAGTGAGTGAGTGAGTGAGTGTCAGTGAGTGTGTGTGTGTGTGTGTGTGTGTGTGTGTGTGTGTGTGTGTGTGGTGAGTGAGTGAGTGAGTGAGTGAGTGAGTGAGTGAGTGAGTGAGTGAGTGAGCAAGTGAGCGAGCGAGCGAGCGTGTGAATGCTTGCATGCGTGCATGCCTGCGTGCGTGAGTGTGTGCATGTGTGCATGCATGCGTGTATGTGTGTGTGTTCTGTGGGCATGTGTGTGTTCTGTGTTGATGTGTGTGTGTCCATGTGTGTGCGTGCGTGTGTGTGTGTGTGTGTGTGTGTGTGTGTGTGTGTATGTGTGTGTGTGTGTGTGTGTGTGTGTGTGTGTGTGTGTGTGTACCTTTACATGGGTGTATGTTTCTATTTATCTATATTTTCAAGGGGGGGGAGGGGGTAAGAGATTGCGTTCTGGATTTATTTTTTTTTTACTACAACTACAGGCAGCAAAGTAAAAACATCAACAGGACAATGACACTGAATGAGAGTGTCTGCAGGTGTTTGTGTCAGTGTATATGTGCCTGTGTGTATCCTGCATGTGTGCATGCTTGTATTTGTTTCCTTTTAAACACAAACTTGGTAATTATTTCACATTTCTGCTCTCTTTTTTTAATTTCTTTTTTCATGAATTCCTTTCACTAACTGTCAAAAATGGACACACTGATAAAAGACTTGATCCCACACATAAAATTAAAACAAAATTCATACATGTCCACTAGCTTCAAAAGCACAGCACGAGCCATCCAAAGGGGAGGGGTGGGGGGGGGGAACTGACCTGAGCACTGGGAGAGAGAATCCTTATCTGACTGGCTGGTGCTTGTGGAGGATCGGTGACGATGTCTGCCAAAGAATCTATCCAGGGCATCGTCCATATCCGAGTTAGGCACCCCATACATGATGCTAGTGCTGTACTGTCTTCTTCCACACTTCACACACTTTTAACAGTCACTGACAGAAAGAATCCCTGAAGATCAGTGATTGGCTTTTAACATTAGAACCCTGAAGATCAGTTATTTGGCTTTTAACATTACAATCCCTGAAGAATCGGTGATTGGCTTTTAACATAAGAATCCCTGAAGATCAGTATTGGCTTTTAACATTAGAACCCTGAAGATCAGTGATTGGCTTTTAACATTCACAGAGGGAAGAACCCCTGACAGTCAGCTATCATGTATTGCCACAAAGGTTGTCCAGACCTTCAGCTTTAGCAGATCTTTCCACAAGAAAGGCAAACTGATGTTTTAAAAACAAGTAAACTTGTGTTTCAAAACAAAAAGGAAAACTGATGTTTGAAGCAATGTGTAACCTATACAGGGAAACTGAAGTCAGCACTATTGCCAGATACCTAGATCCTTCATTATTGTATTAACAGCCCACACACAGACAGAGAAATATCCTTCATTATTGTAGAAACAGCTGACACACAGACAGAGAAAATACCCTTCATTATTGTAGAAACAGCTGACAGTGACACACAGAGTTGACAGACTGCAAAAGTCAGCTCATGAATAGTCTAGTTCTCAACTACCCACCCCCAATTCAATTCATGAATGTGACTATTGTTTGAAAAAAGAAGTGCTCAGGGAAATAAGAATCACAAACAATGAAGTCCTACTTTCTGTTATTCAAGTAAAAAAGACTAAGCAACTGCGAGACAGAGAGAGAAAGGAAAGAGCTCAGGCGACCAAGAGGAAAGTACAATAATCATATCATAATGCCTTATCAGAGAACTAGGCAGTAAAAAACAAAAACTCTTTAGCAATCTTACACTTCCTTCTCCACCCCATACCTCACCTCACACCACTTCTGTGTTAACTGACTTTCATAAAGAAAAGGGGAACATACACAAACACACACACACACACACACACACACACACACCACACACACAACACACACACACACACACACACACACACACACACACACACACACACACACACACACACACACACACCACACACAAACACAGCGTTTACAATTAAAGCCAGTTCAACCACTGGGATCCAGTTACAGCAGACTATAATGTATGTATGTAAACCAGTCATTGTTGTGTGGGATGGGTGTTGATTTGTTATTCAACACCAACAACTGCTGGAGATCATAACAAAACTTTCCACAAGAGCTTTCCCCTCTACAGCAGCAGCTTTAGACAGTTGTGTGAAGCTTGTACAGTAAATCTATCCATCTCCCACCCTGATCTTTTTCTTCCCTTTTTCTGTTCCTTGGCTACAGCTCTGAGGTCACCACTGTCAGATGTTGCCTCCATGCCACTGCTCCTGCCCACTGTCAGATGTTGCCTCCAGGCCACTGCTCCTGCCCGCTGTCAGATGTTGCCTCCAGGCCACTGCTCCTGCCCACTGTCAGATGTTGCCTCCAAGCCACTGCTCCTGCCCACTGTCAGATGTTGCCTCCAGGCCACTGCTCCTGCCCGCTGTCAGATGTTGCCTCCAAGCCACTGCTCCTGCCCGCTGTCAGATTTTGCCTCCAGGCCACTGCTCCTGCCCACTGTCAGATGTTGCCTCCATGCCACTGCTCCTGCCCACTGTCAGATTTTGCCTCCAGGCCACTGCTCCTGCCCGCTGTCAGATTTTGCCTCCAGGCCACTGCTCCCGCCCGCTGTCAGATTTTGCCTCCAGGCCACTGCTCCTGCCCGCTGTGAAGGTAGCCTCTTTCTGACTTGGCGGATGTAGGCGGGGTATCTTTGTGTTTCCGTAACACACTGAACGCTGACATGAATTATCTCTACGGGATCTTTGACATGCATATCTATCTTCTGCATGTGTATCATAACATATAAATGAAGGGAATTAAGGCACTGGCAGGTCTGCACTTGAACTAAGTTGAGGTAAACCTGGGAGATTGTAAGCATCCACACCCTTCATTTACCTGAAGCCACTGAGATTCAAACCCACAACTTAATGGACGCATGGGACTGAAGTCAAACGGTCTTAACCACATACTAGTTACAGCATCCATCCTACCCTGATCTAAAAATCTAATACTGCAATATCATGAAGAAAGAGAATCACACCATCGCCAGTTTCTTTCTGTGGTTTATAACCCTTGCCTGGCTGGCCATGGACTGACTGACAGACAGAGCAAACAATGCCCCACAGACATTTGGGGATAACTGGTCTGGAAGTGAGCCATCCACCTAAAAAAAACCAGCTAGACATCTGAGCTTCAGTCCTTTCCAAAACCACCCCACCTTCCCTTCAGGAGTGGTGGTCTGAGTATTAGTCTTTCATTACGCTGACGAATCAAGAGCCCATGTGCTGCAAGCAGAAAGGAAAGGAAGAAGCTACACCAGCAAGACGAGAACTTTTCCCTGCAGCAATTCTGTGGAGAAATGTCTTCAGCACTCTCACAGGACAGCACCAAATAATGCACAGAAAAAATGGCGATCCACTGAGGGTGACATACTCTCCACATAAGGTGCTGGCCAAATTTCTCACACAGAAATCCATACTGACCACAACTGCTATATTTTATATATGTATGCTAAACTCCTCTGAAGTCAGACTGTGGCTACCTTAGTCATTAGTGGTGGGGAGGGGGCAGTTGCATACACAAACACATCAGCCTTGGTGAACCTCACAGCTCTAGCTGGGGAACAACAAAAAAAGATTGCTACACAAGAAAACTTTTTTTTTTTAATTACTGATTTAACCTGATTTGAAATGTCCTAGCAGATCTACATTTGCCTTTTCTAGGTAAGTTTTTTTTTTAGGGGTCAAACCTTCAAAAACTTTCACCAAAGCACACCACCTAACCTGGAATACTTCCAACAGTTCTAAAGTGTTTAGACTATTAATCAATTGCTTTGATCAGAAGATATCACCTGTGACACTTTACACAACAGTCCTGTTCAGTAGTCTATACAGCAGGTAAAACTAAAAGATGCCCTATCATATCCTCTTCAACACTCACTAGCCACAAGCCCTATCCAACACTGGATTGCAGTTACAAAACTTATTATACACTTCACAAAATCGGACATGTATGGAAACTGAAATTTGTCACAAGCGTCAATCTTTTCTTACCAAGGCAACCCTTTCAAATATTAAATGTGAGGACTCATATTCTTGATACTCATTGAAATGGAACTGAGTGGAAAAAAAAAAAAGTAAAGAATTCAGCCGCAGGCAGTGAAACCAGAAGAAGCCAATAGTGAAGACAATGAACGTTCAGCTCTACGCTGCACGCCCACTCTCACACAAGGTCCACACAGAAAGGCAAGACCACGTAACACCCAGATAGATCTGTGATCTCCAAACACCAACTCTCTCTCTCTCTGTGTCTCTGTCACAACAACTATCTGGTAAAGTACTTGGGATCCTATAAGTTAGTCGGGTGGTTTGCGCGGAGTGTGACCGTCAGTATGGATTATACACACCTCCTCTTTCTCATCCTACCTCTCCACTACCTCTACTTCCTCTTTGGACCCTCTCAAAACACGGACCTAGGTAAACAATAGTAGTACTGCTTGCCTATTGGCTGGTGTGCTTTATCACAGCGCAGCACGGTGGTCACAGATTCAAAAGCAACAGATGAAATGGTGATAACAAGATACATGTACACATGTATGGATAAACAATATTTTCTGCCAGTTGCTGTGACCTCTCTCCCTCATTCTCTAACATACAAACACAAGGTATACATGCACACATAAACACACACACACACACACACACACACACACACACACACACACACACACACACACACCACACACACACACGCACGCATGCACGCACACACACACACAAACACACACACACATACATTTTTGATTAGGTTTTTGTTTTGTTTTGTTGTTGTTGGGGGGAAGGGGGTGTTTTTATTTTGGGAGGGGGGGGGTGAATTTGAATGCTACTGTATTTTATTTGTATTTCAGGGTCAACTTTTAAAATATGAACTTTCGCTTCCTGACTGCCTATATAATATATATATAATACCTTCTCTCTCTCTCTCTCTCTCTCTCTCTCTCTCTCTCTCTCTCTCTCTCTCTCTCTCTCTCTCTCTCTCTCCCCCTCCCTCCCTCTCTCTCATCTAGCTATCTAACTTTTTTTCAATGCCTGATCTGCTCATTTCCTCCTTCTGTCTCACGCCATAGTTCCCACAGGTCTCCAATCCATTATTTAAATTTCCAACCTTAATAATAATGCTACAACTGAGAGTGAAAATATTGTATCCTTTGTTGTTAAACATTTCTCCTCACTTTCAGTTTCAACCTGACCTTAGCTGCAGTGTTGGGTTAGTGTTCTCCTGTGTGTTAACCATCCCTGCATCAAGGGAGAGAACCCCTCTTTGGCTGTACATGTGCACTGTGCACAGGCCTATCTATGTGTGTGCTTCTGTAGCCCAGTAGAGGGTGATATGTAGGGATGGGTTAGTAGAAGGCTGGTTGCCCTGTGGGAGATTATCCATGGGAAAAGGTGAACTGTTCATTTTCATGGGTAGATACTGTATGTGCTGATGAATTCCTGATAAATATAAACCAACAGTGGCTGTACTATAACTGTATCACTATCAGTATGGCTATCAGTGTGATAACTCCATGCATGCACTCTGTCCTTCAAACTACACCACATGGACAAAGCAAGGCAAGGAGAGTAAACGTTACCGTTTTACTTCTAGGCCTGTTTTTCTCTCCTGGGACAACAAAGATGAAAGTTCCAGTTTAGAATCAACTACTCTCTCTCTCTCTCTCTCTCTCTCTCTCTCTCTCTCTCTCTCTCTCTCTCTCTCTCTCTCTCTTTCACATACACACAAACTCACACATGTACAGATGTGCCCATGCAAAAGAACATGTGTACACACACACACATACACACTGACCACACACACATACGCACATGTACACACACACACAAAGAACATGTGTACACACACACACACAAACACACTGACCACACACACACACACACACATACACACACACACATGCATGCATGCACACACACATGCACGCATGCATGCACGCATGCACGCACGCAAGCACACACACACGCACACACCACATACACACACACATACACACGCATGCACACACACATGCACGCATGCATGCACGCATGCACACACGCAAGCACACACGCACACACACGCAAGCACACACGCACACACGACACACACACACCACACCCCACACACACACACACACACACACACACACACACACACACACACAGAGTTTATATGGTCATTTATATTCATCTCTTGATGTTACTTTTAAGGGATACTGATCTGCTGATGACTTGATAAGATATTAGAGCTTGATGGTTGATTTTACTCTGTGTGTGTGTGTGTGTGTGTGTGTGTGTGTGTGTGTGTGTGTGTGTGTGTGTGTGTGTGTGTGTGTGTGTGTGTGTGTGTGTGTGTGTGTGTGAGTGAGTTGGTGTGTGGTTATTGTTGTTGTTGATGCTGATGTTGTTTGGTTAGGCTTTAACATTTTATAAAGGGGGGGGGGGGGGGTTGCCGGATTTTATCTGTTTGATTTCTCTTTGGTTTGGATGTTTGTTCTGGTGTGTGGTGTGTGTGTGTGTGTGTGTGTGTGTGTGTGTGTGTGTGTGTGTGTGTGTGTGTGTGTGTGTGTGTGTGTGTGTGTGTGTGTGTGTGTGTTGATACAGTACATGAGATATTTAGTTATAGGAAATGTTGCTTTTTTTTTTTTCTTGTATGTGCCTTTTGTGGGATAATTTTTTGTTGTTTGGGGATTTTGTTGTTTTTGTTTTTTGTTTTTTTTTAATTATTTTGTTTGTTTGTTTGTTTGTTTTATATATATATTATATATTTTTTTTTTTAATTATTTTTTTTTTAATTAAAAAAAATTATTGATTGATTTTTTAATTATACAATTGATGAGCTGGTGCTCAAGTTAGTTGCGATTTTTTTTTTATGTACTTGAATGCACTTATTTGTTAGAACACTGACATGTTTTGTGTAAATCTATAAACACAAGTGTTTGGGAGTGAAGGACTGAGAAAAAGGAAGGCAATTAATGTGATTGTCTTTCCTTTCTGCTTCGAATCCATTGCTTTGTAATGTATTGTTTTTCTTTGTATGCACCGTACTTGTTTTGGAGGAGGGAATTGATATAGGTTTGTATGTGTGTGTGTAAAACGATTTTTAAGGAACCCTGCATTATTTTCCTTGTGTGTGTATATATATATATATATATATATATATATATATATATATATATATATATATATATATATTATGTGTGTGTGTGTGTGTGTGTGTGTGTGTGTGTGTGTGTGTGTGTGTGTGTGTGTGTGTGTGTGTGTGTGTGTAGTTTCTTCTTTTGGTGTGAATATTTTTCAAGTTCTTTTTTAATCTTTTCATTTGTACCACATATCTTCTTTAAGTTTTTCCTTGTTCAAATATGATTATTCTCTCTTTTTTTCTCCTTTTTTTTTTTTTTTTTTTTTTTTTTTTTTTTTTTTTTTTAGATGGATGGCTTGATGAAAAAAAGCAATTGGACTGCTTACTCAATGTACCATCTGGAAATAAAAAGTTTGACACACACACACACACTTGTCTCCTTTTTTTTCCTAGATAGATGGCTTGATGAAAAAGAGCAAATCAGTGCTTATTCAATGTATCATCTGGAAATAAAAATTTGACTTGACTTCACACACACACACACACACACACACACACACACAACATATCACACACACACACACACACACACACACACACACACACACACACACACACACACACACACACACACACACACACAACACACACACACACATATCACACACACTTGCGTTCATCTGTCCTGTTTCTAGTTACATGTCAGTGACAGCTGCTGAACTCGTGTTACATATGGAATGAAAAACAGGACAGTTGTCTGTACAATATAGAAGTGGGTCAGGTGCCCATGGCTATCCATCACATGCACCGAAACATGTCAGGCTGTAAAGTTCTAGTATGGCTACAGGCCTCAATGTAGCCAGCATACTGATTATAGGCCCCCAAAGTGTGGGGCACAGCTGGTGAAAGAGCGCAGTGTATCATGTATCCTATGATATCCCATCCTCTGTCACTGTCCTTCAATGAACAGTGCATCATCGACACAGATCAACATCCTGCAGTAACTGAATACATGATGATCAGGAGGATCAACTTAGATTAAAATATATATTCATAACTTGCATATGAATCAAAGAAATAAATTGAAGATTATCAAAAAAGAGATTCAATAGATGATTATGATAATAAACTTAGCTTAAAATAATAACTTACATAAGAATCAAAGAAATAAATTATCATAAAAATAGATTCAATAGATGATCACAAGAATAAACTGAGCTTGAAATATATTCCTAATCTGTATCAAAGAAACATATTATGATGAAAAGAGATCAAACAGATAATTTGATTAAATTGAATTGATCATGATAAGAATAGACTAAATGAATAAAATATATTTTTACAGACAATTATAAGAATAAACTAGATAGATGATCAGTTCAGGAAACTAAAATTTTATAAGAAAACACTAAATAGATATGTTGAGAACTGAAGACATACCACAAAAAGAAAGCGAATAAATGAAAAGATGATCATGAGAATTAACTAAACAAAACAACTAAAACTACAATTATCTTGAGAATAAACTGAAGAAATAATCATGGGCACAAACTAAACACTTGACAATGAGAGTATACTGTACAGGTGAGAATAAAAAGATAAAAATAAGAATGACCTACATGTTGATGATTCACAGTCACAACTGCACAACTTGCAGCTGAACTACACAGCAATCCAAAATGATGAACTGAATACTCTACATACATATATATATATACATACATATGTATGATCATGTACAACTTATCTACTTCACCACAATTCAACAGCAAAACAACGTTTACCAACAACAACATTGTAGATAAAAATAAACATAGGAGATGAAGAAGATGACCAAAAAAATAATAAATAAATAGCTTATCTAAAATGAAACACAGAAGAAGCTGATGATGATGAAAAAGAACAAATACTGAAGTCAAATTCTAATGTTGGGCAATGACATTCTTTTTTCATGAACAGTGATTGCTTTCACTGAGTACATGTAATCCCTAACACAGTAACAGCGTAATTAACATCCTAAGTGGATTTTCACATTATCAACATTATCATTTTCATCACTAATGATCAGCATGCAGTTCTGTTTACTGAAAAAATGGTGATTCAGAGAGAATTTATTCAAATTATTTTCATTTTCACTAAATATAGCACACAAAAAAAGAGAAAAAAATGTTAAAATCTCTCCTGTAAAATGAAGATCACATATGTATGCATGCATACACAATACTTGGGGAGTTCATAATGAAGCTTTAGGGGTTTAGGGTTCATGGGGAGAAAGCTGGTTGAGGGACACTGAGGCACACATGATGTTATATATATATATATATATGTACAACATACACACACACGCACGCACGCACGCACACGCACGCACGCACGCACGCACCGCACGCACACCACACACACACACACACAAACTAACACACAACACACACACACACACACACACACACACACACACACACACACACACACAACAACTCAACACCCAACACACAAACATACACACACACACACACACCACACAAACACACACACACACACACACACACCACACACACACACACACACACATCATGGGTCATGGCCTATATTATATCTCTGATTTCTCTTGAGAAATACCAGAGGTTTTCAATGTGATTGTTATAAGTAAGTCACTTATGTAATAACTGTAACAGAGTACCCAAACCAACCATGTTTACAATCAAACAATGGGAGATAAACGCAAAAACAGACAATGCTGAATAGTCCTCAAGTTCTAAACTGATAAAAGTAACTAGTAAGGTCAAATATCGCCTACTAGGCAGGAGCTACAACAGCAAATCAGCTTCCCACAGACACCAAACTTCTTCATGAATCTCTTTGGCCTCAATCATCTTCTGAGATGTTTCTGTCATGCTGCACTCATCCACTCATTGAGTATCACTATCAGTCCAATCTGCCCCCCCCCCCAGCTATAACTAAGCTCAACATTTCGCATCTTTAGTTAGGATCAAAACAAAAGTCTGCAGGGAGATGATCGATGTTAGGCCACTGTGAGGCCACCAGCCAGAAGGGTCTAGCACTGATGCTGAGTCACTTCAGTGGTGCTCAATGTGCCTTTTTTTTTTTTTTGCTGCCTCATCTTCTGTGACATCCCTGTCCTGCAGTCCCCATGCTGCTCATATCAATCTCTCTGTCCCAGCCATACCCAGATTCGTTATGTCACGTCCTCAAGGATGGAAGTCCACAGGGAGCCCATCAATGTAAGGTCGTCATGGGGCCAACTTGCAACCTTTCACCCAGGAACCCAAAGTGCTAAACACTAGGCCACAGTGGCTAACAGTGAGTGACATGTGATGTATCAAGCGTCACAGTGCCAAACTGTTTGCAACTACCACGCCCTGGAAAAAATGTTACCTCAAGAATCTCTTCTCTACTGAAATGTTTATCCTACATGCAGCTGTACATACACGTATACCCTTCTCTCCATTTATGATGCTTTTTTTTTTTTAAGTTACTTTTATGATAATCAGGCACCCATGACTTAAGATGTCACTATGAAAGTAAAACAAAACACCCATTTCAACTGAACTAAATTTCTAAAGACTCAAAACATGAACCTTTTTTTTTTTAACTGAAACCACAACAAGTCAAATAAACAATGTATACAAAAATAATCTACACTCACCAGCAATGACATCCATCAATCAATCAAACAATCAATCAATCCACAGCTGAAAGTAACAAAGACGAATGACCCTCAACCCACACTAAGCAGGCGCCAAACTGAAAAAGCAGGGAAGCAGAGGCAAGGCAACACAGAGGAGGCCAGCAGCACACGACTTACCCCTGTCCTCAGCCTGGGCGAAGGAGTACAGGTTGGGGCGGGGGGAGGGGGGGGCCCTGATGGCCACAGCGGCAGCAGCTGCAGGCTCCGGGGCTGCCGGGCTCCTGCCGGGGCGGGGAGGGGGAGGGGGGACGTGGCTCAGGCGAACAGACCTCGCCTCCTGCGTGGGGATTTCCTGGTAGGTGTTGTCTGCCTCCTCCTCCATGCTGGGCCACTGCACCACAAAGTCCTCGTTGTCCCCGATCTCGTAGATGCTGGAGTCTGTGTCCCCGCCCAGGGCCTGGCCCTCGGCCTGCTGTGTGGAGGCAGGACTGTTGAACTGCTGACACTCGCTGCCAAAGCTGGAGTACTTGAAGGGGTCATCATAGTCAAAAGGGGTGGTGAAAGCGGGGGTGGGCAGGGCTTCAAAAACACCAGTGGAGGGTTCGTCTGAGAAACTAGGCTTTCCCTCTGTCGACGACTCACCAAGATGCGAGAAAGAGTCTTGTAAAACTAGCGTATCCTGGTGACCAGGGGGGTCTTTGTTCTCAGGGCGGGGAGGGATGGAGGGGGGTCTGGAGGTCAGTACAGCCTGCGGGGGGAGGGGTGGAGGAGGCAAGGCAGGAGGAGGTACATTGTAGGTGGGATCCAACTCGATGTACTCACCATTACGCTGACCATAGCTGGGGTCCTGGGGAGAGGCGCCCTCTGCTGCAGGCCTGGGGGTGAAGGTCATCAGCTGAGACTGCGGCCGCACCATGCCCGGCCTCCCCTCCCCCTGCTGCTCTTTC
>CM060321.1:67539513-67577013 GCA_030674155.1 Stramonita haemastoma
TGTGCTCTATCTCTCTATCAGTATCACACCTAGAAATCTTTTTCATACCATTCTACACAATGGATGAAAAGGAAAAGGAAAAAGTGAGTGACTGTGAGAGAGAGTGACTGTGAGAGAGATTTAATGTTTTTTTTAATTTTATTCTTTTATATCGAGGGAAATGGAATAAGCAATCCTATGCTTCTTTACATCCAGTCCCTGTGTGTATGCAGTTTTGTAAATGTCATCTGTTCCCACCAGCACTCAATGGCATACTCTTACGAAAAGTGAAACAGGATTTAACGTGTGCGCAAGATGTTCTGCGTGCGTTAGCACACGGGGCCTTGGTTTATAGTCTCATCCGAAAGACTTTTGGGGAGAGAGAGAAGAGAGAGAGAGAGAGAGAGAGAGAGAGAGAGAGGAGAGAGAGAGAAGAGATAGAGAGACAGACAGCAGACGAGAGAGAAGACAGACAACAGACGACAGAGACAGACAGAGACAGAGAGTGTGTGTGTGTGTGTGTTGTGTGTGTGTGTGTGTGTGTGTGTGTGTGTGTGTGTGTGTGTGTGTGTGTGTGTGTGTGTGTGTGTGTGTGTCTGTCTGTCTGTCTGTCTGTCTGGTCTGTCTGTCTGTCTGTCTGTCTGTGTGTAAGTGTGTGGTGTGGGTGTGTGTGTCACTGTGTGAGTGTGAGTTGTGTGTTTGAGACTGTGTGTTTGTGTGTGGGGATGTGTGTGTGTGTCTGTGTGTCCATGTACGAGTGTGCACATGTGTGCATGAATGTGCATGCATGTGTTCATCACTTTTAAGATTTGCATTGAAAGCGATTGCCCACCTTAGTTAAAGCAGTTGCATTCTGATTCTGACTTGGGAATATGGAGGAAAGAAAGTTGGATGACTGTGGTAAGATTCACAGCCCGACTGAACAGAACACTGAGCATACAGGGCTAGCTGGCTGTCAGTGTCAGTATGTGAATCAACCACAACAAAAACATCAACTGATCAAACCACTAAGAAACATCAACTGATCAAACCACAAAAACCTCAACTGATCAAACCACAACACAAAACACAACTGATCAAACCACAACAAAACATCAACTGATCAAACCACAAAAACATCAACTGATCAAACACAACAGAAACATCAACTGATCAAACCACAACAAAACATCAACTGATCAAACCACAACAAAAACATCAACTGATCAAACCACAACAAAAACATCACCTGATCAGTCAGTCTTCTCCAGCACCCAGTGATGGCAGCCTAATATCAACCCCATTTGAAACCTGACAATTCAGGACGACATGCTATCCCAGACACTACATCCCTGTGATACAGCAAATTATATAATTTATAGGATAAGGCTGGGCTGGTAATGTCAGCCCTTCCAACCCATTCCTCAACCTTATTACAACAGCAACAACACCAACAGCAAATCCAAAAAGGGTTCAGGGTATACTGTATACAGTGTAAATGTATATCTACAGGAAAAGGCCATAACGTTGATTACAGGTCTGCCCAGGGCACTGCAGCAGGGACATCCGGCACACATCACAGCCCAGTCACCCAAATAATGCAGCACTTACACTACACACGACATTCAGGCAAGTTACAAAACATATGTGCCTGTGTTTTGAAAAAAAAATTGAATTTTTTTTTTTTTAATTCCCAAGAAGGCAAGCAAGGTACATGAAGGCAGAAAAGAGGCAAAGATGAGTTATCACACCATTCATTATAAAAAGAGCTCCTCCCACCCCCCTCCCCCTCCCTGCGGGAGAGTAAGAACAACACACACAGATTATTAAAGGTCTGACAGGCCATGTAGTGAAAGATTTAAAGAAGACTGCTGAAACCATACTTTTATTCTTAACCTTTCATCTCCATGTTATCACACCTTTTAAAAAAAAAATTTTAAGCCTGAGCTAGGAAATGACTGAGAGTCTGACAGAAATTTGTAGGAATTCTACACACACACACACCACACCACACACACACCACACACACACACACACACACACACACATACACACACACCACACATACACACAACACACACACACACACACACACACACACACAACCACACACACACACACACACACACAAACACATACACCACAACACACAAATAATACACTAGTTTTTAAAATCAAGATATTTCAACTGATCTCAACTAAACGCAAGTGTCCAAAATTCCTGAACTTGAATAACTGAAACACACACTCTGTGTTAAAGGTTTTCAGGTTTCTCAAACTGTGACACAGCAACCTGAATCCTATTTCATGTACGCTAAACTGGTCTTGCAATTTGAAGCAGATGAATTGAACTACCTGAACTTAATCAACATTGGGGTGTTACACAAACTGATGTGTGTAGTGTGTGAGAGGGTGTGTGAGCGCATTCATTTACTGATTTTGTTATTTCGTGTTGTAAACCTGTACAGGATTTTTTTCTTTATGTGTGAGTGTGTATAAGTGTGTGTGTCACTGTATGTGTGTGTGTGTGTGTGTGTGTGTGTGTGTGTGTGTGTGTGTGTGTGTGTGTGTGTGTGTGAGTTAGTCTGTCTGTCTGTCTGTCTGTCTGTCTGTCTGTCTGTGCATGTTCTTCAGTTTAATGTCTATTCACACAAATAATATTAGACAAAAAAGAAAGGAGGTGAGGTACGTGTGTGTGTGTGTGTGTGTGTGTGTGTGTGTGTGTGTGTGTGTGTGTGTGTGTGTGTGTGTGTATGTGTGTGTGTGGTGTGTGTGTGTGTGTGTGTGTGTGTGTGTGTGTGTGTGTGTGTGTGTTACATGTGTGTTACATGTGTGTTACATGTGTGCATGCTAGTCACACACAGAACCAATTTTAAATGCAAATCTATTTACGTGTGTACCCATGGAAAAGTTAAACCCAGAAATGATCAACACAAAAGAGTAGCATACAACACACACACACACACACACACACACACACACACACACACACACACACATACACACACACACACACACACACACACACATACACACACACACACACACACACACACACACACACACACACACACACCACACACACACACACACAAAGAGATGAAGAAACATGAACAGTTTAGAAACCAAAACTCATCCCACTACCACAGTGAGGAGGATAAACACACACCTTGACATCTGATCTTATTCAGTTATACAGTTTTTAACTGACAAACATAGCACTCGAAGGAGAAAAGAGGGCTATTTTTATTCACTTAGTCATACACAAAAATAAAATTGCTCTGGAGCCAAATCTTGTTGTTTGGCTATAAATCCTCTTTGATGCAACACTTAACAGTATGACTTGCATTTTTGTTGTCAACATATTTTGTTCGTAGACTTGTTTTCGATATTCATAGATGCAAGAACTCTGCTGTTCTTTCCTGAATGTGTCGTTGCTTTTTCTTCGACTTTAACGTCTGTTCACTCTAAGTGACATAGACAGGGGAAAAAAGAAGGGGGGGTCACATTCAAACATATCATGTGTTAGAGGGGAAAAAATAAAGTGTACATTGACTAAATAATAATAATAATAATAATAATAATAATAATAATAATAATAATAATAATAATAATAAATCATAATATAGAGGAGGAAGATAATAGCAAAGAAATGTGTGAGTGTGCGTGTGTGCATGCATGTGTGCATGCATGTGTGTGTGCATGGGTATGTGCATGCATGTGCGTGTATGCATGCATGTGTGTGGTGTGTGCATGGGTGTGTGCATGCATGTGTGTGTGCATGGGTATGTGCATGCATGTGCGTGCATGCATGCATGTGTGTGTGTGTGCATGGTGTGTGCATGCATGTGTGTGTGTGTTCAATACTATGTGAGTGAGCAGTATACACATGTACATGAGTCTTACTCTTAGATAAAAAGATTCAACTTAAATTGCTATCCACAATAGCACAATAATCTGTGACACAAGGAGAAAATAAGGGGCTATTGGTTTTCAGTTTTCCCATTGTGTGGCAGCAAGCAGAATTTACTCCATGCCTTCCACCTCACATGCTTCACTGGTTTTAGCAACAAACAAGAGCATAAAACAACCTGTACTCTGTGTGTGTGTGTGTGTGTGTGTGTGTGTGTGTGTGTGTGTGTGTGTGTGTGTGTGTGTGTGTGTGTGTGTGTGTGTGTGTGTGTGTGTTTGTATTTTGTATTTTGTACCACTTTATATCACAGCAGATTTCTCTGCGTGAAATTCAGGCTGCTCTCCCCGGGGAGAGCGCATCGCCACATGTGCAGCGCCTACCCATTTTCCTGCATGCAACTGTATTTGTTTCCCTATCAGAGTGGCTTTTTTCTACAGAATTTTGCCAGGGACAACCCCTTGTTGCCGTGGGTTCTTTTACGTGCGCTAAATAGTGATTTGTTACACACGGGACCTCGGTTTATCGTCTCATCCGAAAGACTAGCGCCCAGACCACCACTCAGGGTCTAATGGATGGGGGAAAAGTTTTGGGTCCAAACGGGGTACGAACCCCGCACACTCCGACCCAGGCTTTTTGCTTTCTAGGCAAGGCACGTTACCACCTAGACCACAGATCCACAGTGTGTGTGTGTGTGTGTGTGCACGCGCGCGCGCATTCGTGCGTGCATGTGTGCGTGCGTGCGTGCGTGTGTGCGTGCGTGAGAGAGAGAGAGAGAGAGTACTAGGAGGGAGAGAGAGAAATACAGACAGATAGACAGACAGACAGACAGACAGACAGACAGACAGACAGACAGACAGACAGACAGACAGAGAAAGACAGATAGACAGAGCGAGAGAGAGTGAGTGAGTGAGTGTGCATGCATGCGTGTGTGCATGTGTGTGTGCTTGCCAGACATGTGTATACTATTTAATACAAGTGTGTGGCATACATACCATGTGAAACTGAAAGTAAAATTATGTGTTTACAGTGTAGCTGCATGCATGAATATATATTATGGAAATTAAGTTTTATTTCCAGGAAATAAATTAAAACACCTATTCTCAAACCTCTGAAGGAGACAAGACAACTACAAAGTTTTCTCTTTTGAACAACAAGTCTTTCACTTGCCAGCCTTCCTTCAGTCATGAATACACCGCCATTTGCAGCTTTGCCAAAATCCAAGAGCTTGTGTACATATGCTTTCATGCATGTCTGTAAGAACATGTGTGAAAAACAGACTCTGTGTGTGGGGATGGGGGTGGAGTTGCATGCACACTCATGCTCATGTAAATCTTAAAATGTTTTTCTTCTGTTAATGGCTTAAATTCCAAATGCCAAGCACTTTTGCAAACGTTAGCCCCAGTAGTATGTCAGGACATCAGCACTGTAAAATTAGTAATGCTGCTTAGTTCTTTCAGCTTCGTTCCACACTCTTTCTCCAGAAAGGTGATGAAGGGAGACATGCACATGGCTATTTTATTCATCAACTCAGGAGTTAGACTTTGCCTCATGAGACATCACTCTTGTTTAGCAGAGGCTTTCAAGACAGCTTCAATACATGTGTGTGCAGTCAGACACCAGTGGTGTGAAGGACACAGCGGCCTACCCTGTCAAACTGGTCACCATGTCTCTGCCATCATGATGCTACACACAAAACACACTGTGACTGGGAGTGGATTAAACTCAAAGCTTGCTGCCTGGGAAAACACAAAATGAACAACTGCTCAAGAACATTTTCACTTGCTTCAATGGCAGTGTCAGAAAACGGTCTAGTTTTGCTTATAAATATTCTTATTACTAATTACTGACAAAGTTGTTTTGGATTTTTTCCCCTCTAACCCTTTTCACTTTTTTTTCTCGGCCATTTGAAAACAATGTTTTAATAATTTAAAAAATATGTATAAGTTCAACAAGAGTTCTTGGTTTTTCAGTCTCCCAAACATACCAGTACGATTCAAATATGATAATACAATAGACCCCATCCACAAACTATCTACTTAGCAGATACTTGACCAAAGCTTAACCCAGGACACTTGTCTAACCACAAGTACATGTTGGGGATGTTTGGTATTTTTCCAACGCAGCAAATTCCCAAAAATATGACAGTAGTATCTTTAACAATCTCATCTAAATACATTATGTATATATATAGGGATGAACAAACTGGCAGATCTATCTGCATGTTAGTTTATGAAGGAAAGTTTCTTCTTCTTTGTTGAACATACCGACAGCAGCTATTCAGTCTAGTACTGTTCTCTGTCATATCATGAGCAAAAACTGTGTTGTGCTGCATAAGTCAGGACCAGCGCATCCAACTCCGGCATGGCAGAGAATTGTTCTGTTCAGTCTTTCTGAAATAAAGACAAGAGAACAGACGACCAAGAAGCAGAAAAGAGACAGGAAGGAGTCTGGAGACCTGTGTCAGGAAGAAAATGCAGAAACACAGAGAGGGACAGAAAGGAGGGAATTCCTGGCACAGTTTCCAGAAGGTGGGGATGCTGTTTAATTAATTTCTACTGGGTGGCCCTGGCATCCCCACAGGGGAAAGCAAGTTTCAAACTCCTTTTTTTAACCCATGATGGTTGATGATGACTTGACTCAAGGGGTTCCGGACTCTAAACAATCCATAGCTGTAGCACCACCACCAAAAGCTATACATGTACATACACTGTGTGGTGTTTGCTCTGGTCCTCTACAACTAAGGGGGTAACAGTACAGCACTGATCACTACAGCAATGGAGCAAGCAATGATAATTTTGCCCTGAAGGATTCCTCAGACAGTGAACCAAAGTGTAACTTTCTATACTATTCTATTACATGCCAAGAATGCCACCTCAAGCTGAACACCTCTCCAAGACTGGAAACTCAATGCAGCTATCAAATTCATACCAATCCCCCCCCCCCCCCCCCCCCCCACCCTCAGCTGAGAAACAGGAAAACAATAACTTTCAAAGACTGTCATGTAAAACTCTTTCTCTCTTCAGGAACTTAAGGCAGTTTTCTTGTTATGAAATTGTTTGGTCTTCTTTAAATGTAAGCATTGAGAAAGATCAGCCACTCTAAAGTTCTAAATCCTGTTTTCTCTCCTCCCTCCCTCCCTCCCCCACCCCCTTGCCCTCTCCCCCCTTTGCCCCTTAGTTTCACTTCCTGATTTTAGCAAGTTAAAAATGACTCACACAAAAAAAATCAGAGATCTACTTCAGTGCAGAAACTTTTAACTGAAATGTTTAGATATTTTCCTTTAGTTCTATCAATAACATCATCAATCATGTTATTCATGTTCCTGCCCAACCAATCTCTGTGGTGTACCATTATATTATAAATATTAGAGCTAACGTCCCCATTAATTAAAAAAAAAACTCAGACCTAATCACCCAAATATTTTGTCATTGTAATCAGTGATGTCAGTCACAAAATTTCAGTACCTGAAAAAAAAAGTGTGGATGGTCTATGATTAAACACTGCTTCAAAACACTACTTCTTGAAACTAAGTTCTTGAAAATGAAAGCAAAACGCATGTGCATGTGCTTCAAAGGGCATGAGCATGTGTGTGTATACATGTATGCATGCACATAGTGTGCGTGCATGTGTGTGTGCGTGTGTGTGTGTGTGTGTGTGTTGTGTGTGTGTGTGTGTGTGTGTGTGTGTGTGTGTGTGTGTGTGTGTGTGTGTGTGTTGTGTGTTGTGTGTGTGTGTGTGTGTGTGTGTTGTGTGTGCGGTGTGTGTGTGTGTGTGTGTGTGTGTGTGTGTGTTGTGTGTGTGGTGTTGTGTGGTGTGTGTGTGTGTGGTGGTGTGGTGTGTGTGTGTGTGTGCGTGTGTGTGTAGCTTTAACAATCAACAAGTGTGCTCCAGTTACTCTCTTCAATCCAAGCCACTCCAGAGATTTTTTCCCTGGTGAAGCTTAACTTAAAATTACTTTGCTTTAAAAGACTTGAAACCATTCCTGTCTGCCTCCATCCGTCCATGTTTTGGGATAACTTCTAGAGTTACTATTTCCTGTGTCTTCTACAGACTATAGATACATGAGGAGATGTTTGAGCATTTTGAGACTGGATAGCACATGACATAATTTAAATATAATGTGGATTAGCAGATCCCTTCTACAGTATATGATGATCGATGGATTCTTATTACTCAGTTATTGCGACACAAGTGGTTAAAAAAAAATTTTTTTTTTTTTTAAATTAAAATCACACTGGTACTGAAAATCTTCAGGCTGAATGTCAGTGCTGAGGATCTTCAACTGATGGCAGGCTTGTCCTTCTTCTGCAAACTCAAGTTCCAATGATAGCAGAGATAAGATAGATCTATAGATCTCTGTTCCTTTCTGCTTCTCAACAATGTAGATCAATCTATATGATATGAAGCTCTCCACCTCCCTACATTTAACACTGTGCCTTCCAGTATGTCTGTTATTTAAATGAATATTATAAAAGAGTGACTAATTTACAAAGTACATGATTCTACACATGTATTGATCATAACAAAGCAAGAGGTAAGACCACAATAGTGATTGATAGTATTAGTATCATAGTGTGATAGATACTGTTTTGGGAAAGGGGGGTTGTCTTTTTTGGGGGGAAGGGGGAGCTGTTCAATCTCACATCACTTTGATCTGCCCTGACCGTGAAGTGAATGAACAGAGCTCTAGGCAATGAGTTTTTCTCATTAGCTGAGGAAGTAGACCCCTTTGACTATGTCAATTGTAGGGGTAGGAGAGGGGGCTGTAAATGTAACAAGCTTTAAATTAAAAATCAAAGCTTTTTAACATTTCTGTTTCGTTTTTTTGTTTGTTTGTTTTTCTGTTTTGTGTTGTTTTTATTTTGTTTTTGCTTTTTGGGTTTGGTTTTTTTTGGGGGAGGGTGGGTGCTATTAGTATTATGGGACTGCTGTGGCATTGTTTTTAAATTATATTGTTTCAGGGGTGGGACTGAGACTGTGAGAGTGGAGGTGTGGGGGTGAAGTTTTGCAGTACTACAACACACACCATGCACTCACACATGTGAAGATGCATACATGTGCACACAGAGAGAGAGAGACAGAGAGACAGAGAGACAGACAGAGAGAGAGAGAGAAGAGAGAGAGAGAGAGAGAAGAGAGAGAAGAGAGAGAGAGAGAGAGAGAGAGAGAGAGAGAGAGAGAGAGGAGAGAGAGAGAGAGAGAGAGAGAGAGAGAGAGAGAGAGAGAGAGAGAGAGAGAGAGGAGAGAGAGAGAGAGAGAGAGAGAGAGAGAGAAACTGTACATGACTGAAAACACAAGTTTCTAACTTTCAAATCCACTGAAAAGAGAAGTTGCACATATTGACAATTATAAAGATTAAAATCCAGAGAAGTATCACAGGATACAAGAATGCCTAGATTCTGCAATTAGTTTTTTTGCTAATTAAACTTTTCAGTTTTTGACAATTCTACTTAACTTTCACTTTTTTTTGGAGGGGAAACTGAGAATGGCAAATATAATAATGAAATATCCTCAGCATGCACAGCTGAAGTGGCTGAGATTTAATTTAAATGCAACATACAGTGATACACCACATTCTTTTCACACCCTCAAAACTGTTCAAAAATAGGGAGAGCTTCACTTGGTTCAATTCAGATTTTAAAAAATCAGAAGTTTGTTTATAGACTCAGTTTGACAGTGGATTGGTGGTATATAGTGGATATGGTCTAGATTTATTATTGCATCTACCTAGAAAGTGAGGAGCTACATATTTGATCCCTGTTGAAATTTTCTTTATCCACTAGACCTTGAGCATGTCTGAGTGCTAGTCTTTCCAATAATATTGTACAATAAAGCTGATTCTCATGCCCAACAGTCAACACACATTTTGCGTTAAGAAAGAAAAAACTTTTTTTTTTAAATAATTAAAAAAAAAAAAAAAGGCAATGGCAACAAGACAATAGACAGTTGTCTCTAGAAAAAAAAAATTTAAAATGCTACTTTGAGAGGTAAACAAAACAACATGATAGAACATCAAACAGGCAAGAAAATTAGAATTCATCTGTGATAATGGGTGGTGCAGACTACTCATGAATAAACTGATAAAGTGCCCTTGTGGCAACATTCTCCCCAGGAAGAGCAACCCGAATTTTACACAAATGATCTGCTATGACTTAAGACTAATAATAACTAATAAGAATTTAAGATCCATGGTATTCACAATAAATGCAACACACACACATGCAAAAAAAATAATAAATAAACAAAAAAAACAACAAAAAACCAACAACACACACACACACACGTGCGCGTGCGTATACACACACACACACACACTTGTTTATAAAATATTATCGTATGTCAATTTTCTTGATTTTTTGTGTGTGAGGGCAGGATGAAAAAAAGTGTAAGCTTAATCTTTTATGCACAATAAAGATCACTTTGACTTGACTTCACAGTCACACACACACACACACACACACACACACAACACACAACACACATACTGACATAGTGACACACACACACACGCACATAGTGACACACACCACACACACACCACACACAAACAATTTACAAAAGTGCATATGATAAACACAAGGGACTGGATGTAGGCCTAATTGTAAAAAGTCACACGAGTGCTTATTTCATTATCTTTTAATTTTTTTATAAAAATTATATCAAAAATGAAATCACACACACACACACACACATACAATACAAACACACACGCCACACACACACCACACCACCCGCACACACACATAACACAGATGACAGAGTGACACACAGTGACACACATGTGGGTGAGACCCATGCACGTGCACGCACGCACGCACGCAGCGCGCACACCACCACACACACACACACACACACACACACACACACACACACACACACACACACACACGCACGCACACACACTCACAGGCACACACACTTTTATTGGGTCAATTTTCTGGATTTTTTTGTGTTTGTTTTTTTTTGGGGGGGTGCCGGCAGGATGAACTAAAAAATTGCAAACTTAATTTTTACCCTCAATAATGTTCATTTTGACTTGACTTCACACACACACACACACACACACACACACACACACACACAGTGACACACTGACAGTCACACACACACACACACACACACATGACACACTGACAGTCACACACACACACACACACACACACACACACACACTGACACAATTATGCCGTGTACCCGACCCGAAATGACGATCACCTGATGTGAATGAGTGATTTTCGTCCTTTCTAAAATACAAGTGAACACAGCAAGACTGAAATGACAGGGTTGTAATATTTAATGTTATAGTCCTATAGGCTAGCTGTACAGGCCTACTCCGGCTATTGTATACGTTGTAGGCTACCCTATTGTACACATATTCTGGGATCCCACCACCTTTCCCTTTTCTTTTCCGACGCCCGAGCGGGACAACAAGTTAAATATTCGACTTCAATCAGATTAAAACAATCGTTTCCTCCCGCATCTTGATGATCAAAATGAAAATCAACTTACCAAAACAAAAATCGCCTACGAAGTTCCCAAATTAACGCCATTCTCAATTTCCTAGTCACAACTGCTTCCGTGTAGCCTACCTTAGGCCTATAGGAACGCGCTGATAGCAGATGTGTGACTCTCATTGGCTGACAGCGACTTGTTGCACTCGAACAGACGACACAAGTGTGACAGAGACTGAAATCGAAAGGACCACCGAAAAAGGCCAATTTATTCTCTCAGCTAGGTCAAATGCAGATCGAGCAAAGATCGTGTCCTTGTCATATGTCTCCCATTTTCAAAATTATTCTTCTTTAACACTTTTAGGCAGATTTACTTTTCTTTGGGCTTAGTTCTCCTGAGAGTGTCGATGAAAAGTGCGTTTGGGTGGGTGGGAAATGTCAAAGTTGCGAACTGTGAATACCGAAAGAATGATTCACTCATCGGGATGGGAACTGTAAGTGGAGGGGGCAAAATACTTCCTGTTTTACAATATACCTGCCCATGACTTATGAGGTCACTGTTTGGGCCATCTTTGTGTGTTTTGGGGCACCGTTTTTATTTCAGCAACTCGAGCCCACACCAGGGCAACAGAGACTTGGTTCACAGAGTCAAATCAGCCTAGCCTAACCTCCCGTGGGCCCAGCCACAGCAGCAGGGACCTAACTCCTTGTAAACCAACAATGCACATTTATCTCCCTTTAGGCTAATGTTTCCATCAGTAGGCCTATAGAGATTTCGTGGGAATCTGAAACAAGGTTTTCACCGATGTACTCAGCATTCCTAACGATTATTTTAGAAAGGGATTTTCTTCTTTTATCTTGGTGAGCACCGTGAGTTATTTGATATAAAAAGGAGTCTGTCAGCTTTGCATATTATCCTTATCTTATAGGCCTAATACAGAAATGAGCATGACAAAGATCTAGATGACATGGGCATTGATATCGGAGGCAGAAACATCACTAACCTCATGCACGCTGAGGGTACAGCAGTCATGGCCAATGACATCACAAGCATGAGAAAAACTCTCTACAGAGTGGATGGCAACTGAAATGTGAGATTGGTGAGAGCACCAGGGAAAGTGGAATCTTGAACCAGGACACCAAAGTGGATACATTGATCAACAGCTTCAACTGAAATAGCCAACAACATCCCTGGCAAACACCGATCAACAAAGAAACCCTGGGCCATGGAAGGCATTCTAGAGCTGAGCAACACACCCAGAGAACTGAAGCAAGAGAAGAATGAGACTGAAGGTGCAAATCTACACAGAGAAGCCAACCAGCAAGCTGACCAAAGGCATTATGAAAGCAAAGAAGACATGAATTGAAAAATAGTACAGAGATATCGAAGAAAACCTGCAGAAAAATGACAGCAAGAAAGTCTATTAGCTTGTTACAGACCTGACATGCACGAAACAAGGGAGAACCACTACCATCCACAACAAAGCTGGGAAATGTCCCATAGATGAACAAGAATGATATTCTAAAGAGGTGGTCAGTACTGCTCTGAATTGTAAGTCTACACAGGCGTAGCAACAGGAGATCCCGAGGTGTTAGATGTCCCCACCAACCAACCACAACAGCTACCCCATCCTACGGGAAGAAGTCAAGCTGCGGTAAATTCACTGAAGAAAGGGAAAACAGCAAGAGTGGACAACGTTCTATCAGAGCTGGTCCAGGCAGGAGGAGAGGCCATGATAATTATCATCATTATTATGATAATTATACGATGATCTGATATCAATAAAATCTGATGGACAGGTGAGTAGCCAACACCTTGGACACAGTCCCTGATTATCAATCTCCCGAAGAAAGGCAACTGACATCTATGCCAAAATTACCGTACCATCAGCCTGATCAGCCATCCAATCAAAGTGATGCTAAGTTCCTCCTGAACAGACTAAACTCAAGCTGAGGAGATCACCAAAGAAGAGCAGGCAGGGCTCACAGCAGGATGGAGTACAACAGAGCAAATGTTCAACCTTAGAATTCTCTATCAGAAATACCTGCAACACCAACAAGATCTTTTAGATACTGTCTTTGTGGACTTTAAGAAGGCGTTCGACAGAGTCTGGTATACAGCTTTGTAGCCAGCCAGAAGCTGGAAACTTCAAAGCTTCAAGTACTTGAAGTGCTTCAAGTACAATAAAAATTTTGATAAAGGCAGAAACAGAGAGAGGAATGGAGGGAACTGGTTGTCAAGTCTTTAAGGGTGGCCCCACGTCGACAGACTGAGAGATAGACAGACAGACAGACAGACAGACAGACAGACAGATAGATAGATAGATAGATAGATAGATAGATAGATAGATAGATAGATAGATAGATAGATAGATAGATAGATAGATAGATGGGCCCAAACCCCAAGGCTGTATAACATCAATGGCAACCTGATCAGAACATAGGATGCCTTAGGCAACCAACGCAGTGTATATGACAATAACATACGAGAATGGTTATAAATCATCATTGGAGTACATCATGGATGTCTGGTATCTCCCACTCTCTTCAACATCTTCTAGAGAGAATTAAAAAAAAAAAAAAAAAAGGCTGATGCACATGAAAACCACGAGGCAGGACAATTACAAAATTTCGTTTTGGCGATGACATAAACAGCCTTGCAAGATCTGGTCATCTTGTAAATCAGCTTGATGAACAGCAAATGGCATGCAGACCAGCCCAGAGAAAACTAGTTGATAACAAACAGTGTGAATGGCATCAGCACTGACATTGTCGAAGACAACAAGAAGGTGGAGACCGTCCATTGTTTTAACAATAAATACATGGTAGCTATGGAGGATGGTACTGGCTTGTATTGTATTGCTTTGGGTTGTATTGTATACCACTTAGTCATTTCTCTGAGTGAAATTCGGGCTGCACTCCTCAGGGAATGTCCATCGTTCTTAAACGCAGTGTCCACCCCCCCCCCCCCCAAAGTGTCTTAACAATTATTTTGTTCCCACATAAGTGGCTTTCCCATCCACGAATCTTGCCATGGGCACAGATGTGTGTGTGTGTGTGTGTGTGGTGTGTGTGTGTGTGTGTTTTGGTGTTGTGTGGTGGTGGTAGTGTGCGTGCGTGTGTGTGCGCGCGCGCGTACGTGTGTGTGTGGTGTGGTTGTGTGTGTGTAATTAGTGTGGTGTGGTGTGGTGGTTGTGTGTGTGTGTGTGTGTGTGTGTGTGTGTGTGTGTGTGTGTGTGTGTGTGTGGTGTGTTCTGTGACGTCCCTGTTCTGACGTTCTCAAACTTCTCATTCCGATTTCTCCACAGCATCATACCTAAGCTCGCTATGTCGCATCTCAGGCTCAGAACCCCACAGAAAGCTTAGTTACCCATGAAACCAGAACTGAGGTCTTCATGAGAAACTGGGGTCACCAAATCAAAAGACGATTTTCTTTTATTGCATGATGATTAATGGTGATGTGGATGGTGTAGTGATGCTGTGATGGAAGAGCACCAGCTTTGAGACAACTTGACAGGACTTGACTGTACTCTACACTTCCTATGTAAATACGCCCTAGCACCACATAATATAGACACCTGCAGTGCTGGTCAGGTAATATGAACAACACTATCATTTATACATCTGTAAAGTGGATACAGCTCGATGGCGTGGTCCTTTGTCTTCCCAGTGAGGCCAAGGCAAACACACTCCGGATAGGAGCCAGCAGGGGTCAGGAAAACACTGATAATTCTGATAGGAGTTGAACCCACAACCTTCCAACCAAGAAGTCAACACACAAACCACTGCACCACAGCAGCTGTTGAGATTAAAAAAAATCTTATTGATTTATTTTTATCTGTTGGGACTTAATTCTTGTTGCCATGGGTTCTTTTAAGTGTGCTAAATGTATGCTGTACACACACCTTGACAAAAAAAAACAACAACAAACCAACAACAACAAAAAAAAACAACCTTAGTACTGGACCACAACTCACGAGAGAAAATTTTGGCTTTTGATGGAATTGCGCCAGCAACCTCTCGCTTTGTAGTTAGCTGCATTACCACTGGACCAGCCAGGTCACTGCACTGGCTGGCATGTAGTCTGTGTTCTGGAGAAGGAGCTTTACCAGGTTCCACTTGCCCACAACATACTCCTGCCTGTAAAGGTTCCCCACAGCGCTGCACTACATCTGCAGGCATGCCTAGCTGGATGCGCTGGTCCGACTTGTCAGGCATGGAACGGCAGCACAACCCATTTTTGATCATAACACAGACAATAACAGTAACTGAGTGTTTGATGAAGAAGAGGAATAATCCTCAGGGAGGTTGGTGAGAAGCAAAAGAAGATAAAGGACAAGGAGGAGGTGGAAAGAGAACACACACACACACACACACACACACACACACACACACACACACACACACACACACACACACACACAGAAGTGCATTGAATGCATATTTATTGAGCAAAAAAAAGTACACACCTGCATCCTTGGTTCAAGCTATTTTTTTTTCAATTTCAATATATACATTATATATACACAGTAAATGTTGCACACTTTTGTCTTTTTGGTATGAATATGATTTGGCTTTTTCTCAAAAAAATGCTTGGGAACAGTCCACTTTCTTCTACATGTAAGTAAATAATTTGGCTGTTAATAAACTGAACTGAGGTTCTGGCAATGACAAACGGCACTTCTGGAGTAATGTGTAAACATTTATCATACAGCTCTTTCACAGTAACAGCAAGGAAATGTTTCGTGAATTGTTTCATGATTGTGGAGAAATAAACACAAAGAACTGATAGCAAGACAGAATTAACTATCTCTACAAAGACAGAATTATTATCTTTACAAAGACAGAATCACTATCTCTACAAAGACAGAATTACTATCTTTACAAAGACAGAATTACTTTATAAAGACAGAATGACTATCTCTACAAAGAACAGAATCACTATCTCCACAAAGACAGAATCACTATATCTACAAAGACAGAATCACTATCTCTACAAAGACAGAATCACTATCTCTACAAAGACAGAATCACTATCTCTAAGACAATCACTATCTCTACAAAGACAGAATTATTATCTCTACAAGACAGAATCACTATCTCTACAAAGACAGAATTACTATCTCTAAGACAGAATCACTATCTCTACAAAGACAGAATTACTATCTCTAAGACAGAATCACTATCTCTACAAAGACAGAATCACTCTCTAACAGACTACATTTTAATAAACATATCTAAAGACAAACCAGTATAACTGTTTTCTGTTTCTATGTCTCTGTCCACCTCTTTTTCTGAAAATAAATGGTGGAACTATTTTCCAAAGTTTATTGAAATGCTTAATTGCTGGATGATAGTGAAGCAATATTTGAATCTGAATGACTAGGAATCTACATTCCATCCTCAAAAGAAAGGCAGTTGTTTTTCGGGACTGTGCTTACAAAAGAAAGTGGGCCATTTTTTTTTCTCGCTGTCAGCTCAGTTCATGACGTTGCCTCTGTCAATATACAGATAGAAATCAACTAGACAGTACGAGTCACCAAACAGAAATCAATGAACTAGACAGTAAAAGGTAAAGGTGTCCCATAACTTATGTGGTCATGGGGGAGCCAGGCATCAGAGACCAGCTTATCTAGGGGCCAGCATATTGAGGGCGGCGCCCATCTCCTCTCCCTCGCTGTTTTACCTTCCCTGACCCTAGAGAGAGCAGGTACCCATTTACAGCCGAGTGAACGGGGGGACTGTACTGAAGTCAAGACACACAGTCAACTATCCAACAGGTAACCACACTCGATGCTACTTAACTTTGACTTGGGGAAAGCAAGTGCTCTGACCACTTAGCTATCCCCCCCACCCCCTTCACTAGAACTAGACAGTAAGAGCCAACAAACAAATCAACAAGACAATGAACGCACACTGAACTGCCTGCCAACTGTGTAGGTCATATCAGTGCTGTCACTTTGCTGAGGTCATGAAGCTCAAAACCTAAATGCATATCATATATATAATAAAATACATTATTCTTGCCAAGCAATGAGCCAATTACTAGGCTTGGCACATGTCAACTTTTTCGCTCAATTTTATAATTCGTTACTTTTACAAAAAATGACAAAATGTTTCAAAGTTTCAAAAAATATTAGAGAAATAAATTGTTCATTTACATATCACCAAGGTTTACACAGCAGCAGAATATTTACATAACAAGTAACACAAACACACACACTGGCGTGAACACCACAGGCACACACACACACAGCCACACATGTGTCTACATCCCTGGCATGCCCTCTTGATTCTACCCCCATCCTCCACTGACATACATTCACGGCTGTGAAGTCTGAAGTTAGTTGAACTGTCATACTGATAGAAAGCGTGGATGTTGTATACTGTCAGGTAATACTGAACTGCTATATTGACAGAAAGCACAGACATACCATAAGTTAATATTGAACTGCTATATTGATAGGAGGTATTGATATAACATTAGGTGATATTGAACTGCTGTTACATTTACAGAAAACACTGGTATACCATTAGGTAATACAGAACTGTTACTTTGATAGAAAACATTGATATACTGTTAGGTAATGCTGCAGGCTGTATCCTCCTGTTCACAGCCAGTGACCATGTCATAATGGCAGTATGATAATGGCAGTATGAATTGATAATGCCAGTAACCTAATGCCAGTATCATAATGGAAGAACCAGAATGGCAGTATAATAATGCCAGTATGATAATGCCAACATCATAATGCCAGTATGACAATGTCAGTATGATTATTGTTGTTTGTCCGTCATGTTCGACAGTTACCTCAAAAATAGCAGAGGAGGCAGCTGCTAATCGGAAATTGGGCAGAAATTTGATTATAGTGGAGATGCCTTGCCCACAGCACACCCCTATTCTCTCAGCCAGGAGGGCATAAAGGAAAGTCAGCGTCGGAGATGTTCTCCAAAGGCCAAATAGCCCCCTGGGCTGCAGCATATAAGGACTGTGCAAGTCAAGCCTCCTAGTCAGAGAGTCATAGTCAATCACTAAAGACTAAGCTGTAAAGTGGAATTCCATGAGTGGGAAAGTCACTGATCATACAGCCTCTCACTTTGCTATTGCCTTCAGTGTCAGTTATCAATAACTGTGATAAAGCCCAGGTGCCAAAGGCCAATGCCACTAGGATAATGCCAGTATAATGCTAGTATTCTAATGCCAGTATCACAATGCCATTTATGGTGAATCATGAATACTAAAATAGGTTTATGATTCACAAATTAATCACCCAAATACAACATGTGAACACATATTTGATGAAAAATAAAGCAGGCTTCAAGTCTTTGGCTCAAGTCATAAACTGGTAATGCTTAATCCTCCTCCTTTTCTCTTATCTGATGCCATGTTGTGGCACACTCTGTCAGTGCTAAGAGGCACGCATGACTTGACATGACATGACATGACAAATAATACTGCAGTTGTTATCCTCTCTTCATAAAGGCACTTTTTATGTACTAACAAGGATTCAGAAAAAAACCCATCTTTAACTTAATTCCATGAAATAACAATAAATCGTGACAGGAAATACCCCTTTGTTAAAATTGACAACACTGTGAACTAGATTCTATGGAAGACAAAATGCACTGAATGAGGTATTGTCTTTTTTACCGTGTACCTTAAATCAGATGAAAATAAATGTCAGTTTTGAGTTATTCCTTATAGTTAATTGCAGTGAGGTATGTAACAATTGTCTTCATTCCCAAAGTGAGTATACTCTGATTCTTTACACTGTTTATACATATTCATTTAAGACACCATAAGACATACAGTTAGTACAGCAAACCAAACCTGAAACACCCATAAGACTTAAAAAAAAGCAGATGCAACTGCCTCAACAGTGTGTGTGTGTGTGAATGTGTGAATGTGTGTGTGTGTGTGTGTGTGTGTGTGTGTGTGTGTGTGTGTGTGTGTGTGTGTGTGTGTGTGTGTGTGTGTGTGTGTTGCTGGTGTGGAAAGACCTACTAGACTAGTGCACCCTTCACAACCCTAGAAAAAGTATCATTTACCACCATGATAACTAACAGGGAAAACATTATATCAATAGCATAAACATGCCACTGATCAAATCAATACAAAAAAAGAGGAGAAAACAAGAAAGCAAAAGTAACAGCAAATATTTTCCTATCACCAAACTTATTGGGATTTTTTTTTCTCCAAACACAAATTTCAACTTCAGAAAAAAAGAAGGCAAGAAATGACACAAAAAGACAGAAATAAACTTCTTTTTTTTTTTTAAAAGACATCTGAGAATTTTTTAAAGGCAATGAAAATGTTGCATTAAAAAAGATTAAAAATTTTTTTTTTTATGCAGGCCAGAGCTGTGTATCAGGGACGATACAGAACAAGACAGAAATCTGTCTGACGTATGAAACTGTCATGATGTGGGGTCTTGTATTGAATTCTGGCCATAGACACTGCTGTAATTCCCACCATTACAGAAATAACCTGTTCACATTACAGCAACTGTCTGTGTGTCTGTCTATATGTACATGCAGCTGAAAGCAAACAAATGTCACTTATTCACTGCGCTTTTGTTTCTTTTAGCAAGTAAACACACTGCACCCCACCTCACACTTACAAACACACCCCTCCCTCCCTCCCCCCAGTTATACACGTACCAGCAAACAGAAACTCATGAACACAGTCACATCTCTTTACAATGCACAAAAATGAAAAGGCTTACAAAGATCAAAATCATATGAATACTCGCAAATTTGAAAAAAAAAACCCAACCTTCCACCATGATCAAAAGTCAAGCTAAATATGTCTTGTGCCAAAAATTATTCACTGACCATCAACGGTAAAATATTCTTTACAAATTTTGGTTGTCATCCAAACGCTACCATTTGTTGCACTTTGAAAATTGCAAAAAAATTGGTGGCGTTCATTGGAACGTCCCCCTTTGATTGCTTCCAAACTGATACTGATGATTCTTAAAGCACTCACGGAACCCAAGTATACATGAAGTCAAAACATCAGAAAAAAATGTCTTTCATAAAAGCACTGCCTCTCACAGTTCCATCAGCATGGTCAGTGCTGCAGCAGACTTGACCATCATGAAATATTAACTTCAAACTACACCAACAACTTCAGATTTGGTTGACCACTACCCCCCACCCCCACCCCAACAAAAAGAAAAAACAACAGAACAACAAAAACAAAGAATTATCACAAAGTATTTTCAGATTATATTCTCAGTGCTTAAAAAAAAGTAAAAGGGTTTACATCATAAAAAATATTTTATAAAACTTGTTCAAATACCATAGTCTAGGAATACCTGTTCATTCTACACACACGCATGCATGCACAATGCATGTGCACATACACGCACATGTGCGCACACACACACACACTTGTATCAGTAAGGAAATTACATATTAAGAATAATGAGTACACACACAAAACAAGAAAACAAGACCTGGAAAAAAACAACTGCAATAATTCTAACCACAGCCTAGTGTAAAACTGATGGCAGATTAATGACAAGTCCTTTGGGGGAATCTGTCTTTATCCAGCAACAGTGGCCTCCCCTGAAGGACAGTTCTCACCCCTGGCTACTCTAGATATGATGACGTCACCACCACCACCGTCTGCCAACTGTAGCTGCCAGTCTGAACCGAGCTCAAAATACTGCTCAACATTTTGTCCATCACCCCCTCCCCCCCTCCCCACACACACACAAAAACATCACTCACTTCATGATTAGGTTGAAGAAGATTCATTCCTCACACTTTCCACACAAAAAGGCAGAAACATTATTTCTCAGTCATCACAGCAAAGGCACGGAGTGATAATGTCACCTCATTATTTGTTATCGCAAAAGCTGCACACTAACTGGTCAACATACAATGTCAGTAATACCCAATCACCACCACATCAACGTTACAAAGTCTATGTCCAGTCCCCACATCATCACCATAATTATCATCAACATACAATGTCAGTAATACCCAATCACCACCACGTCAACATTACAAAATCTACACCCAATATCCACATCATGAACAATAACAATTCATAACACCCCACCACCATTTTATGAAGATGATACGCTAACAATAACCGTTCACTACATAAACTTTATATAACACTTAGTCACCCACCCCATTACCCATACATACAGTCCATTCCAATCCCAGTCCCCCCATACACTAGCAGTCCATTCCAATCCCAGTCCCCCCATACATACAGTCCATTCCAATCCCAGTCCCCCCATACACGAGCAGTCCATTCCAATCCCAGTCCCCCCATACACTAGCAGTCCATTCCAATCCCAGTCCCCCCATACACACAGTCCATTCCAATCCCAGTCCCCCCATACATACAGTCCATTCCAATCCCAGTCCCCCCATACATACAGTCCATTCCAATCCCAGTCCCCCCATACATACAGTCCATTCCAATCCCAGTCCCCCCATACATACAGTCCATTCCAATCCCAGTCCCCCCATACACGAGCAGTCCATTCCAATCCCAGTCCCCCCATACATACAGTCCATTCCAATCCCAGTCCCCCCATACATACAGTCCATTCCAATCCCAGTCCCCCCATACATACAGTCCATTCCAATCCCAGTCCCCCCATACATACAGTCCATTCCAATCCCAGTCCCCCCATACACTAGCAGTCCATTCCAATCCCAGTCCCCCCATACACTAGCAGTCCATTCCAATCCCAGTCCCCCCATACATACAGTCCATTCCAATCCCAGTCCCCCCATACATACAGTCCATTCCAATCCCAGTCCCCCCATACATACAGTCCATTCCAATCCCAGTCCCCCCATACATACAGTCCATTCCAATCCCAGTCCCCCCATACATACAGTCCATTCCAATCCCAGTCCCCCCATACATACAGTCCATTCCAATCCCAGTCCCCCCATACACGAGCAGTCCATTCCAATCCCAGTCCCCCCTTACATACAGTCCATTCCAATCCCAGTCCCCCCATACATACAGTCCATTCCAATCCCAGTCCCCCCATACATACAGTCCATTCCAATCCCAGTCCCCCCATACATACAGTCCATTCCAATCCCAGTCCCCCCATACACTAGCAGTCCATTCCAATCCCAGTCCCCCCATACACTAGCAGTCCATTCCAATCCCAGTCCCCCCATACATACAGTCCATTCCAATCCCAGTCCCCCCATACATACAGTCCATTCCAATCCCAGTCCCCCCATACATACAGTCCATTCCAATCCTACAGCACAAGAAGACCAATGCAGCCACCCCACTTCAGAAACCAGCTGGGGACCAGACGTCAACCAACAGTCTCCAGTCCAGCACACTAAAGCTATCACTGAACTCAAACAGAACCTTCAGAGGAAAGCACACACACGAGTACAACAGCACTACTCACTGACTCTTCAGAGGAAAGCACACACACCGAGTACAACAGCACTACTCAATGACTCTTCAGAGGAAAGCACACACACCGAGTACAACAGCACTACTCACTGACTCTTCAGAGGAAAGCACACACACAGAGTACAACAGCACTACTCACGGACTCTTCAGAGGAAACCACACACACAGTACAACAGGACTACTCACTGACTCTTCAGAGGAAAGCACACACAGTACAACAGCACTACTCACTGACTCTTCAGAGGAAACCACACACACAGTACAACAGGACTACTCACTGACTCTTCAGAGGAAAGCACACACAGTACAACAGCACTACTCACTGACTCTTCAGAGGAAACCACACACACAGTACAACAGGACTACTCACTGACTCTTCAGAGGAAACCACACACACACAGTACAACAGGACTACTCACTGACTCTTCAGAGGAAACCACACACACACAGTACAACAGGACTACTCACGGACTCTTCAGAGGAAAGCACACACAGTACAACAGGACTACTCACTGACTCTTCAGAGGAAAGCACACACACACAGTACAACAGGACTACTCACTGACTCTTCAGAGGAAACCACACACACACAGTACAACAGGACTACTCACTGACTCTTCAGAGGAAAGCACACACACACAGTACAACAGGACTACTCACTGACTCTTCAGAGGAAAGCACACACAGAGTACAACAGCACTACTCACTGACTCTTCAGAGGAAAGCACACACACACACACAGTACAACAGGACTACTCACTGACTCTTCAGAGGAAAGCACACACACACAGTACAACAGGACTACTCACGGACTCTTCAGAGGAAAGCACACACACACAGTACAACAGGACTACTCACGGACTCTTCAGAGGAAAGCACACACAGAGAGTACAACAGGACTACTCACTGACTCCCTATACCAGAGGGTTACCATTATTCTTCAGCACTCAGCCACAAAGCATTCACCACGCTGCAAAACAGAGAAGGGTGACCAAGCCATTCACACTTACCCCATCACACACAAAGAGTCAACACATACATGCACATAGAACAACAACTAACACATTTCACATCATACACACAACATCGACACAACTGCCCTTTCTTACACACAGTCAACTGCTCAAATTGCTAACAGCGTACAAAAAAAACAATGTCACAGTCAAAATTGAATAACCAACAGATCATTCTATCACACAGACACACCACTCTCTGAAGCCAAGAGGTTGAGCATTGTTGTAACAGCAAAATCAATCTCCCGAAGCATGATGAACAAGACATATGCCTGTAGTGTCACCCGACTATAGAGAGCAAAGCCACACATTGGTTCACATCACATTTCAGGGGTCACTGAAGCTGCCAAACATGAAGCTAAAAGCATGATGATCCGCTATCTCAAATTTCGATGGTAAAAATCTTATTTACAATTTCAACAATACTGGCAACAACAGCAAAGAAACAACCCCTCCCTTTCCCCTAAACACAAACTTCTCCAGTGCTTTCAAACCAAACCACAGCACATCACTTCAAATCAGTGAAATTCAGCAAGCACCATTCACTTGTGCACAAGTCACAAGAGTGCACGCACACACACACACACAAACACACACACACACACACACACACACACACACACACACACACACACACACATGCTCAGTCTCTTCACATACCCTCCACATCACATATACACTGGTTAACAACAGTTTTGAGCCAGACTGATATTTCTGGAAAGGAATAAAGAAGGGAGTTACCCCATTCTGGTCAGAGGCCCTCATAGCAATAGATCATAAACAGCAGTGAGCAATGCAAGCAGAGGCATAGTGACATGTCACTTACTGACATCAAAGCACTGCCTTCTGGTCTTGAGCACAACATATACAGTCAGAGTAACAAAGCAAATACACAGTCCATCTTAATTAAAGACAGTGTTTGACAGGGATGATCCAATCTCAGTGAGCACAACATATACAGTCAGAGTAACAAAGCAAATACACAGTCCATCTTAAGACAGTGTTTGACAGGGATGATCCAATCTCAGTGAGTACAACAGTGTATAAAGTACACTTAAAACAAGTATAGCAGCTGTATGTGCTCCAGGAAAGCTCACACAAATCACTTTCTGATTCCATTCGTAAGTTTATAATCCCGAAGCGTTTCGATTTGTTTACTTTACAAGATTCAGCGCTATATAAATTCTAGACATTATTATTATCATTATTATTATAACCAGCCTGTCAAACTCCTAGTGCCTAAACCTCTCCCCATGTTAACTGACAGAGCACTAAGCTCAATGTTGTCCACTTCACTGATTGATGATTGATTGATTGATTGATTGCGAGGAAGAAAGCCCAATGCACAGAAAGAATGACTGGGGAAGGGAGGGCTCTATGTCCCAGGGAAAGCATTAACCCCTTTGCTGCTGGGGAAATCAGATCAAGTAAAACCCACTTAACTAGGTTTTATACCCATGGCATATATGTTCATATCCGTATATCTTTTCCGAAAGGTAACTGAATAAAAATGAAAAAAAAAACCAACAAACCCAAGAGTTGAAAATATTTTGAAAATAATTTTTCAAATAAACTGAATGATGAAATATGAGCCTAAGAAAACTTTGTAAGACACAGAAGCTACTGAGTTATTCACTTCACATCACTGTGAATTTGGTCTTTTGAGTGAAAACAGCTGGCACTAAAGACTTTGAATAGGTCTATGGTATTTTCTTGTATGTTTGTCAAAATCAGTCTGCCTGTCCCTTTTCTTGCTCTCATCTTTATAATACTGCTTTCGAAATCTCATCACAAAACCCTGGTGCCAAACAACTCATCTGTGTCTACAGCATGTCATTTTTTTCAGCCATGCATATGTTTAAAATAAGAACTTTATATAATATCACTGTAAAATGGGATTTGAACCTACAATCTCCCAGCCCGATATCCAAAAACCTCTGCATTATGGCGATATGTCCACAAGTGTATCTTGACAAAGGTGAAATAGACAACAAACACTTGTTTCGTCAGTCCACAGAGGAAGACAGTCCTGTTTCTGGCTATGGCAATGTCATGGAAGAGGAAGTCACATCTCAGGCATTTTTCCAATTCAACATTTGAAAAAAAAAAATCTTTCTTTCAAAAGCAGACAATGAAAAAATAATCCCTGCGTCAAAACCAATACAACAGTCAGAAGTCATGTGTTGTCCATCTGGTACATCATGCAGGCTAATAATAAATTAATGATTAATTAATACAGCTTTTTTGGGGGGATACATCTAATACATAATGATTAATTAATACAGCTTTTTGGGGGGGATACATCTTAAATACATAATGATTAATTAATACAGCTTTTTGGGGGGGATACATCTAAATACATAATGATTAATTAATACAGCTTTTGGGGGGGGATACATCTAAATACATAATGATTAATTAATACAACTTTTGGGGGGGGGGGGATACATCTAAATACATAATGATTAATTAATACAACTTTTTGGGGGGGACACATCTAAATACATTATGATTAATTAATACAACTTTTTTTTGGGGGGGATACATCTAAATACATAATGATTAATTAATACAACTTTTTTGGGGGGGGACACATCTAAATACATAATGATTAATTAATACAACTTTTTTGGGGGGGACACATCTAAATACATTATGATTAATTAATCAACTTTTTTTTGGGGGGATACATCTAAATACATTAACTTTTCAAGGACCAGCATTTTTTTGGCGATAACAGAATCAAAATACATTGAACATTTCAAAATATTCACTTGCATTGTTTCGGAAAATTAATATCATTAGATATTGGTAATTAATATTTTTTGGGGGGGATACATCTAAATACATTATGATTAATTAATACAACTTTTTTTAAAGAAAAAAAAAGTGGCAAAGATTCTTTCGGTCGGCAAAAATAGTGATTACATTGACATGGGACAGAGAGCTCCAATTTTCTCATAGTAAGGGGAAAATCTTCCAAAAATACCATGTGTTATTTATTTATATGTCTTTTGGGTACATAACGAACATATCCATATCACAACGCACAATCGTGTTTTAAGGTTGAAACAAACGGCTAGAGTTTGCACAGGAAATGCATACTCCAGAAGACTTTGTACAATCCAAACTGTTGATTACTTCATCAGTGTCAGGATGGATGGATGGATGGATGGATAGATGAAGAGCAGTCAGTCACAGTGATTCACACTCCAGACTTATATTCACATATAGCCTGTTTAGACTTATTTCAGAATGCGTGTGTGTGTGTGTGTGTGTGTGTGTGTGTGTGTGTGTGTGTGTGTGTGTGTGGTGTGTGTGTGTGAGTGTACTTGAGTGAGTGAATGAGTGCTTTTGTGTGTTTTGTGAGTGAGCAATTATGTGCATGCATGTGTGTGCGTGTGTGTATGTGTGTGTGTTTTTGCAAATGCATTTATAAACTGGCAAGTTCCAATCTGCCAGTTCACAGCTTGCATCAGTTATTTATTTTAACCCCTGCCTGCTCCCCATCCCCATCCCACCACCACCACCACCACCACCCTTTCCCATTTTCATCTTTCCTAACATGCAATCATGGGCTGTGGAGATTTCTCTGTGCTCTATAAACCAATCAGTCATTCATCCATCCAAGTCCAGACCTCTTCAATGTAAGAGCTGGTATACCAATCAATCCTAAACACCATCTTTAACATCTTCCTTACCACAAAAAGGATTGTTATCACAACAATGTAATGATAAATGAGACTCGTGCACAGAAACTTCATAACACAATTCAAAAACATATTTCTGGTGAATAACAGAGATTCCAGAAAATAACACGAAATAAGCAGATGATAAAAAACAGTCATGCTCAAAAAGGATTTTAAAATTTGAAAAAAGTCATGGATGCATAAATATTTTTTACTTCATGCTCTTGCGGATGAACTTAAGTGTAAACACAAATGTAAAAAAAAAGCTGAGTAATTTATGTACACACACACACAGATTATATAATATATATATATATATATATTATATATATATATCATTCTATACTCTCTCTCTCTCTCTCTCTCTCTCTTTCCACTTTTTCAAATTTACACACACATACAAGATTTCCTTTCAAATGCAGTTAATAACCTGAAAGCAAAAATCATAATCAAATGTCAATTAACATGCTAAATATAACAAATCGAGCCAACTCACATAAAAACAAGCCTTTAAAGCATACGTTCTGACATTTTGTTTGTCCCTTTTCTTTAGTGGGGATGACAGTATCAGAAACAGCAGAGAGAGAGAGAGAGAGAGAGAGAGAGAGAGAGAGAGAGAGAGAGAGAGAGAGAGAGAGAGAGAGAGAGAGAGAGAGAGAGAGAGATATTACACACTAGACCTTAGAGCTCAGACATGTCCATTCTGACTTAATCATGGACCAAACCCCTCGATACAAAAACCTTTTCACACACTGTATGAAAACACAACACCCTGCAACACTCATCCCTGTCACTGTCTACAACTCAAAGTGATGTTCACAGTTGAGTACCACCACTGATGGTTTGGAGCTGCATGACCGCCAGTCTTTAGCTGCTACAAGGTGATCGCTCATCCCTGAACAGACTGTTTGAACTGACAGGTTTTTCTCTCTCCCTTGACTAGCCAGGATCCTCTCACCTCAGTCTCCATCAAGGGACAGAAGGAAAAAAAAACAACCTCTCAGTATAAACAGCATAATACCAAGATATAAAAACTAAAAGTTACATACAAAGCGCACAACACACGCACAAACAAACACAAAAAACACACATCCTCAGTTAAAAAAAAAAAGTAAGTGTAACAGCACCCATGTCTCTGATCTATTGTTAAAACATGAAGTACAAACAAAAAACTAAAAAAACAAAACGATGGCATGTTCTGCACACAGTGCTGCCTTCCTGGGAGCACTGGCTGCCTGACAAACCATTGCCAGAAGTATCTTCGCCTCAACATTCATTCTTTCCTTGATTCAGCACAATCTGGTCACAACAACTGACCTTGCTGATGTCACTAACTGCCCTAACTGTAATACAAGAGTCAACTTTTAGTTCTAAACCACTACCCCCCCCCCCCCCCTCCAAAAAAAAAAATCCTTTGGAAACCCCCCCAAATATATACTTCTTCTCTGTCAAACATTCAAACAGTTACTATCGTTGTCGTTATATGAGTGAATATGAATTGCACTGCTGTAAACTGCCTACAAGTCAGGCCCAGCGTATCCGACTTCAGCGTGGAAGAGAACTGTATCTTTTAAGTACTTCTGTATAAAAAAAAAAGGGGGGGGGGGGAGGAGGATGGGCAATGAAGGCAGAAAATAGACAAGGAGGAAGTGACACGAAGAAATTAAACAAGGCAGAAACAAAAAGAGGGATAGAAAAGAGGGATAGAAAAGATGAAAATACTAGCACAGAATTTCCAGACGGTGGGAAGCTATTCTATGTTGTCAGCTCCCCCCCCCCCAGGGGAGAAATTTTATATTTAAATGTCATGCTGGTTTGAGTAACGTAATCCATGACAGGAAAAAAGAAAAAAAGGAGAGAAAAAGAAGAAAACCCCCAGTGACCAAACAGAGGCAATACAAAGCCTGTATCTCTCTTTGATGGGCCACACTCCACACCTTGACTGGCTGATTTATGCAGTGAACATGCTGTGATTCTAAAAACATCGACAAAGCTAGTGCTGAACAGCATGCATGCATCCCCATCTTCAGCAGCACGATACACGTTGTTGTTGTTGTTCCCTGTGTACCCACAGCACTGCTCTCTGCTGCTGCTGCTCAGTCCCAGTCAAGGGCATCAGGGTTGTCCTGGGGCACCACCAGGAAGAGTTTCTGCACAAACTTGTTGACAGCGTCTGCAATCACACCACAGCCATGCTTATCTTAGAAATCATGTCTTTACCAACTTGTTCTTGTTGTTTTTGGTGAAATCGCGTTTTTACAGCAAATTCTCATTGGTTTGGAGAAATGGTGTCTTTAGACAGTAGTGCTTTAATGTCCAGAGAGACCATAAACAGAATTATGAAAAGAAAAGCCTCTTAAAAAATGCATGCACACCAGTGTAGTGTTAAAACATCATTCTTAAAGTCAGAATGTGGCTACCTAAACGGTGGGTAACAAACAGTTGCATACACACAAAATCTCACCATTGGTGAACCTTGAAGCTCCAGCCAAGGAACAACCCCCACCTCCCACCTCTAAGCCTTTATACAAATAAATAATGATCTTTACAATGACACAGACATGGCAGAGCAGAGCAGTTCCTCTATGCAGTCTTTGTATCTTAAGGAAATTCAAATTCTTCTTCTTCACTTCAATGGCCAAACTCCCAGTTTACTATTGGCGAGATGTATATACTGTGGCTGTTTTTACTCTGATCCTCATGGCAGCCATTTTCCATCTTCGGGAAGAAAGCTTGTACATGACACTGGTATACTCATGCTATTTTGTGATCCATTTTTACAGGCATGCAATGGCATTTCTTCTGTGAAAGTTGGAATAAGACAAAAGAACCATCCAGAATGTTTGTGCATACACAAGAGCTCTTGATCTAAAATCGCTTTTTAAACACCGAGAAAGGGAGGATGGAATCTGTACCAAAGTTGGCTCCAAAGAAAATGTCTCTTCTTAACATAGCAGCTGCAAGCCAGGTTTGAACCCAGGCCCCTTGCATCAAGTGTCACATGTCCTACACATTCACCCAATCAGCCAGGCCCCTGAATTTCCAAAGCAGTGTCAGCTGCTTCAGCAAAGTTGGCATCAAGAATCAGGAGCAAGTAGGATCAGTTACATCTAGAGTTTTTCCTGGTCTCTGCACATTCCTCACACATTACTGTTGTTGTTGCACATTTCCCAGCTTTAATAGCCTGGGGGTCATCACCCAGACTATGCACTGTAACTCACTCATCCCACCTGGGAATCACTGTAAGACTGAAAGTTCACACTGGGTGAGAAGTCTGCCTGCATGACTCTTTTCAGGTATCTCACCACACTGGCTGCCATACTCCAACTTCAGGGGATCTTCTGACGATACCTTACATTACTGAGCTCCGCTATGCTGACAGACAAAGACAGGTGGGGAGCTGTGACACTCACTGATTTTGGACTGGATGGACTTGGGCTTGGAGGTCCACCTGTTGCCCAGCAGGTACAGCACCGTGCCCACCGCCAGTATCAGCAGCGCCATCAGCGACTCGCTGACCTTCTGGTAAAAGGTCAACCCCACGATGGCCAGGCTCACCACAAACAGGACGCCCGGCAGAACTATAGGCACCTGCAATCCACACTTTTTTATGAGCTTAACAAAGACGGTTGTAGCTGTGATCTGTGGAAGAATGGTACAAATTGATAAAAAGCATGTGAACAAGCATGCAGGCATGTGCATGAACATGTGAACACATATGATGTACACACGCACAAAAACACACACTTGCAACATATGTGTAACCACATACACTCAAAGGCATATCAACCATTTCTCCCCACACCTGCGATGCTGAAGAAGCCCTCACCTGGATGGGTCGATGCAGGTCGGGTTCTTTGAACCTGAGGTAGACCTGTCCTGCAAACACCATGCTCAGCACGGTGGCAAAGCCGAAGCCCTCCATTTCTATCAGGTACCAGATGTCACCTGACGTCTGGAAGCACAGCGACAGCGCCAACTGCAATCAGTCACCATGGCCAAGGTTAGCACCGATTCAGAGGCAACTGACTTGTCAGGTGTTTAACAGCACAGCAATACATTTTCCCTCATATGACAGATTCATTTTTTCACCCCAACATCAGTATCAGAATTGACTGACTGAATGTCTGGGAGAGCTGTACTGCCATGTGACCTTAAGGAAAGACGTTTTGCTTGGGGGTGGGGGGGGGGATAACTGTATCTGTTTATTATTACAGACATCTCATGAGAAACTGATGGCATTCACTGTCTCTTTTCTCTGGAATTCCTTATTGGGTAGGATGCGTAGTGCCTGGTCTTCTCCTGTCACACCTGTACAGAGTGAATCCAGTCACACCTGTACAGAGTAAATCCAGTCACACCTGTACAGAGTAAGTATCATGTAGAGAGAACTCCAATCCCACATGTAGAGTAGCTCTATAACACACCAAAGAGAATCCATGAGGCACAACAGCTAAAACCAAAAGACATCACACACCTTACATCCCTGAACTTTCACGAAGTCGGAATGCGGCTACCTTAATGGTGGGTAAAAATGTTGCATACACAAAATCTCACCATTGGTGAACCTCAGAGCTCTAGCCGACGAACAGGGAAAAATCGTTCCTGAAAATGTGCTGTACAAGAGGAGGTGAGGACCAGTTGATAGCGTGTGGAAGATGGCAACCTTCATCATCAGGACAGGACTGAACAAACAATGCACCAAGCAAGGCTGGAAGCATTACAGACAGTGTGACAATGCTGGGGCCAAGCTGTATGGAAGATGACAACCTTCATCATGACTGGACAAACAATGCAACAAGCAAGGTGGACAGGGAACAGGAGAGAGTGTGACAATGCTGGAGCCTACTTACGATGACGAAGAGGGAGGTGGCAGGTGTGAGGTACTTGAACTGGATCATGGACATGAAGAGCGGCATGTGGTTGTTCTGCGCCCCAATGAAGAACAGTCTGCAACACATCCCACCCCTCACGTCACATCACTCAGCAAACATTATCTGTACAGATATCTTCTTTTCTTTTCTCTCTTCCCTTATTTGGTGGAATGCATAGCGTCTGGTCTTCTCCTCTGCTTGTAACTCTGCAGGAGGTCTGCCTGTTGGCTTCAGCCGACACATTCTGACTTCGGAGTAGCTCGCTTATTTTTTCTGTACTGGATGTATTTAAGTGTGTTTATGTTTCCATAACCCAGCAAACACTGACAAGAATTAGCAGATTTTTTTTTATCATACCTATCTTTTTTTCAGCATGCATATATATACATGAAGGAAATGAAGGCACTGCAGGTCTGCACTTGAATTTGACCTGGAGGATTGTATAAATCCCCACCTTTAATTTCACCATATGCCACTGCTGAGATGACGATGAAAAAAAAATGTCCAGTGTAAAATGACACAGAGACCAGCAACAGAAAGAAAGCTGAAAACAACACAGACACAGACATACATAATTGGGCACACACACACATAATTATGTTCGTCTTGAGAACTGCAAGAAGCAGAGCCAAAAAACTAAACAACAATTACATGACACAACACAACACACAAAACACACACACACACACACACACACACACACACACACACAACACACACACACACACACACAAAGTTTGGTGAGGCTATTGTGGGCAGACTGTGGCATTTGCCATTTGGACAAGATTAAAAAATTAACACCACAGGGAATAAAGAAGTCACACACACAACACACACACACACACACACCACACACACACACATCACACACCACACATACACACACAACAAAAACACACCACACACTCACCCACACCCACCCACACCCCCTAAGTGTAGTACCTGGACATGGAGAGAATGGTGCCGTTGATGGTGCCCAGCACAGAGATACCGATCAGCACGGGCATCAGCCACTGCATCACCCCCATCGTGTGTGCTCCGCAAAACGTCATGCACACACCACACCTACATGCAGTCTGTAGATCTTCAGGAGCAATGCACACAACCAAAGTCAAAGTCAAAATTTTTATTTTCAGATGGTACATTGAGTAAGCATAGATTTACTTTTTTTCATCAAGCCATCTATCTAAAAAACACACAAAAAAACCACCTTACATGCAGTCTCCACCTCTTCAGGAGTCAATGTACACACCACACCTGCAAGTAGTCTCCACCTCTGCATGAGTCAATGCACACACATGCATACACGCGCACACACACACACACACACACACTCACAAACACACACACAAAAACACTAACACTAATACACACACAAACACACTGATACATGCACACAGAACATACACAAACACACACAACACACACAACACACACACACACACACACACACCAACACACACTGTGTGCTTGTGGGAACAGATGACAACATTTACACAACTGTATACACACAGGGACTAGATTAAAAAAGCACACGAGTGCTGAATCCCATTAATCCTACGACAATAAAAAGAACACACACACACACACACACACACACACACACACAAAACCAACACACACACACACACACACAGAGTACACAAGTGCATTAACATAAACATGCATGCATGCACATTCACAATATATTATATTTGTTTGATCCTTGGTAGCCTTTGAGCCTGTCTGACAGTTGTAAAAAAAACAACAACAGACAGTTGTAAAGGTTCAGCTTAGAGAACAGCTGTGAACTGTCCAGATGTTTCTATGCTATATTTGCAGAGTTGCGTTTCTCTGCCATGTCTTGGCAACATGTGGTTAGCATTGTTATAAACCAGCATTCTGATGCACATAGTCCCCTGTGGTGCATGTTGGGACCTGTCAGTATAAACAGCATTCCCACATCTGGAAATTCTGTGCTAGGAATTCCCTCTTTTCTATCCCTCCTCTCTTCATTTTACTGTGTTCCTTTTCTTCCTGTCACCTCCTTCTTGTCTATTTTCTGCCTTCTTGGTCCATTCTCCTGACTTTTTTCCAGAAAGACTTTAAAGATAATGATTCTCTCCCATGTCAAATTGTATGTGCTGGGCCTTCCTTGTCTGGCATTCAATTAATGGCAAGGCAAGAAATTTGTGCTCATTTGACATACATCAATAGTTGCTGTCTGAGCATTCAAAACGAAGAAGAATGCACACATGTATCAACACATATCTTTTACTTTAAAACCCTCCCACTATTGCCTGCCACTCCTGAAGTTACAGAAAAAAATCAGATAAAAAGTGATGATGGTGAACATGGAGACACCAAAACACACAGCACATGGGGACACCACGGCACTACACAGCACATGGGGACACCACAGCACTACACAGCACATGGGGACACCACAGCACTACACAGCACATGGGGACACCACAGCACTACACAGCACATGGGGACACCACAGCACTACACAGCACATGGGGACAACACAGCACTACACAGCACATGGGACACCACAGCACTACACAGCACATGGGGACACCACAGCACATACACACCACATGGGACAACACAGCACATGGGGACAACACAGCACACACAGGACAACACGCCACATGGGGACATCACAGCACCACATGGGGACACCACAGCACCACACACATGGGGACACCACAGCACCACACGGGGACACCACAGCACCACATGGGGACACCACAGCACATGGGGCCAATTGACACACCACAGCCACAGCAGTGGAACGTGGTCAGAGCTAAGAGGGGACAGCACGCCCAGGTAAGCGATGTTGGCCACACCAGGTACACACAGATCACGTGTGCACACATGGAGATCATGAAGGCGCCGGGGCAGGTTCTGACAACACACACACACAACACAACACCACCGCAATAAACGCATCATGTCATACACAATGGGCACACGAAAACGAGGGAAAACTGGTAACGGTGCAGTACGAGTGGATTACCTGTTCTTTATCCTTATATTGGAGGATAATGGAATAGCACTCATGTGCTTATTTTGACATCTAGTCCCCATGAGTTATGCGGAGTGTTTAAAATTTTCATCCTTTCCCACCTGCACACAGTGGCCATACTGTTCCAAAAAGCAGAAAACGGTTTAACGTGTGCACAGATGTTCTGTTGCTTATATGTATCTTCATACTTTTACGGATACAGCTTGTAAGACTCCACAGTCCCCTGACGACAATCTCCCCGTTCTGCCTGAACAACAGAGCACGTTGTATATCAGCAGCTATAGAAGAATAGAATCAAGACATTTGAGAGAGAGAGAGAGAGAGAGGAGAGAGATGAGAGAGAGAGAGAGAGAGGAGAGAAGAGAGAGAGAGAGGAGAGAGAGAGAGGAGAGAGAGAGACAGACAGACAGACAGACAGACAGACAACAGACAAGACAGACAGACAGAGACAGACAGACAGACAGACAGAGAGAATGGCAATGACAAAGGCTTATTGTGTTAAGTTATTGTGCCCATTCACAACGGAACAAAGGGATGGGGATACAAATATTTAATCAACAGCATAAAGGCTAACAATACCCAAGATAATCCACATAGCATGGATTCCACAACATGGTTCTAACTGTTGTAACAAAGCATTAATAGTATTGTCTAAAAATACTGTCATTTTTATTTTCCTGATCACAATGTTTTAACATTCACAGCTGCCAGTACCCCCCCCCCCCCCCCCCCCCCCCAAATTTAGCTACTCTCTGCTGCTATTCATTTCATCCCAGCCCAGCTGGTGCCAATTACAGCAGGAATGAACTAACAACTAACCTACAGATCTGAATCTAGCAGAAGAAAAAGGGTGGCTAACTTTAGCACTGAGCACTTGACTGAGTTAAGTTGGATGACTCCGAAAATTGTCTTTTTAAAATTCTTTTTATTTCGAGGATAATGAAATGAGCACTCAATGCTTTTTTTTTTTATTTTACATCCAGTCTCTATGTGTATTCAGTTTTGTCAATTTTGTCATCCGTTCCAACTGGCACACAATGGCCTCTTCCGAGAAGTGGAAAAGGTTTTAACATGTGCGCTAGATGTTCTGTTCTGCGGGATTTGCGAGCTGTGTAAGTTTGTGAGGAAGGCTATCACAATCATCCATCTGTCTGGTGCTCTCCAGATGGCAGAACCTCCTTCACAGAGCCACAGGTCTGGATGAAGACTTTAACAGAGAGTGACAAAGCCTACAAGTGCTGGGTGAAGACTTGAACAGACAGTGACCACAGCCTACAAGTGCAGGATGAAGATTTGAACAGACAGTGACCAAAGCTACAAGTGCAGGATGAAGACTTGAACAGACAGTGACCAAAGCCTACAAGTGCAGGATGAAGACTTGAACAGAGTGACCAAAGCCTACAAGTGCTGGGTGAAGACTTGAACAGACAGTGACCAAAGCCTACAAGTGCAGGATGAAGACTTGAACAGACAGTGACCAAAGCCTACAAGTGCAGGATGAAGACTTGAACAGACAGTGACCAAAGCCTACAAGTGCAGGATGAAGACTTTAACAGAGAGTGACCACAGCCTACAAGTGCAGGATGAAGACTTTAACAGAGAGTGACCACAGCCTACAAGTGCAGGATGAAGATTTGAACAGACAGTGACCACAGCCTACAAGTGCTGGATGAAGACTTGAACAGACAGTGACCAAAGCCTACAAGTGCAGGGAGCAGCTGTGGACCAATCAGGTCACAGTTGTCCCCCTTGCCACACTTACTTGTGGGGCTCCACCAGCTCCTCTGTCAGGAAGTTTAGGTAACTCCTGAAATGAGAGAGAAAGAAAAGACAGTGATTATACAGTGAACAGTAACTCCTGAAATGAGAGAGAAAGAAAAGAAAAAGAGACATGGATTATACAGTGAACAGCAAGTACCAAGTTTTCTTCCACTAACACACACACACACACACACACACACACACGCACACACGCACACACACACACACCACACACACACTGCTCTGAAGTCAGAGTGTGTGGGTTAAATCCAGCAGGGAGACCTCCGGCAGAGTTACCAGGACAGGAGAAGCCAGGCACTACGCAGTCTACTCTACAGAGCCATTAACCACACATGTGAACAGCAAACGAGGATATTTTTCTCCTGGAGTTAACATCAGTGCTGACTCA
>CM060321.1:67584513-67589513 GCA_030674155.1 Stramonita haemastoma
AACCTCAATTTCAACAGACAAATCTCCCCAAGTGCTGTGTAATATATTATAACACAACACAGCAATACAATACACACAATACATACAATACACACAATACATACAATACACACAATACAACACTAAAGTATGAAACACTACACATACATGTATCCACACTAACTATTGAATTACACACAAATGATGATGATGATAAACTCACTGCTGTCATAATTTTATACATAATGGTGGTGGCAAACTAATTAATACACAGCGGTGATGGCAATAAACTTACACACAATAATGATGGCAATTAACTTACAATGATGATGGCAATAAACTTACACACAATAATGATGGCAATAAACTTACACACAATAATGATGGCAATAAACTTACAATGATGATGGCAATAAACTTACACACAATAATGATGGCAAAACTTACAATGAATGATGGCAATAAAACTTACATGATTGAATGGCAAAATAAACAACTGTGACAAAACAAACAATGATGATGGCTAAATCAAATGAACGAAACTCTACACACATATTGGCGAAGCACCAGATGATGGCAGATAAACTTACACACAATGATGATGGCAATAGCAACTTACACACAATGATGATGGCATGACATACAAAACTGCAACACATGATGATGGCAGATAAACCGTACACACCAATGATGATGGCAAGATAAACCTTACACACAATGATGATGGCAATGCACTTACACAACAGATTGATGACACTTACAATGAGACGGAATCTAATGTCAGGCAACACTTACACGCATGATGATCTGTGCAAATAAACTTACACGCACATGTGATGGCAATAAACTTACACAAATGATGATGGCAATAAACTTACACACAATGATGATGGCAATAAACTTACACACAATGATGATGGCAATAAACTTACACACAATGATGATGGCATAAACTTACACGCAATGATGATTGCAATAAACTACACACAATGATGATGGCAATAACTACACACAATGATATGGCAATAAACTTACACACAATGATGATGGCAATACACTTACACACAATGATGATGGTATAAACTTACACACAATGATGATGGGATAAACTTAACACAATATCAAAACTTACACAAATGTATTGCAAAAATAACACAATGATGTTGGCAATAAACTTACACACAATAGATGGCATAAGCTTACACAGGAGCAATAACTTACACACATAATGATAATAATGTGCAGGATAAAACTTTACACACAATGATGATGGCAATTACACTTTACACACACAATGATGATGGCGATAAACTTACACACAATGATGATGGCAATTAACTTACACACAATGATGATGGCAATACACTTACAAACATGATGATGGCAATACACTTACACACAATGATGACGGCAATAAACTTACACACAATGATATTGGCAATAAACTCACACGCAATGATATTGGCAATAAACTCCACGCAATATTGGCAATAAACTCACACACAATGATGATGGCAATTAACTCACACACAATGATGATGGCAATAATACTTACACACAATGATGATGGCGATAAACTTACACACAATGATGATGGCGATAAACTTACACACAATGATGATGGCAATAAACTTACACTCCATGATGATGGTGATAAACTCACACACAATGATGATGGCGATAAACTTACACACAATGACGATGGCGATAAACTTCTCTGCCAGAGGGGGCACGAGGCAGTCAGGGAAGATGGGCTGCAGAATGTAGAGCGAGGCGATCAGACTCAGCGCCGCAATGCCCACGGGCAGATCAGCATGAAGTTGATCCACAGGCACATGAAGGCCGGGTAATCCCCAAACGCTCGCTTGATGTAGATGTACTCCCCTCCCGACTGTGGAATGCAGGCGCCAGTTCAGCATAGCAGAGAGCACAGAGCGTGTTGTACAGCCCACACACTCCCCACATCACCAGGGACATGCCCACAGACTTGACATGGATGAGGATGCCCACAGGAGACACAAAGATGCCCGACCCGATGATGATGCCCACGATGATGGCCACGCTCTGGAACAGGGTGATCTGCTTCTTCAGCGCCACCTGCTCTGGAACAGCTTCCACACTGGGTGCTTTCCCTTTGCCCATGGTGCTGAGCTGCTGTCACGGAGATGCCTCTGTTCTGGTTTAACCACTGCACCAGAGAAGGGAGGGATCAGACAACCATGCACACAGAGAAGGGAGGGATCAGACAAGCCATGCAACCCATCACCAGAGAAGGGAGGGATCAGACAACCATGCACACGAGAAGGAGGGATAGACAACCATGCACAGAGAGAGGGAGGATCAGACAACCATGCACAGAGAGAAGGAGGTAGAAGAGAAGGAGATCAGACAACCAATGCACACAGCCCCAGGATTCTGATGAATCAACACTACAACCTGCCGTTAAGAAGAAAAACACCCTCTTTCCCTATACATGTGCACTGTGCATATTTGCATGCTTCTGTAACCCAGCAGTGGGTGATACGTAGGGCAGTGTTAGTTAGATAGTTGGTTGCCCATAGCAGACTACCTGTAGGGAAAAGGTTAAGGAAGAGAAAAAGTCTTCTGCAGAATTCACTGTGAAGCTATTCCCACTTGTTTCCTTGAACTCCACGCATCTGCTATTCATCATGTCATGTCGGTCTCCTAGCTGTTCAATTGTGACTTGAAAACAAACGAACAACAACAAACTTATACAGTGGATACAAAAGCCTTTCAGGTAACTAGTAACACTTGGTTTTAATATTGCCTGAATGACACTGCCCCCAAAGACTCATGTGACGTTAACTGCTGGCTGGGGTGACCAGGATGGATGTACTGTACATAGTGTCTTGATCGTTTAAGTCATACAACACTATCTCAGGTCTGAATTCTGGTGAAGATACATTTATTACATGGTTTTGTTTAAATCTGAGGTTTTTGATGGTGGTGGTGGTGGTAGTGGGGTAGGGGTTGGTGTGCTCCAAAAGAGACAAATTCGTTTTTGTTGTCAACATCATTTCTCAAGTTGTGACAATAAAGTATTCTTGAGTCTTGAAGACTAATGTTAGTGAATATTACTTCAGCCATGACAAGCTCTTAGCATAACAATTTGCACTCTCCTTTAAAGAAGAAAAAAAATCCTCTGAAGTCAGAGTATGGCTGCCTATATGGCAAGGTACTTAAAAAAGTCATACACTCAAACTTTGAGTCAGTGTGCACATTCTGGGAGACCTCCAGAGAGTTAAGCTGGGCAGTGCAAAACAACAACTGAGTTATATGATACAATGAAGTGTTTCTAGTTACATATCTTTTTTTCCTTTTTCCCCCCAATGAGATATTTGTGTTTTTCCATCATCAGGAGTAATTTACAGGTAATTTGTTTCTCTGTTTGTGGGTTGGTTAAATTTGTTGAGGATATCTTTTACAATTTTCATTTTGTCGAGCTACCTTTTCTTTTCCCAAAGCCGGCAAAGGAGACTTTTTTTCTGTCACCAAAAACCATATATATATCACTAATGTGATCAAACAATTTTTTTTTAATATTTTATTTTTTGTTACATGTTAACAATTTATTTTCTCTTTTTCCCCCCAAACAGGGCCCCTTATCTGTCACTAGGACTAAGTAAGAGCTTGTTACTGATATTTTGAAACTTTTTTTTTCTGGATTCCATTATCAATTGCCGAGGTTTTTGTTGTCCTTGTTTTGGGGGTTATTTGTTGTTGTTTGTTTGTTGTTGCTGTTGTTTTTTGGGGGTGTTTGTTTGAAATGTTTGTTAGTTTTTTTGTTTGGTTGGTGTTTTTTTGTTGTTGTTTTTTTTTTTTTTTTTTTTTTTGGGGGGGGGGATTGAGTCCTTACAGACATTTTCCTGCTTTGTTTTGTCTAACAGTAATATTTCATTTTTATAATAAAAGTTGAAAAAAAAAACCCAAATAAAACAGAACAAACTTGTTCTCATCCATGAGGGTCTTTATTTTTTCTTTGTATTCACTTTGAAATTGTGTTTTGCTTATAAAGATGAAACCACCACTGGCTTCAGCACAATCAGTCAGGATTGTTCATTAATTCTCTCTGACATTACCCTTTTCTTTTTCAATAAAGGAAAAAAAAAAAAACACAGACTGATTGACAAATTTACAGACAGACAGATAAACACAGAACAGAGAGAGAGAGGAAGAGAGAGAGAGAGAGAGAGAAGAGAGAGAGAGTAGAGCAAATTGACAGACAGACGAGATGAGAGAGCAACGGAGACAAACAGGAGAGAAGAGAGAGAGAGAGAGAGAGAGAGAGGAGAGAGAGAGAGAAGGAGAGAGAGAAGAAAGAGCAGAGAAGAGGAGAAGACAGCAGACAGACAGAAAAGAGAACAGACACAACAGACAGACAAACAGGAAGCATAATGCACAGAATTACCACAAAAGTAAACGCACCCCTCGTGATAACGGTAACAAACTATGCATAATACATGTATATATAAATAAAACACATAATTTACAAAAGCGCTAACACCAAACTCAGTGATGCCGACAGGTGAGACAAAGACCTTACATACTGACACAAAAACCTCCTTGTCTTCTCTCAAATCTGCAGGATTTATTACATATACAGCAACAGTGCATAGCAAAAGGACGGATTGCTGGCTGAATGGGTATAAATTACAATGGCTACCTAACCTTCAAGCAACGGGAACAGTTTGCCACAGAGAAGAAGTGGCTGCACAAATCCGTCACTTGAAACAGGTATGACTGACTTATCAGTTATATAATCTGAAACCATATGAGAGAGTGAGAGTGAGAGAGAGAGAGAGAGAGAGAGAGAGAGAGAGAGAGAGAGAGAGAGAGGAGAGAGAGAGAGAGAGAGAGAGAGAGAGATTTGATTTGATTTGATTATTCTTTTATATCGAGGATAATGGAATAAGCACTCTTGTGCTTTTTTACATCCAGTCCCTGTGTGTATGCAGTTTTGTAATGTCATCTGTTCCACCGGCACACAATGGCCTACTCTT
>CM060321.1:67594513-67599513 GCA_030674155.1 Stramonita haemastoma
GGGTTACAGAAAAAAATAGGCCTACCCAGCATGCACACCATATCTGGAGAGGGATAGGCTCCACTATGTTCAACCTGCCCAAGAGATGCAGCCTTTAATATTAATTTTACTCCTGTGCCTAAGGGGTCCTCTAGTGAAGGAGAGATGGAGGAGGTGTGAGGATTAAAACAGACTGCACAAGGGATTTGAAATGACCTCAACAGGTTGTGTCTCCTCATCTTACTCGCTGTCGACATCATCAACAGACTCAGTACACCAGTCAAATTGATCAACAATGACAATGATGATGGTGGTAACGATGATAGTGATGATGATAAGTGTGGCCTGTGTAGTCGCACATTCTAATGTTTTATGACAAACCATCAGCTTGTTGGGTGACATGACCATAATGCGTATGGGATAAAGAATAGATGGTAAGAAACTGAACGACAGGGATGATTTCACTCACTCAGTCCCATGTCCCAAAGGACGTAGGGATGATTTGCCAATGTTTAAAAATGATAATTTTACGGATTTGACTGAAACTTGAATAAACATTACAATTTTTCGGGTGGGTGGGTGGGGGGTGGTCTTACACGAAAACTAACCTGGCATACCCACATCGAATAATCTTATGTAACGCAACAACGTGCCAACATAGCAAAGGTTATGAAACAGCAGTAACCTACTAAGGACAAGATATGATAATCTCAAAACACTGTTTCCCTCTTAATCTGGACAAAACTATCATTTGAACATAAAGTCTTTTAGCTCTCCTAAGTGTTTATCCAAAAAGCTTCAAAGTATATATCAAGATTGCAGAGCTTACAGACTTGCAAGGCCCTAGTTATGTTCATCTCATGAATCAGCACTTAAAACATGGAGAGAAATTATAATGAACTGATTACACATAACTTGCCTGTGCCAAGTAGATCTATAGACGAGGGGGCGCAACTCTGACAGCTTTGCTTCGGAAGAGGTAAAACTTAGATCCGAAAAAGATTTTCCGAAACGAGAACGAGTGCAACAAAATTATATGCTTTTAAACATAATTTCATTGGTACCCACTTGTCAGATCTTTACGTGCAGTCTGGAGTTGGGGTCCTAATCAAAATGATGTAGACTGGCAGGATGCCGTTTCAAACTTCCCTATTCGGGAAAGAAACCAAGCTCCCCCCCCCCCCCCCCAGCTCCAAGGTTCACTAATGGTAAGATTTTGCTATGGAACCGTTTTTACCCACCAAGAACGTAGAAGCACATTTTTTATATCTAATCGCGTATGTCTACATGAAAAAGAATAAGAATCCAATGTAAGGTGCATATTGCAAACAGTCATTCTAATGATCTGAAAGTTTAGTCAGATGGCTCACTTATACACTATCAACAAGCATGTTCAACTTTTGTCGTCACAAATCGACAAAAGTTTGTCGTCACAAATCAGAAAAGTCAAAGTAATAAACATCGATCAGTATTCACAGTCTCTGTCCTTAGTAGGAATTATATCATGATGGAAAAAAAAAGGGAGAAAGAGAATGAATGAATGAATGAATAATCTTCATTTTTCAAGGGTAACAGATAAGCATTCACATGGTTTTTCTTCATCCTGCCTTTGCCCTAATTTTGGGATATCAAAACAAAAGCAAACCCCCTTAAAAAAACAGCAACAAACAAACAAACGTAAACAAAACAAATTTGCAAAACTTTATATAGTAGTAGTAGTAGTAGTAGTAGTAGTAGTAGTAGTAGGCACTCATCAGTCTCGGAAGACTATGAAGTTGCGCTCTAGTCTTTAGAGCGCAAAGCCTGGGCAAGTATGTATGGAGGGCAAGCTGTTACCCGTGCAGCAGACCCCCCCTCTCCACGGCACTGGAATGATCCATTGGAAGGGCATTGACCGATACGAATGGTTCCAGTACCGTCGCAGGAGCCACCAGAACGTTGCCATATACCTACAGCCCCGAGCCGCTCTGGGACTCCAACTCGCCGATTTTTCCTCAGGGATGGTGTCTAAACACGACACCTGTGTGCATGCTGGTTTGTTATAATCTTGTCATCCGCTCCTACCGGCACACGATGGCCTACTCTTCCGAAAGGTGGAACGGGGTTTTAACGTTGTGCGCAAGATGTTCTGCGTGCATTCGCACGCGGGGCCTCGGGTTTCGAGTCTCATCGGAATGACTTTGACATTCAGTTCGATTTTTTCGTCAAACTGGGAAGAAAGGGCGAGGCTGGGTACGAACCCAAAAACTCACGATTTACATATTGTCTTAACCATCCTGCCACCGTCCTTCCTATTCATTTAATAGCAACCCCTACCCCCTAAAAAGTACCACCACAAACAACAAAAGTTAACCTACGATTGAAATAAAGGAGATACATACAATGTTCAACCACATAATCCCAAACTGGATACATTGATAATTATTTAAACAAAAGAGATAGGTGTGTAATGAGAGAGAGAGAGAGAGAGAGAGAGAGAGGAGAGAGAGAGAGAGAGAGAGAGAGAGAGATGAGAGAGAGAGAGAGAGAGAGAGAGAGAGAGGAGAGGGAGAGAGAGAGAGAGAGCAGACAGACAGACAGACAGACAGACAGACAGACAGACAGACAGACAGAGGCAAACAGACAGACAGACAGAGTCAATGTCAATGTCAATGTAGGTGGGATGACCTCAAGCTGACAGTGGTAAGGTGTAGGTCAGTCAATACAGTAACCCACACCTGTCTGTCTGTCGGGTTCGCCATTGTGACACAGTGACTGAGAAATAGTTTCACCCCCAACAGTCTTCTATACCCCCCCCCCCCCTCCCACACACACACAAGGTTGTCACACATTTCAGGGACAGAAAAAGTCGTCCCAACCACAAAGATCGGTACTTCAGTTCTGTGTTTCTATCTCCTATCTTCCCTGTGTATGTGTGTAAATGGTCAGGATAATGGAGGGGTAATTGACTATAAGCCTAATGGGCAAATTAATGTTTGCCTGTGTATGAATGGTCAGGTTAATGGGGGGGGGGGGGGGGGGGTAAATGACAATGTGTGCAAATTAATGTGCACGTGTGCTGGAAAAGAGCAATAGCTCGTCAACTTAGTAAATCCCCTCGATGATGCCTCTTCGGCATTTGGTATGCAGACCAGTGCAGAAAAAACCCAGTTGATGACAAATAGTGCCAGTGACATCAGCACTGACATTATTACATTGGTGACTTGTTTTGCTCATACTTTGTCAGAGCAATATCGCGAGTGAGCATCACCAGGGGGGGTGTGGGTGTAGGTACCAGACAGACAGCATGGAAAATGGAAAAGGGAATTGTATAGAGAGCTGCAGATCACAGGTCTTCAGAGAAGCCTCCTTGAAAGTGTCTCAGCCCTTGAACTTGAGATAATGGGGAGTCAGCCCGTATCTTGATGCTGATGTCAGGATGCCTGTCTGGGGCTGGTTTTTCTTTTCCTTGCTTAGACCTGGAATGGGAGGGGGGTAGAGAAGGGGGCTGGTTGATATGGTTGTGGGATATTGTTACATCATCTGCTCTGTTGGGTTTTTTCTTTGGTTCTTTCTCCCCTTTTCTTTACGTCTTTTTTGCTGTTATTGTTGTTGCTGTTAGTGGTGGTGATGGTGGTGGTGATCTTGTTAGTGGTGGTGGTGGGTGGCTTTTCGTTTTATTTTTTAATAGATGGCTTGATGTTTGGGGGAAAAAAGCAAATGCAAAAGAGTGCTGAATACTTGTGTGCATGTGTGTGCATGGGCATGTAGGGAGGGGGTAAGGGGTGAGGAGTTATTGTTGTTGCTGCCCAGACTATGCAGGTACATGTGTAAACTGTGTCTGTAAAAGAACGGCCAAGGAGAAGAAAAGGGATGGTTGATGTGGAGGCAAAATACTGTAACATGGTACATCTTTGTTTGCATTGTAGTGCTTTCCTGTCTGCTTTTCTTTCTTTCTTTCTTTCTTTCTTTCTTTCTTTCTTTCTTATTTTTCACTGTACAAATAACTAAATAGATGGCTTCATGAGACAGGCAAAGCATTGCTTACACATCCTACAATTTAGATTTTTTTTTTTAAATTGGCAAATGACCTTGTGGAGTTCACTTTTGTCCCTGATCAAAATGAATCCGGTAAGAACAGATGACATTTTTTTAATGCCTGCACTCTTGTGTCGTGTTAAGACTTCATCCCCGAAGTCGGAATACGGCTACTTTCGTGATGGGCAAAAGGTCGCTTTTTTTTTTTTTTTTTATTTTATACCACTTTATGTCAGCAGATTTCTCTGCGTGAAATTCGGGCTGCTCTCCCCGGGGAGAGCGCGTCGCCACATGTGCAGCGCCTACCCATTTTTTTTTCTTTTCCCTACATGCAAGTGTATTTGTTTCCCTATCAGAGTGGCTTTTTTCTACAGAATTTTGCCAGGAACAACCCCCTTGTTGCCGTGGGTTCTTTTACGTGCGCTAAATAGTGATGTGTAACACACGGGACCTCGGTTTATCGTCTCATCCGAAAGACTAGCGCCCAGACCACCACTCATGGTCTAATGGATGGGGAAAAAGTTTGGGGCCCAAACCGGGTATGAACCACTGCACACTCCGACCCAGACTTTTTGCTTTCTAGGCAAGGCGCGTGACCACCTAGACCACCGATCCACTAATAATTACAAATGCAAAATTTCACCATTGATGAACATGGAAACTCTAACTTTGGAGAGAGAGAGAGAGAGAGAAAGAGAGAGAGAGAGAGAGAGAGAGAGAGAGAGAGAGAGAGAGAGAGAGAGAGAGGAGAGAGAGAGAGAGAGAGAGAGAGAGAGGAGAGAGAGAGAGAGAGAGAGAAAGAGATCTTTTTGAGCAGGATTCCAGACGTGAAGTGGAATCCTCAGACAGACAGACAGACACAGGGCGGACAATGGACAGATCCGGACAATGGACAGATCCGGACAATGGACAGATCCGGACAAACCCTTTGCTCTGTACCTGGCTCAGTTTGGCTGAACAAAGGGAACTGGTATTGTAGGGGAACACCATTAGCCTAGTGTTAA
>CM060321.1:67604513-67624513 GCA_030674155.1 Stramonita haemastoma
AACAAAACTCATGATTGCAAATCAATTATGACGTGAAGAGTGGATCAGAATTACACTATAAATAAATGGAAACATTTTTTAAAACCAAAATGGGTAAACTGGATTTAAAACAAGAACACAGCAGAACATTTTTTGAAAAAAAAATTCTGAATTAAAAACAAATGGCGACAGCTTAGACTTGTCCATTGCTTTTAGCAAAAAAGTTGCCCTGAGACCTATAAGAGTAACAAATACAATACAATACAATATACAGTGCAACACAATACAATACAGTCATTGTGTTTTTGCGATTATGTGAATATAAACACATTCAACAATCTCTGAACAAGACTAGAAAGTCTTAGAGTGAAAAAATGTTGAAATGCTCCCCTTCCCCCCCCCCCCTCTCTCTCTCATTATATATATATATAATATATATATAAGTTCCTATAATTATACAATATTATCAATCTTGAAACAGAGAAGTCACGAATACTGACCTTTTAGAAATGACTGCAAAAATGTACATAATGCACAGGTTGTAGAAGAGAACACATCTTCGAAACTTATCCAATTTCAAAAAGCAAATTATTAAAGAAAAGTACAAAACAAAAACCTATGTACTATAATTATTTTACAACAGATGGTATGGACTGGGAAGTGAGTGGAGGTGTTCATCAACAGGTTTAACAGTGAAAACAGCATCCATGCTCGCAATTGTTATCGATTGGTCCACAGAAAAACTTTGGCAATGTTTTTGTCCAGTCACTCATGTAGGCCCACGCTTTCAGCCTGAAAATAAGCCTTCTCTTTGTTCTGCATGTCACACACAGGTGGCTGATGAAATTGATTCCCAGACTTTTTTTTTAAAGAAAACAAAGAGTTTAATTGTTTAATTGTGGCATCAGTTTTATTCAGCCTTAAATCTTCGCCCACACAAACATGATGTATGTATGGTTGTATTATGGTTTTATGCATACATGTAGTATGTATGTATGTATGTATGTATGTATGTATGTATGTATGTATGTATGTATGTATGTATGTATGTATGGATGGATGGATGGATGGATGGATGGATGGATGGAAAACTAAACACCATCTGGAGAGAAAAAACATTTCACTCAATTTCAAGATCAGACTAATGCAATCCCTTGTCATATTCATTTTCTTGCATGCCTGTGAATCGTGGACCCTGACTGTAGATTTGGAGAGAAGAGTACAAGCGGTAGAGATGAGATGCTTCCGGAGACTCCTTGGCATCTCCTACAAAGACCACATTAGCAACAAAGACGTGCATAACAGAATCCAGCAAACCATTGGGCCCTACGAAAATCCTCTAACAATTGTAAAGAAGGGTAAACTTAAATGGTAGGGGCATGTCACAAGATCTAAAGGACTTGTAAAAACAAAGCTGCAAGGCACTGTCCAAGGAGGAAGGAAAAAAGGCAGACCAAGGAAGAGATGGGAGGACAACACCAGCGAATGGACAGGCCTAGAACTCAACAAAACCCTGAGAAAGGCAGAACAGAGCGAGGAATGGAGGGAACGGGTTGTCAAGTCTTCCGGGGTGCCCCCACGGTCGCCAAAACTAAGGGATAGATTGATCGATAGACAGACAGACAGACAGACAGACAGATAGACAGACAGACAGACAGACAGACAGACAGACAGATAGATAGATAGATAGATAGATAGATAGATAGATAGATAGATAGATAGATAGATGGTTGTATTCTTGTGTGGTTGTATGAATGAATGAAAGTATGAATGTATGTATGTATGTATGTATGTATGTATGTATGTATGTATGTATGTATGTATGTATGTATGTATGTATGTATGTATGTATGTATGTATGTATGTGTAAATATGCATGTATATGTGTAAGTATGTCTGTATGCGCATGTGTAAGTACGTATGAAGGTATATACTATTGCATTGCATATAGGCTATCTACATGTAACAGTTTCTCTTCTATTCAACTGAATAGTGGTGTTTTATTTGATTCTCATGTTGCTGTTGCTATGTCAGTGTCTCTGTCGTATGAATGATTGGTTTGCATTTCCTTTTAATGATTTTCCCTGTCTTCCTCGTTCCTCTTCTTCATCGTGGTTGTTGTTGTTGTTGGTGTTTGTTGCTGTTGTTGTTGTTGGTGGTGGTGGTGGTGGTATTTTTGTTGTGGGTTTTTTTTTGGAGGAGGGGTGTTGTTTTCTTGTTAAGGGGGTTGTTGTTAATGTTGTGGATATTGTTGTGGTTGCTGTTGTTGTGTATGGTTCGTTGCCATATCAAGAAGAAGACGACGGACGACAAAAAAGCAGCAAGCAGCAAGCAGCAGCAGCAGCAGCAGCAGCAGCAGAAGTAGAAGAAGAAGAAGAAGAAGAAGAAGAAGAAGAAGAAGAAGAAGAAGAAGAAGAAGGTGGAGGAGGAGGAGGAGGAGGAGGAGGAGGAGGAGGAGGAGGAGGAGGAGGAGGAGGAGGAGAAGAAGAAGAAGAAGAAGAAGAAGAAGAAGAAGAAGAAGAAGAAGAACAACAACAACAACAACAACAACAACAACAACAACAAGAATCGTGCTGCGTTGTGTGGGCTGCAGAACAACAAACAGCCTGTTCAGCATTCAGCCCTGCTTCACCAGCACACACATCATTTAGCACGTTCAAAACACCGCACATGCGCAATGACAAAAATGCAGATTTTTGCTCTGTGGGGCAGGAAAGACAACTCATCCAGTCGATAGGCCAAGTGGGGCATCAATCATTATGCTAATCCTGGATTCTGTTGAGGTTTGTTCTGTAGGGCCATAAAAGACTTTTAAGTCATTGTGTGGAAACAGCTTTGCCATCTCTCAATACCGAGAACGCATGTGTAGGAGTAAGTACGCCAGAAAAACAACCCACAATCAACCAACCAACCAAACAGACAAACACTGAAACAGACTAATTTATTCAGGAGTTGTCTTTCTCTGTTCTCTCCTTCATTAGATTTTAATGGCTGATGCCTTCTGGCAGATCCAAACCAATCCAATCTTTTTGTTTATAGCCCCGCCGACCACATAGGCCATGTCGGGGTTGTCACCTCGTAAAATTTATATCTCAGATTAAAACTGTTTAATTATACATCTTGCACTCACATTAAACACCGTTCCGCTTTTTGGAAGAGTAGGCCATTGTGTGCCAGTGGGAACGGATGACAAAATTGACAAAACAGCATACACACGGGGACTGGGTGTAAAAAAAGCACACGAGTGCTTAATTCCATTATCCTCGAAATAAAAGAATAAATAAATAAATAAATAAATAAACAAAGAAAGAAAGAAAGAAAGAAAGAAATACAGAATAAAACAGGGAATAAAAAATCAACTGTACTGTGGTCCTGGTGCATGAACGCAGAGAAGGTATAAAGGTGTGTGGGGCTTATCAGCACGCTGTGACACATCCTTCAAATTGAAAACAACCTTCCCCTCCCTCCATCCCCCCCCCCCCCATCCCTGCCACACCCCACCCCCCCCTTTACCCCGCCATGCCCTGCATCACGTAGGTCATGATCAGGGCGGCAGATGTGTATCGATTTATCCATGATCCTGGTCACCTCATGGCTGGAAAGTGAAGTGTGTGTGTCCTTGTACATAGCCGCTACTGCTGATGTTGATGATGATGATGATAACTCCAGCTTTTGCACCTGGCCTCCAGGTAACATCAGTGCTAAAGGTCAGTTTTGATGTCCGGTCACGGGGCTTCAGTTCATTGATTAACACCGTGGGTTTCTTCCTCAGCGCTCCAAAGTCTGCGCAGATGATATCCCTTTGCTCAGCCCTAACTTCATTAGCATTATTTGTTGTTGTTGTGATTATATCATATTAACATCCCAGCCATATTTCTTTTATAGGGACTGTAGCAGTATTTGTTAGCTAATCCAGGGTTATAGAGTAGTTTCTTTTCTTCAGTTTTTTTTTTACCTCGTGATATGAGTATTTGCGACAATGGATTTGTAGGCGTAAAGGGTAGTTTTTTTAAATGACAGGAATGAGTGAGATATAGGCCCAATGCCCAGCCATCCATCCTGGCACCTGGAGAAGTGTGGTGAACAGGCTCTGTCAGCTTCAGCTTGTTTTCCTTCATGGGCGACAGCTCTGTTGTTCACCAATGGTGAGATTTTGCGTGTGACTGACTGTTTGCCTACCATTCAAGTAGTCGCATTCCGACTTCGGGGATGATGTCTACAGACGACAGCAGAGTGCATGCGTTTCTGTGTTTTTATTTTGAAGTTGTCATCCGCTCCTACCGGCACGCGATGGTGCACTCTTTCTAAAAGTGGAACAGGTTTTATCGCGTGTGTAAGATGCACACGGGACCTCAGTTTACAGTCTCATTCGAAGGACTTTCGAGGGAGTGGAGTCGGTACTGAGTTAACTCCAAGGGGGAGAGGAGGAGAGGGGGGGGGGAATCCCTTAGAGTGGACGTGTCGGTAATGGCTCCAGCTCGAACCGTCAGATCGCAAGCTCCACGCTCTAACCACTAGGCTCTCCTCCATCCTCCCGCCCCTCCAGCTGACTGATGACATGTAACATTCAGACAAGCAGCCAGAGCACTCCTCACAGAGCTCAGGCAAGGAAAGGACAAACTCTTGTCTTCTTCTTTCTCAGTCAGGGTCAGTGTGGCCAAGTTTGCAGCCCTCCTGTTGTCTGTCACCTGGCTTGTCACCTCCACAGCGCTACACTGACATTACAATTATAGGCCTATCGATTGTTCTTCAAAGAAAAAAATAATGAGAGAATACGCGCGCGCGCGCACGCACGTGCACGTGCGCGCGTACACACACACACACACACACACACACACACACACACACACACACACACACACACACACACACACACACACACACACACACAGAAAAAAAATCCACTTACCACAACTTTACAAAATCTCGACACAATATTACGATCCCCAAAAGCCAGCATAAATTCGAAGCCAGCAAGGCACAGATGACAACACAACACAACACAACACAACACAACACAACACAACACAACACAACACAAACACTGACACTTCTACACGTCACACTACCCACACCTGGCACTCCAAGAAACGAAGGAACGACGCCTGGCAGACACTGACAGAGGAAGAAAGAAAGAAAGAGACACTGTCACATGGATGACGTTGTGTCACACACTGTCTGTCACCAGTAACTCGCCACATGTTAAGCGACCTTCAAACAGTGACAGATGGTTGGTGTCAGCCAGTGCTCAGACTTGTTTCTAGGTTACGCCAAGTTGGAGGGGGCGGGGAGGAGCGAATGGGGGGGGGGGCAGATTGAAGGGGGGGGGAGGTGATAGGGGGCGTGGGTGGCAGTCACAACAGTCTGGAGGTGGTTGCTGTTGGTGTCTACATTCAGGTTGTTCCTTCTTGTATGCACGTGCCTGAAACAACGAACACGAATGTGTATGCCTGCAACTATTAAACACACACAGACACAGACAGACAGACAGTTCCTACTTTAAAAGTGCAAAAGTCGTTTCATTTAGATCATTTTTCTATTTTTACGCCTGAATTATTTGCAATTCTTATGGCCTTAAATTTTTTGTCTAATATGGCTCTTGATATTTACTACATACTTTTTTGCGTTGATTCAAAAGCAGTATTGATGGCACTAAAGAACTGGCAAGGGAAAATAAGGACAGATATTATATTTGAGATTAAATTTTTGTTACATTGTATTGCAAGCAGAGGCATCCAAATAACTTTTGTTGGGTCCCTTCTCACTGTGGAATTTATTGGAATGAGTTGGTTGATTCTTTAGCAAAACAAGGTGCCTCTGATTGTAGTATTGGAACGTTGGATTCCAATCTTGTACTGTCATGGTATGAAATTAGTGCTAAACTGATAAATAGAACGCATTCCAAAATGAAAACATCACATTTAAACATATTTCTTGTTCTCATAAACTAGAAATTTTACTGTATAAACTGAGGTTAAATGCATGGAATACCAAATATTCTAAAAATGTGTCATGTTGCTGTTCTCAGCCTCTTTCAATCCACCATTTATTGTTTGATTGCCCAATTCTTAATGACCTGTTTAGAAGAAGAGGACTAGATATTAAAAAAAGATATGCTACTGTTCAAGAAGTTTTATATGACTCTCAGCAATTCATAACATCAGTTGTTGAGGTTATATATTCTTCTCCAGTAAGACCTCTACTGTAGTGTTATATATATATATATATATATATATATATATATATATATATATATATATATATATATATATATATATATATATGAAGAGGAGAGAGAGAGAGAGAGAGAGAGAGAGAGAGAGAGAGAGAGAGAGAGAGAGAGAGAACTCGAACTCGAACTCGAACTCGAAAGGTTTATTCATGAAAAAAGGCCATTGGCCCATACATGAAGGGGGTTGCCGAATAACGATAACGATAATTGCTTTAAGCTGACACACGACGCTACTCCAAGCCATGGAAACCACAGCATTGATTAGTAATGTACATCGAGACACGAAACTCTTTACTGTTCAGATATGTTACGGCATTCCGAGCCTTTCTTTCGTCCAGCCTTTGTCACAAACACACCCTTAGGTCTAGGCTAGGCCTAGCCAAGAAACCGCTGCAATAGTTCTCTAAGTGTCGCTAAGTCCCTTGAAGCACACGATAGGGTCTCCGTGTGTAGTGTGTTCTGGATTCGCTTCCCATTCCGCAAACTGGCGAGTTTGACACGTTCCTCTTTTAGCATGTTTTTTCTTGCTGTTTGACAAACCAGTATACACATACTGGCTCAGTGTCTGGTTGGCATGCGCACTGGATCACAATGTCGTCTGACTCACACGTCACAATATCTTCACCATCTGAATGATGTAGCACGGATTTTCTAAAGTGTGTATTTCTTTGTCTGTCTCTTAGCCTTTTCTGTACGGATCTATCAGTTAGAGTAGCCACGTACTGTTTGACATTTCTTGTGTCGAATGGACCAACAATATTATCATCGTTCACCTCAGGCTGCAAAACACACATATCAGCACAGTCACTACAATCAGACATACAGGGAGGTTCTAAATCAACCGATGATGGCAACTTAACTGATGTTTTTGTGTTGATGTCCTGTGTGTGTGTTGTTGGTAGGTCTATTCCATGTGTATCTACACATGCTGTATTCCCCTGTTCTACTCCACTGTCAGGCAGACTCGAGGCACTGAGGACACAGTCACTTTCACACACAACACTTGCCTGCTTCTCTTTATGCTTTCGTGAGCGCTGAACATCTCGTCGTCTTTGAGAAAACGATTTTTTCCTGTAGTACTGTGCTTGTGTGCTGCGATTCACTGTTGGATCCGCCATGTTGGTTGACACTGATGTGTCCACTGGTTTCAATCGCAAGACAAAAACCACGCTGTCCCCTTCTCCTACCACTTTCCAGCTGGAAACTGCATTGTCAGTCAGCAGGGCGCCTAAGGTCCTCTCCACAGCCGCTGGAAGTCCAGTAACTGGCATTTTTGACTGAATTTCTAGTTTTACTGCTGCTCACAGAAAATGTACGCCCTGTCCGCTTCACTTCTCGTGACCGCCCCCGAGAGAGAGAGAGAGAGAGAGAGAGAGAGAGAGAGAGAGAGGAGGGTTTGAATGCGGGTGTGTCTATATCACCAAGTAGTGAAGGACATTAAACAAAATAAAACAAACAGACAGACAGACAGACAGACAGACAGACAGACACACACACACACACACACACGCGCGCGCGCGCGCGCGCGCGCGCGCGCGCGCACGCGCGCACACCCACCCACCCACCCACACACACACACACACACACACACACACGCGCGCGCGCACACACACTCACACACGCACACACACACGCACACACACACACACATACACACACACACACACACACACACACACACACACACACACACACACACACACACACACACACACACACACACACACACACACGACAGAAATGATGGTCATTTTCTCAACGTTGTCCTACCACTTTGGGGTTTGTGTGGACTCAGGTGAGTCTACAGCACTGCTCTATGCACAAATTCCAAACAGAAAAAATGCAATCACTGAAACAGATAAAAGCATCTCCCACTGCAGCTTGGAAACCAAAAGGAAAAAACAAACAAACAAAACACCAACACTCACACACCCAGCACAGAGTGACATCAGTCATACACCCTAGCTGACAGTCTGCAGGAAGACAGATAGTCATCTACTTGGAAACCAAAAGGAAAAAACAAACAAACAAAACACCAACACTCACACACCCAGCACAGAGTGACATCAGTCATACACCCTAGCTGACAGTCTGCAGGAAGACAGATAGTCATCTACTTTACATGGTCATAGTCAAAAATCTATTTCAGCCTGTCATCAAAAGCTCTCACTGATGGTTCAGTTGTACATAAACTGCATATGTTTATCATAATTCTCATCCGTCGAACGCTCAGACAGCCACTATTGCTATTTGTTCTTTGAGCAAAAATGTGTTGCGCTGCCGTTCAGCGCCTGACAAGTCAGGCCCAGCACATCCGACTTCTGCAAGGGAGATATTTGTTATATTTTAAGTCTTTATGGAAAAAAGGGCAGGAGAATGGACCAAGAAGGCAGAAAATCAGACAAGAGGGAAATGACAGGAAGAAAAGAAACCAGGCAGAAACTAAGGAAGTTATAGAAAAGAGGGAATTTCTAGTACAGAATTTCCAGAAGGTGGGATGCCATTTGTATTGATGGCCCCGTGGCATCCCCATGGTGGTAATTATTATATGACAGTAGATAGGAACATAAGACAAAACCCTTTTTTCAAATCATTTTTGGAAGTAGTTTCTCGTTTTTGTTGTTGATTTATTAGCCAGCACCATGATAGATAGATAGATAGATAGATAGATAGATAGATAGATAGATAGATAGATAGATAGATAGATAGATAGATAGATAGATAGATAGATAGATAGATAGATACGAGTTTCGTGAGAACGTCACAGTAATGGTTGTAGCAGAACAGATATTGATTCTCTCTTTGGCTCGTAGAGGGAAACTGCACTGCTCTGTTGAACATGTCCCCTCACAGCTGATGACAAAGGAAGCTGCCGGCCAGGCCCTGGAAGAAAGCTCCCGCATCTTCTTAGCCTGTCTTCAACACTGGCAATGCTCTGAGGTTCCATGATCATAGTCGTAGGATTACTTTAGGTTGGTAAGGCACAATCTAGATGGACCAGTTGTTCTTGAAGTTTCTATCTTTCAAAGATGTTATTCCAATACAGTTTTAATGTTGCATTGTTTCAGTCATCACTGAGCACCAGCAAGGTAACCCAGCAGCAGTGCAGGGCCCCTCTGGCTGGTGGCCCCGCAGCAGCCTGACACTGATGGGCGCCCTGTGGACTTCTGACACTGAAGCTGCAGCGTGAAAAGACTGGGTGTATGGCTGAGGCGGAAAGCACTGGAATGAGAGGCATGGGAGGAGCAGGACAAGAACACCACAGAAGATGAGGCTGCAAACGAACATTGTATTGTTATACTGTTGACTGTTGTTGTAGGGTACCTGTTCAACTACCCCTCCCCCACTTTTCTTTCTTTGCCTCACCTTCTCCCCTCTTTTTTTTGTATCTTTCTTTGTCTCACCCCTCTCCTCCCTAAAACCACACCGCCCTCTTTCAGCGCCTTCATCGATAGGTCCACTTCAAGCTAACAGCTTGCCCTCCATACTTACTCCATACCCAGGCTTTGCGCTCTAAAGACTAGAGCGCAACCCCATAGTCTTTCGAGACTGATGGGTGCCCACCACTACCACTTCATATCAAGGCAGTCCTTAAACTCCAGTCCTGTCCTTATTTTCATTTTCACCGAGTATCACCCAGGCTTAGTGCAAAACGGGTTATGCCGCACTTTGTATTCAGTTCTTAAAATATTCAGATTTAAAAAAAAGGAAAAGAAAGCAGCACTGGCATTGTAGGGCGCCAGTCACGGCAGGCATAGTGTGTAATTTACAGACTGACAGGTACTGTGCTAACAGGTCACCATTCATCCTGAAAGCAGTCCAGGTTTTCTGTTGTATCTTTAGAGCAGGCTGGCTGGTTGACCGTCAAAGCTTTTAACTGCTGCTGCTGCTTCTATTGTTGTTGTTGTTGTTGTTGTTGTTGCTTCTGTTGTTATTGTAAGGGGAAGATTTTGAAGGTGAAGGGTTTTTTTGTGCAAATTTCTTGTTCGATCTGATAATGACAACAAGAACAACAATAATGATAAATCCACCACCACCACCACCACCACTCTACTACTACTACTACTACTATTACTACTACAACTGCTGCTACTACTACTTTTGTGTTGCACAATACCCCCAAAAGATAAACCTAGAGTATTAACAGCGAATACACAAAGGCAACACACACACACACACACAGACACACAGACACACAGACACACAGACACACAGACACACAGACACACACACACACACACACACACACACACATTCTGGTAATGCATGGGTGGAAGGAAGGAAGCGTGTTGGTGCCACAGGTAATTGGAGTCAGAGCTGTCGGCTACACAGTGAGGTCTTTTCCTGCCTACAACACTACCCAGTCATTAAAAAAAGTCGGCTTATGACGTTAGTTGAGTTAGCTATACTTCCGATTGTTCAAGCAGAACATAAGACAAGAAAAAAATGTATATTTCTGGCAAAGGTTTTGAGGACCAAGAGAGTTCATAACAAATCACTAATATTTATGTGATCATATTCATTTAAAAAACGAGAATCTACATCTGTTATTTATTTATATATTTGTTTATTCATTAATTTATCGATTTATTCTTTTATTTTGAGGATATGGAATAAGCACTCGTGTGCTTTTTATTATTTTTTTTACCCCCCCCCCCTCCCCCGTGTGTATATAGTTTTGTCAATTTTGTTATCCGTTCCCATCAGCACACTATGGTCTAAGGTAAGCAAAAGAAAAAGGTAAAGGTGTCCCATAGCCTATGTAGTCGTAGGGGAGCGAGGCATCAGAGACTGCAGCTTCTTTAGGGGCCAGAATATTGAGGGCGGTGCCCATCTCCTCTCCCTCGCTGCTTTACCTTACCTGTCCCTAAAGAGGACAGGTACCCATTTACAGCTGGGTGAACTGGGGGACTGTACTGAAGCCAAGGGAGCAGAGACGGTCACCCATCCAACTGGTAACCACGCTCGATGCTGCTTAACCTTACTGTGAGGAAAGCCAGTTCTCTGACCACTGAGCTATCCTGTCCCCAAATGGCCTGCTCTTCCAAAAAGCGGAACAGGTTTTAACGTATGCCGAAGATGTCCTGTGTGCGTTCACCCCCGTTTAAAGTCTCAATCGAAGGATTTATTGATTGTTTTTTGGGGGGATGGGGAGAGGAGAGGTGGGCTTTTTCTTCTTTTGTTTGTTCCTTACTTCGAGTCCTCACTTTATTTGAAGATATCATGCGAGTATATATATTCCACAGAAGGATAGGATTTGTAGAACATGTCAGCCGATGCGCACATAGCATTTTGCCCGTACGTTAAGAACACATCCTCCTTTGCAAGACCAAGACAAGACCATAGTTTCACTTTCTGAACATAAAAGAGAGGGAAATGAAGGTAGTGAGGAACGCGGAGCAAGAGAGCAAAACTGCGGCCCCTCCCTATTCATGGTGCTGGTGGAAGGCACCCCGTGGTGCAGCAGCTAAGAAGAGGTGGAAAACTTTCAATCCAATCCCCTGATTGTTCACTGCGCCTGTCGGGATGCGGGGGTCTGTCAGTATAAATAACATCCACACATTCTGGAAGTTCTGTGTCAGGAATTCCTTTTTTCTATCCCTCTCTTTGTTTCTACCTTGTTCCTTTTCTTCCTGTCACCCCCTTCTTGTCTATTTTCTGACTTTTTCGTCCATTCTCCTGTCTTTTTTTCAGAAAGACTTACAGATAACAATCCTTATGCCGAAGTCAGATGCGCTGGGCCTGATTTTTTTAAGAACAGTAGCACAACACATTTTCCCTCATATGACAGAAAACAATAGTTGCTGTCTGAGCGTTGGATGAAAAGAAGAAGAAGAAGAAGAAGAAGAAGAAGAAGAAGAAGAAGAAGAAGAAGAAGAAGAAGAAGAAGAAGAAGAAGAAGAAGAAGAAGAATGTTTCCAGCCCCGACAACCACAGCCACCATATGAGGACTATCACCTGGCTAAAGGTGAAATGTCAGAAGATTGCCGGTTACCTAAAGTTTGTGTTGTGTAGATGGGGAATGGCTTAGCACTTGATTTCTACAGGCTGCTTTATGCTGGTCACCAGAGAGGAGAACACACATTATTTAATGGTTAAACTGTGATAGAAAGCTTTTTATCTATGGGATGATGGTAATATCATAAGCGGCTGGAGAGCTGACAGAAGCAGCAGTTTTATTTATTTATTTATCTATTTATTAATTATTTATATCGAGATTAATGGAATAGGCACTCGTGTGCTTTCATCCAGTCCCCGTGTGTGTGTGTGTGTGTGTGTGTGTGTGTGTGTGTGTGTGTGTGTGTGTGTGTGTGTGTGTGTGTGAGTGAGAGAGAGAGAGAGAGAGAGAGAGAGAGAGAGAGAGAGAGAGAGAGAGAGAGAAGAGAGAGAGAGAGAGAGAGAGATGCACAGACTGTGCACTAATGTCGGTGCAGGACTGACGCAGTGATGAGAGCAGCCTGGGTCATCAGAGGGAGGGAAAGAAAGAGAGCAGGGCGGGCATGCAGTCAGGGGCCCACACCTGCTGTGTCCTGTTGGGGAGGCATGGGAAGACAGGGATTTCAGACCCCCCTCCCCCTCAACACACACACACACACACACACACACACACACACACACACACACACACACACACACACACACACACACCAGCTCCACACTAAGGTGACAGCTGGCAGAAGCTGGGGATGGATCAATCCCTCGTTAATTCCGCAGCACTTGCACTTTTCACTGTCCCCCGAATCTCTGTTGATGGTCTGATTCTGTCTTCTTCTGATTCTGTCTCCTCCAATCTCTAACGATATTATGATTATGTCTTATTCTGATTCTGTCTTCTCTAACCTCTGTTGATATTCTGATTCTGTCTTCTCTAACCTCTGTTGATATTCTGATTCTGTCTTCTCTAACCTCTGTTGATATTCTGATTCTGTCTTCTCTAACCTCTGTTGATATTCTGATTCTGTCTTCTCCGATCTCTGTTGATATTCTGATTCTGTCTTCTCTAACCTCTGTTGATATTCTGATTCTGTCTTCTCTAACCTCTGTTGATATTCTGATTCTGTCTTCTCTAACCTCTGTTGATATTCTGATTCTGTCTTCTCGAATCAGCAACTTCAAAGGAAAAAGGAAGTGAATAGTAAAATTTTTACTATAGCAGACTACTTAGGAAAAAAATCCAGAACACACTGTGCAAGCCAGTTGAAGACAGCTGACTTAACTCCCAGGCTTCATGTGGCCTGGTGACCATGTCTCCCCAGAACCGAGTGTCGCCAGTGCTCCTAATTACACTCCAGTGTTCAGATGTTCAGAACTGATGATTATGCAGATCCCTGTGTGTGTGCAAATCCCCAAAGCTTAATTCCCCAAGGTCTGACCGTCTCTTTGTCTCGGTGTCCCCTGAGCACATAAGTGCCCCAGCTTTGTCTTCCAGCTGTAGACCCCTATTTTGTGTGTGCCATCAACACCTGACTGTGCCAGTTACCTTACCTGTCCTACCTTTGATATTGTCTGTGTGCCATCAACACCTGACTGTGCCAGTTACCTTACCTGTCTCACCTTTACCATTGTTTGTGTGCCATCAACACCTGACTGTGCCAGTTACCTTACCTGTCTCACCTTTACCATTGTCTGTGTGCCATCAACACCTGACTGTGCCAGTTACCTTACCTGTCTCACCTTTACCATTGTTTGTGTGCCATCAACACCTGACTGTGCCAGTTACCTTACCTGTCTCACCTTTACCATTGTTTGTGTGCCATCAACACCTGACTGTGCCGGTTACCTTACCTGTCTCACCTTTACTATTGTCTGTGTGCCATCAACACCTGACTGTGCCAGTTACCTTACCTGTCTTACCTTTACCATTGTCTGTGTGCCATCAACACAGACCAGAAGATGGAAACAGTTCCAAGCTTCACCGACTTGGGAGCCCTTGTATCAGACAAAGGGTCCAAGCCAGAGGTAGTATGCTGGATTGCACAAACAATAACATCATTGTCAAAACTGAACACCATCTGGAAAGATAAGAATATTTACCTCAACTCCAAGATCAGACTAATACGAGCCCTTGCCATATCCATATTTCTGTATGCCTGTGAATGGTGTGCCCTGACTGCAGATTTGGAGAGAATAGTACAGGCGGTAGAGATGAGATGCTTCCGGAGACTCCTTGGCATCTATTCCAAGACTCACTCATTATCACGAAATTTGTAGAACACGAAAAGAAAACTGGCTTCTATGTGCCATAAAAAACACTATTGATCTTGCCCTTGAGTAACGGCAGTTGAGGTGTAATACACAGTACAACACTGCATAGGATCTTAGCAGTGAATAACTGCAGTTGACGTGTAGTGCACAGCTCTGCTTAGGATCCTCGGCACGAGCTGGCCCAAAGAGTTCCGTATCTGTGGAAAAAGCATCTGGGTGATGACAACAAGTCCACAGTGGGGGAGTCTCTGTACACTCTGAGTATCAAGGGAATGCCCCCACTTCCCTGTCTACCAACCCTTCCTCTTCCGCATCCCCGTTTTGCTTTAGCCTGTGGCCTGTGTGTCTGTATAACGTCTTCCTCTGTATTCTCACACCTGGAGATGTACCTCTTCACCTACCTGTGCCTCACTGTCTGTTGTAATTTGTAAGTTTTCTGGTACCTACATATCCCATTTCCTGTGTACCGAAAGTAACCCAACATTATTCATTCCAGATCCCCGAACCGAAGTCGGAATGCGGCTACCTTCATGATGGGGGGGGGGGGGGGGGGGACGGTGGCTAATGCAAAATCTCACCATGGTGAGCCTCGAAATTTAACCGCGGAACGAAAAAAACATCCCACAATCGGTGTATCACCAGCTCAGTGCCTTTGATCTGAACAGTATCTTGACAAATCTACCAGTGGGTATCAGAATGAAAATACATAAGCCCAGGGACTGGCCTTGAAATGCGAATCAACGTCACGGTGTCGGCAGCTAATTACAAGTGATGCCCACACAGCTTAGCCCCAACTGAGCAACTCCTTAGAGCAGAGGGATCAACCCTAATCCTAATCTGCCTTTGCTTTAGGCAGGGGGTGTTTCGGTACAGCGCCCCCCTCCCCTCCCCTCCCCAGTCTCTCCCTTTGATCTGCTGCCAGTTTGTACATTACACCTTTAATTTATAAAGTCCTTCTCGAGTTACCAGTCTGTCAGTGCAACAATGTATATGTTGTGCATGTACATGGGCGTGTGTATAATTATTAGCGGTAATGGGGGGGGGGCTCGGTTTATCCCTGAACTGCCTGAGAAGTTGCATGTGTGCCCCCCCTCTCCCCTTAAACACACACACACACGCACGCACGCACACACACACACACACACACACACACACACACAAGCGTGGGCTACATACTTATTGATAATTGGAGGTTGTGGCCTTAAGGCAAAGATTATAACAACAAAAACCCCAGACAACTGTTGCAATATTATCTTGTTGAACACCTCCCTGCTGTCACTGTAATAAAACTTCATGACGCTGTATAACAAGGACGCCGATAAAGAATACACAGCGGTGAGGAATTTGAAGGATTATGACCTGCCGTTAGTTGTGTGTGTGTGTGTGTGTGTGTGTGTGTGTGTGTGTGTGTGTGTGTGTGTGTAAGAGAATAATAGCAGTGGATGAAAAAGAAGAGTAGATGCCGATGACAATTTCTTCATCATACGGAAATAATTGGTCAGAGATTGGGAAACTATCAAATCTTCCAATGACAGCCTGAGACACTAGTGAGTATAACTATACCTTTCGCCTGATCCCACTCCAGTTTCGGCTCCTGGATGAATCAAGTCAGAGACCCCGGCAGTGATTGAAGCTTCACCTTCCCTGCTTACAGCAATACTTTTTTCTTTACTTAGAAATGTCTATTTCATTATATATATATATATATATATATATATATAATATATTATATATATATATATATATATATATATATATATATATCAAAGTATAGGACACCCTTTGCCTAAAACCTGTAATGGTGATTTGGGCTAATCCATGTGTTTAATGTTTACCTGTTTGTTGTTTTTAGCCATGGTTGTAACCCACATCCATTTCTGGTGTTTTTGAGATCATACAGCGTTTGTACCGTAACCTCCTTTTAGAATGCCTGATAAGGGGAACGTCATCTTGGAAATGACGTCATTTTATGTCTTGTCTTCCTTCCTTGCTATGTCCTTAAGGTGACGCAGTTGGGTGTAGACAGAGAAACAACATGACAGACCCCTTCATCCCAGCTTTGTCTTGCCCCGGAAGTCCATCCCAGTGACGACATCAGTGCCCTTTGCCGAAGATGGCCGGAAGAGACCCATTCTTCTCTGCCTTTGTGTGGAGGAGAAGCGTGAAAATGGCAGCCTGGCTCTGATCTCCCCCGCTGCCATTTTGCCCCTAATGTGCCGCTGGGGAAGCTAAGGTCACTGTGGGGCCAGGTGGAGATGCCATTATTTTATTGAGGCCATTTATTGAATCATTTATTGAATCATTTATTGAAGCCATTTATTGGATGCTCTCTATGGTTAGGTGTAGCTCTCAGTCACAGTGACACATTTGCTGAGTGATTTATGTGCTTGGCTCCACCTCTCCCCCCTAACACGCGCGCGCGTGTGTGGTGTGTGTGTTATTTTGTTTACATATTTGTTCTGTTTTTCAATGACAATGGAATAAGCACTTAAGTGCTTTTTACATCCAGTCCCCTGTGCATGCGGTTTTATAAATGTTGCCCTCTATTCCCACCTGCTCTGCACACAGTGGCTTACTCCTTCGAAATGTGGAACAGGATTTAACGTGTGTGCGCAAGATGTTCTGCATGCGTTCTGCATACACGGGACCTGAGCTCCAGAGGGAACATCTTTTTGAACGGGTGTCTGGTGGTGGCTCCTACCCGGACATTCAGAAACACTCCATGCTCAAACCACCCAGCTGTCCCGTTTGTGCTTTTATGTATTCAGTTATTTTATTCTTTTATTTTGGGGATAATGCAATTAGCGCTGATGGGCTTTTTTTTTCAACATCCAGTATATGTGCATGTGTGTGTGCGTGCGCATGTGCGTATATATATATATATATATATATATATATATATATATATATATATATATATATATATATATATTATATATATATATGTGTGTGTGTGTGTGTGTGTGTGCGTGCGTGCGTGCGTGCGCGTGCGCGCGTGTGTGTGGATATACATGCATATGCTATCATTAAAATGCATGCATCAAAGAGATGGATGGATGAACCAAGACCGTTGATCCAGCATGGTGCCATCAGACAGCTGATAGAGAGGTGCACATGCCTCAGCTCAGGCTGCAGGAGGCTCACCCAGTAAACCCAGGTGTCGGAAAAAAAACCCAGGTGTCGGCTGTAGTAACTAGCTGTTTAAGACCCCATCAGAAGGCTGAGTCATCAGGGAGGAAAAAAGGTCAGATCCCTTACGAAAGGTGTGTCGTTTATAGTAAAGACTTGCTGCAAACAGCAGATATGGGTGGTTCATATGTTGAACATAGCAAACGCTTTATAAATGGTCTATAGTTTATGGTTAAAAGAATATTTTAGTTTGAAAGTGTGTGTGTGTGTGTGTGTGTGTGTGTGTGTGTGTGTGTGTGTGTGTGTGTGTGTGTGTGTGTGAACTGTAAGTTGTTCTTGCTGAGAACAGGTGTATATGATAATTATTATGTTGGTCATAATCACATTGATGTTGTCTCAGGTTTATGGATGTTTCCAAATACTGTAAAATGTTTACATCTAGATGTTCATTAAATCATCATTATGGTAACTATAACTATGTATACATTTTCTTTGTCCCACAGATAAATTTCCGAGGTTCACCAATGCCTATGCACAGGAGCTATGGTTACTTCTCCCCCTCAAAAAAAAGAAAAGGGGGGGGGGGGACAAATTTAAAGTTATTTACACTTGTTGCAATAGAAGCGATCTTGCCAGCAAGAGGACTATGAAAAAAACTAACAACATTGCCAGAACCTTGGCAGAGGAACAAAGCAACAAAGTAATTTTTTTTTAAATTAAAAAAACAAAACCATAACCAGAGGCTGTAGTGGAGTTCAGCTGGGAGTTTTGTCATAATTAGGAATACCAGACAATAACAAAGTGTATATACATACAGTACAAGTGTGTGTGCACTGCCATCTCAAGGTGACCCATTTCTGGTCTGGTACCTCCAAAGGGCACTGCCCCACCTGTTAATGATAGCAGAGATAGCAGAGGGCAACCAGGCATTGTAGCCACACTGTGGTGCTGAGCAGGAGATGTGTCTCTGCGCTGCTCTTCTGGCTTGCTAAAGGTACCCACACACGATCCGATTCGTCCGACAGTTTTTGTGTTTATGGTGTGTGCAGCTTTATCAAGTATGGTGGATCGGTCTACTTGCACAATTTGCACACTTACACACTTACACACGCCACACCACACCACACCACACCACACCACACCACACCACACCACACCGCACCACACCACACCACACCACACCACTCCACACCAACCACACCACACACACACACACACACACACACACACACACACACACACACACACACACACACACACACACACCGTACATTTCAAAGCATATTCAGTATTGACGAATTAATTTGATCATGTTTAGCTTTTTTATTTATTTATTTTATAGACCTTTTGGCAATAACTTGGATCCACTTTCATCAAAATACAGGAATTTGAAATCATATTTGATACACATTCGTTCGCTGTGTGGGTTGTTTGCTATTCTTTCTCTCTGAGAAATGAGCTTATGATCGAGTGTTTTGAATGTTTGAAAATCAGTGCTGTCTTTTCAGGTGGCAGACAGCAATGACTTTCAACAGAGGAGAAGAAGAGAGGAGGAGGAGGAGGAGGAGGAAGAGAAGAAGAAGAAGAGGAGGAGGGAGAGGGGGAGCAGAAGGAGGACAAGAATAACAATAACAACAAAAACAAAAGAGGAACAAATAGAATCCTCTTCTTCTTCATCTTCATCTTCATCATCTTCTTCTTCTTCTTCTTCTTCTTCTTTGTCCAATGCCCAGACAGCAACTATTGATGTCTGCCATAAGAGCGAAAATATGTTGCGCCCGTTAAGCGCCTGACAAATCATGTTCAGCACATCTGTCTTCAGCATGAAATAGGGTATGATATTGATTTTTTATTTTTCTCCAAAACACCAAACAACAAAAGCAAGCCCCAAACATTACAAACAAGGTACATGACCAATCTTTCATGATTTCCACCTGATCTTAAACAGAAAGTATATGAATGGTAGGAAGCTTAAAACAAAGCAAACACGCTCTGGCAAGATTTGGTACCACTGTGGTACAGAGTGCGTCGCCACAGAGAGTGTGTCATCACCTTAAATTAATTTGTAGTCAGGATAATTACCATTCTGGAAGCTCTTGGTCAGAGTGGAGCGTGCATTGCGTCAGCAAGTGCTAGATTCTCACACCCACCGCACACAATAAACACAGTCAAGGTCAAATCAAACCACATTCTTTTATTTAGGGGATAATGAAAAAGTACACATGTGCTTTTTTTTTTTACACCCAGTCCCCGCCCTTATCATGCATGGTATCATGATAAAAAAAACCCAGACCAGAAACACAATGAAGAAAAACCAACAAAATAAGCAAAAACAGAACACACACACACACACACACACACACACACCACACACACACACACACGCGCGCACGCACGCACGCACGCACGCACGCACGCACGCACACACACACACACACACACAGTACATATACAA
>CM060321.1:67627013-67629991 GCA_030674155.1 Stramonita haemastoma
CTTTTTTTTTTTTTTTTTTTGCACTAAGCTAAAGTTCCTGAACAAAATTCGGCATGACCTTACATTAAAAAGATGGAAGGGGAGGCCTTAGGTGCAAGCCTAGCGTCTTAAAAGAAAATAAAATCCCGCGTTATTCACGATTTATTTCTAATAGATCTATATATGAAATAATTTAGAATTTTTTTTAAAAATCCAGTTGCTCCCCTCCTTGCAATCATTTTGTCTGTCAAAAGGGAGAGCTACAGAGCTGTGAAACGTAAAAATTGATTATTTTTAAACGAGCGTGAGATACATATGACCAATATTACAAGTAAGGGTGGATGGAAATCAGATTTTAACGCATGTTAAAGCATTTTCGTTCAGTAGTTTTTGTAGTAGCTTTGATAACACCAGAAAACGGACCACAATTCAGATAAGACCGTTCTTGCCCATGGTTTCATCTTTGTGAATTGCAGGTGCTAGCAGTCATTGAGACCGTTTAAGTCCCTTGGGTCCGTGAAGTCGCAGGCTCGACTACGTTTGATGAATTATTGGCAGATATTTGTTTATTTCTCAGGTCAAAGTAGTGCAGACCTGCCAGTACCTAGTCCTTTGTGTATATACACATGCAAAAGACCAAATATGCATATTCAAAAGCCCTAATTCATGCGGATGACCGGTGGGTCATGGAAACAAACATACCCAGCTGTCCAGCATGCATCATGTACACAAAATGAGCTGCTCTGAGGTAGGGCTGCGTCAGCTGAGGCCAGCAGGCAGACCTCCTGCAAAATCGCAAGCACATGAGACAACCAGGCACTATGCATCTCTCCCCCTAAAGGAACGCAGAGAAAAGGGAAAGTGACTGCTTGCTTTCTAGACAGGTGATTTTATATTTAGACCACAAATCCACAGTTAAAATGTTGCTTTGGAATATGCTATATTGACAACGTCTTCAGACATGGCAAACATCCATGACAAACTCTCAGCAAAACAATCTGCATGCTCAATTACAAAATAAAAAAAATCCCTGAAGCCATAGTAGGCTGCCTATGTGGCAAGACTTGAAAATGGTCATACATGCAGACTTCTCATCTGGTGTGTACGTATACTTAATGGTCTCCCAGAGATTTTCTGGTGTGGTGAGTAGAAGTGAAAGCCAGTTTATTCAGTTGTGCGCCAAAGCCCAAGTATCGGCAGATGGTTTCCATGTCCACTCTGTACCCTTGTGGATTATCCATTTTGGGTGGTATGTCCACCTGTTTCTCCTTCACCATTTCCTGGAGAAGTGTAGTGAAGCCATGGCATCGGGCTCTAGGACCAAACTGACGTAGTTCTAGTTCAGATCTTTGTATAGACCTGTGTGGTGGTGATGGTTTGGCACACTTGGTGATTGGTAATAATTTTTATGCTCTGTTTATCTGTTTTCTAGATAATCAACGGGTTACCTGTTGCAAGAGACAACAAGGCCGAACCTCCCCATCTTCAAAAAAAAAAAGTAGAAAAAAATAGAACAAAGACTGTAAAAGCCAAATCTTCTCTGGTGCAACATGGAACTGTTAAAAACTGGACAAGCTACGCTGTAAATCGTGATGCTGACAAACCATCATCCACCAGGCCTCTGCCATCTTGAAGACTGCATCCTGCGCCAAAGATTCGTCACTGCAAGAGAACGCTGCAAACCAACTCCGGCAGTGGTCACCACAGACTTCAAGTTCTCCCCCTGCTCCAGCCTCTTGACTCAAGATCAGTGTTACAGAGCCGCCGACCATGACACAGATAACTTTGTGAATGGTAAGGTCTCCGTTGCTATAGACTTCAAGTTCTCCTACTGCTGCAGACTTGCCTAAAATATCAGTGTTACAGAGCCACATCAATGACAGATGACTTTGTGAATAACCAGGTCTTCTTTGGAGTCAAAAGAAACCAATACAGATTTTTTTTTCAAACAAAGCAGACACAAACCTGTTAACTGATGCACATGACAAGAAGACAGCAAGACCTGATGACCTCAGCTGATGATCATGGTTCTTACCACGTCATAAGATAAAAGGGTGAGTCAGTTTTTACCTATAAAACTTATGTTAACATCATTCTATTTTCTTCTCTTTTTTTAAGAGAGGGATGAAATAACTGACACAAATTTTGAACTCTTCATTGAAGTATGGTGAAGGTGCAAGTAGAGTGGTAGTCGGCCATATTTGAGGGGATTTTTTCCGTGAAATTGACCTGCTTCCAACACCACGTCAGTCAAATCAGACTTAAACACCTTGATCTCAGTGTGCAAATGGACATATTTCTTGTACACACATGAACAAAGTGTTTACTTTTTTTTTTTCTTTTTTTTTTTTTTTAATAGAATAGGCCAGCTATTACAAGTGGTATAAATGACATGAACATACCCAGTATGCAGACTTCGACATCGTTAATTTTTAGTCATTTCTACGAGAAATCGGATTTAAAAAATATATAAGTTGAGCAATAATAAACTTTTTTTAATAATATTTTCGAGAAAATAGAATCCCAATTGTGGTGCCTGTGGTTCTCTTTAAGCCTCTTTGTTTTTTTTTTGAGAATCTGCCCAAAATTCTCCTTTTTCTATTACTCTTTTTGGGGTTTTGGTGTTTTTTTTTTTTTTTTGTTTTTTTTTTGGGGGGGGGGGGGGGGGCTACTCTGGTCGTTTTCATTCACTTTATTTTAGAAAAACTCAGACAGTTTACGGACCTCTAACGCACCGGAGAGCACCTCCCTCGCGCGGCAAAGTGAAATAATGATTACTCAGAGAGTTTGTCTTTTTTCTTTCTTGACTGCGCGTTTTTGTTGTACCAACCTGATAGTTGACTCACCTAGGTTGGTTTTTCCGTATTATTTTGTCATTGTTTACAATTTAATAACATCTGTTTGTGAGTCGTTGGGGATTCCAAAACAACGAGAAAGCAGGCATTGGAAAAAGAATATATCACTAAAATATATGGATGGTTCAAAACAACGAAAACAAT
>CM060321.1:67630091-67657591 GCA_030674155.1 Stramonita haemastoma
TAAAGTTCAATGCCTGGTTAAATCTCCAGGCTGCAGATGGGGCATTTAACTAACTGACTGATCTGTTATACAACATGAATGGCCTCCATAATTCAACGTGGATGGTCTCCATACTACAACATGAACGGTCTCTACAATACAACATGGTCTCATGATACATGGATGGTCTCCATAATACAACATGAATGGTATCCATACTACGATATGAATGATCTCCATAATACAACATGGTATCCACAATATAACATGAATAGTCTCTAGACGCAGTGATTTTCAGCAGTACCATTTTCACTGAGAGGCTTCTGCTGCTACTCTCTATCACAGGTTTAAGAAGCTTCTGGGCTGCTCTGCTGTTGGGGTTGTTTATCTCTGACTTCTTCCTCCAACCTCAGACAGCACCTTTCTTGTCTGTCACATCAGCCCAAATGGGTTGCCTGCCCATAAGTGCCTGACTAGTCAGGCCCACTGTATCCGACTTCGGCAAGGGAGAGAATTGTTATTTATAAGACAGTCTTTCTGGGCAAAAAAGGACAGGAGAATGGACCAAGAAGGCAGAAAATAGGCAAGAAGCGGGTGACAGGAAGAAAAGGAACAAGGCAGAAACAAAGAGAGGCATAGAAAAGAGGGAATTTCTAACACATAATTTCCAGAAGGTGGGAATGCTATTTCTACTGACAGACCTCCACCATACCCATGGGGAAATTTCTCTACCTACTTTGCACAGTCGTGATGGCACTTATGCCCCCAAAATAAAGGAGACCTTTATTCTGAATTTTCTCTGTCTCTGCACTCTCAGAGTTGATGGCTGTGAGGACTGATGAAACAGAGTATTCTCCCTACACCAGTTGGTCATCAGCTAGCAATGCCTCTCCTTGCATCAAAGTACAGAGCATTCACAAAAAAACACGAAAAGCAAACACAGACGCAACGGAGTTTTTCTACAAACAAACAAAAAAGAAAAGAAAAGAAACAAATCAGATTTCCAAAAAATAATCCGTGATGGCATCTTAACTAACCAAGAAAGGCTTCTGGGTGCTCTCTCTCTCTCTCTCTCTCTCTCTCTCTCTCTCTCTCTTTTCCCTCTCCTTCTTCTCTTTCCACACACACACACACACACACACACACACACACACACACACACACGCAGGGGAGAATCCTCAAGGCCACTGACATGACAGAGTCAATGACAGAGGGGGGAGGAGGTGGGGGTGTGGCTACAGAGTCTGCTTCTCTTTATCAATCCGCGTCTACAGACAAAAACTGCTCCCCTGTCATTTCTCCTTCCCAGGTTAAATTTAACTGATTCTTATCATACACAACTTCATCATCTATCATCATCATCATCATCATCATCACCATCTCGTCGTCGTCGTCGTCGTCGTCGTTGTCGTCTCGTCATCATCATCATCATCATCATCATCATCATCATCATCATCATCATCATCATCATCATCAGTCCATTGACCAAGGTGGTCAGGGACGTGGGATACGCTAGTTGACCATTTTCTCCAGGCTGGTCTGACTTCAGCCTTGTGCAGCAACACTGCCGTGTCATAGCCCTGTCACAACATTAAGAATCACGTTGACACGAATTTCTATCTAAAACATTAAAAAGTTGTGTTTGGTATTTTCTTTGTTTTTTCTTTTTGTTTGTTCTTTTGGGGTTGTTTATGTTATGTGTTTGCTTGATGTTCGCTTTCAGTCAGGGTTGTTGGGATTTTTTTTTGTTCTTGGCTTTGAGGTTTTACCAACGGTGAGATTTTATTTTTTGCGTGGGCGGCCATTTTTGCCCACCATTAAGGTGGCCCTGGTATCTCATACAGAGATCACTTCACTAACGAGGAAGGGAAAGCAGAATCAAAAATGCCATCAGATCATATAAAGAACACCTGACCAGAGAAAAAAGCAAACTGAAGTGGTACAGGTATGTTGTCACACGAACATCCCTCAGGCCAAGACTGTCCTACAGGGAAGAGTACCAGGAGGGAGAGGAAGAGGCAGACAGAGAAAAGGATGGGAAGACAACATCAGAGAGGGGACTGGCCTTGGGTGGAGAGATTTACTTTGGAAAGCACAGGACCGATGGGAGTGGAGGAATGCTGGTTGCAAAATCTTCAGTGGTGCCCCCACGGTCTACAGGACTACGGGATAGGTGAAAGTGAAGGTGAAGACTGACTTTGGGAGCCCTCTTTTGATTCTTCAGGATCGTCTTTATTTGGTCCATCCATACACACTGACAAACAGCATGTCTATCTCCATTGATGAACAATGTATAGTTTTACAGTTACCATTTTGATCTCTAGTGCTGCTATGCATTTTAAACTTTAAAAAATTGGCAGAAAGAATAGCGACAACTCTTGAATTTGTCCTATACAATGCGAAAACACGTTTATACCCACATTCTGAAATCACCTATTTCTCTAACTTTTGGTGTTTTGAAAACGATAGTCATATTGAGTAGATTATCCCTATAAGTTAATGAAATACATCAATTCTTTTATTATGCATATCCCTTAACCTTAACAGTTCAACAAAGCAATAGTGATTTTATCCATTACATGCAGAGAGAGTTTCCATTCTGACAAGTAATATGACTGAGATCCAGAATTCTTAATCATCGGATTCAAGATCTACAGCAGGATACCTCCCATTCCCTGACAGAAGTTGTCCTCCACAATTGTTATAAATACCTCTCTTGCCTCCTCTCCCTCATCCCTCCCTTCCTCCCTACCCCACACACACACACACACACACACACACACACACACACACAACACACACACACACACACACACACACATCCCCTCTGTAATTTTAAGATTTTCATCCCTGTCAGTTCAAATTGAAACATGCTTATTGTTCAGCATGGTAATAGTAGGGGCATGCGCCCTTCTCATGTGCATAGAATGGGGGGCTCTACGGGGAGGAGCAAGATTTATGGCTCAAGGACAGGCTCATAGTATTTCCTTTTGCCTGTGGGGCCAAATTACAGGGAGCAAAATATCCCCTGACACCGGGTTCCAATCTATGAAAAGCCAAACAGGGAAATAAACTGATCCGTTTGTGCGGCGCCTCGTGAAGCTGCTGTCTAAAGTGGGGGTTCCATTCCCGAGTAGGGGTGTACTGCAGTTCAAAGTTCACGGCAGGGTCACTCAGTGACCGAACCTGTGGCCCCAGAAGAAGGGGCGCCAGTGCATGCGGAAGTGTAGCGGGGGGCACACCCCCTATTGTAGCAAGGGAGTCTCTTTGTCTGGGCTGCAGTACACTGCAGATGGTGGCTGCTTGCATTGCATAGCAAGATAGGCAGACAGGGAATGAAGAGGGAGTTGGGAGGGAAGTGGAGAGAGAGAGAGAGAGAGAGAGAGAGAGAGAGAGAGAGAGGAGAGAGAGAGAGTAATTAAAATAAAGAAAACAAATACCCAGGTCACTGTTTGCATAAAGGGTTGCCAAAAAAAGACAAAATTCATGACGAAATTTAAATTAAAAAAAAAGAATAAAAAATGGATCCATTGAAAAAAGTGACAAAGTGTATTGGACTAAACACAGTGCCACAAAGCAAAATTGAAGAAGAGGTATGAACGAGAATAGGAGAAAAACGCCTGGTACAGCTATGGGATAACCTTTCTACATAAAGACTTGCTAGTGTCCTTGAAAAGGAAAGTACATCCCATGCCTTCTCCTAATACTTACCTATGCCTACCAAACTGGTTCCTCACAGAGAGCCAGGCAGAAAGATGACACACCACCATGGTCTGAGAGCTTCCCTCTCTGAACACCACCAAGGTGACCCTCCAGCAGTGCAGGGCCTCTGGTCACAGGTGGCCTCACAGGGGCCCACCACTGATAATTTCCTAACGCACTCCTGACCTGAGGACACAACATGGCGATCCTGGGTATGACCGGGCGGAGGAACCAGAGTGAGTGACATGGGAACAGCAAGACAGGAAGGTCACAGAGGATGAGGCAGTAACTTGTTTCTGTTATGTTTCCCATCAGACTGCAGAAACAGTTAAACAGGTAGGTATTCAAAAAGATAGACAGGTAGGCAGACAGACAGATAGGTAGGCAGACAGACAGACAGACAGGCAGGCAGGCAGACAGGCAGGTAGGCAGACAGGTAGGCAGACAGACAGACAAACAGGTAGGCAGACAGTGTTGTGGCAAAGGGTCCATCCATGCCCTCTTTGATGCTGTACCCTGAAGGTTGCTTTGCTCAGTGTCATGACCACCCTAGCCACAGCCAGCCTTCCTTACACACAAGTCAGCAGTCAGGTCATGGGACACACCCATGGTCACAGTCAGGTACAGGGCTACCCACAAGTCAGCAGTCGACCTGGGATCACAGCATGGTCAGGTCATGGGACATACCCACAGGTCAGCAGGTCAGTGATCATGGGACACAACCAAAGGTCACAGTAGGTCATGGACATTACCACAGTCAAGCAGAACAGTCATGGGACATACCCAAGCGTCAGCAGTCAGAGTCATAGGGACATACCACAGGTCAGCAGTCAGGTCATGGGACAACCACAGGTCACAGTCAGATCATGGGACAACAACACACAATCAGCAGTTAAAGATCATGGGAACAAACCACAGTCAGCCAGTCAGATCATGGACATACCCACAGGTCAGCAGTCAGGTCATGAGGACACTACCCACAAGTCAGCAGTCAGGTCATGGGACACACCCACAGGTCAGCAGTCAGATCATGGGACACACCCACAAGTCAGCAGTCAGATCATGGGACACACCCACAGGTCAGCAGTTCAGATCATGGGACACACCCACAGGTCAGCAGTCAGATCAGGAGACAAAACCCACAGGTCAGCAGTCAGGTCATGGGACAACCCACAGGTCAGCAGTCAGTCATGGGACAACCACAGGTCAGCATCAGGTCATGGGACATACCACAGGTCAGCATAGATCATGGGACACACCCACAAGTCAGCAGTTAAAGATCATGGGACACACCCACAAGTCAGCAGTAGATCATGGGAACACACACCACCCAAGTCAGCAGTTACAAAAAGAAGATCATGGGGCACACCCACAAGTCAGCAGTTAAAGATCATGGACACACCACAGTCAGCAGTAAGTCATGGGACACACCCACAGGTCAGCAGTCAGGTCATGGGACACACCCACAGGTCAGCAGTTAAAGATCATGGGACACACCCACATCCATCAGGTCATGGCAGTCAAGTAGATCATGGGACACACCCACAGGTCAGCAGTCAAAGATCATGGGACACACCCACAGTCAGCAGTCAAAGATCATGGGACACACCCACAGGTCAGCAGTCAAAGATCATTGGGCACAATAATGTGACTGTAAAGCTGGGAAACTAGACACATTACAAGTGTCATGATTACAGCCACATCATGGGAAGTTGGCTTTAGTGTAGGTGATGGGTGGTAGGTGGGGGGGTAGAGTAGGAGGATGGGCAGGCACAGTGAAAGTCAGGAAAACTACCTCCTATGGCAATGGGGAAATTCCATGGCCCTCACTTGTGTTGTGTGTGGTGTGTGTGTGGTGGTGGTGGTGTGTGTGTGTGGTGAGTCAGTGTGCTGTTGGCAATGGTGTGTGCATGTTGTGTGTGTGTGATGTTTGTTTGTTAGTTGTGTTTGTGTTTTGTTTATGGTGTGTGTGTGTGTTTTGTTTTTTTTTTCTTTTTGTGTGTGTCTTGTGTCTGTGTGTGTCTGTGGGGTCGTGTGTCTGTGTGTCTGAGAGAGAGAGAGAGAGAGAGAGAGAGAGAGAGAGAGAGAGAGAGAGAGAGAGAGAGAGAGAGAGAGAGAGAGAGAGAGAGAGAGAGAGAGAGAGAGAGAGAGAGAGAGATGGGAAAATTGGGATTTATTCTTGCTGATTAAAATGGCTAGTTATCTGTGGGGCAGATGTTGCTGATCATGGTAGGTTTTATCAGGTAAGCGTGTGGGGAATTGGGAAGGTGAGAGATGGAGCCCATTGTGCACGTGCTGTGTGTGTGTGTGTGTGTGTGTGTGTGTGTGTGTGTGTGTGTGTGTGTGTGTGTGTGTGTGTGTGTGTGGGTGTGTAGTGTACGTGCACGTATACGTGTACGTGTATGTGTATGTGTGTGTGTGTGTGTTGGATAAGGGGAGATATCTGAGACAGGGGAAGGGGAGGTTGGATGGGGAGTGAGCCACCATACCTATTTACAGTTGATGTGGTGCTCTGCAATACAGGAAGGCTGAGTTTTTTTGTTTTTTTTCAAACGAATTAAACCAACTTTGAATAAAACAACCTCTGCTCCACTGCTATGCTCATGTGTAATAAAACAAATTAATTTGGAACAAGTCATCAAACAAAGAAACAAACATTTAAAAGAATCAAACAAAGCAAGTCAAAGGATGAGTACATGTACAGACAACATGGCGCCTTCCTAGAAGATGCCTCCCTATTTCCCTGCACATGCTTATTGCCGGTACTGTTCAGTGTAGTGCTGGCAGTGTGGGCATCACTGGTGTGAGGATTGGGGGTGTCTGTCACTGGCAGAATCAACACATGCCTCTCTTGTGTCTGTCACTGGCAGAATCAACACATGCCTCTCTTGTGTCTGTCACTGGCAGAATCAACACATGCCTCTCTTGTGTCTGTCACTGGCAGAATCAACACATGCCTCTCTTGTGTCTGTCACTGGCAGAATCAACACATTCCTCTCTTGTGTCTGTCACTGGCAAAATCAACACATTCCTCTCTTGTGTCTCTGTCACTGGCAGAATCAACACATTCCTCTCTTGTGTCTCTGTCACTAGCAAAATTTTTCTTCGTTGACCATGTCGACTGCCATATGAGCGAAAATGCGTTGCGCTGCCCTCAAGCATCTGACAAGTCAGGCCTAGCACATCCGACTTCAGGATGGACAGAATCGTTATGGTTTAAGTATTTCTGGAAAGAAAAGAGCAGGAGAATGGACCAATAGGGCAGAAAACAGACTGAAAAAAGGGGTGGGGTGTGACAGAAAGAAAAAACAAGGCAGAAACAAAGAGATGGATAGAAAAGAGGGAATTCCTAGCATAAAACTTGCAGAAGGTGAGGATGTTATATATACTGACAGGCCCCCAGCATCCCCACAGGGGAAAGTGGGACAGAAACACACTCCTCTTCTTTCAGCATAGCTCCAGCCTTGTTCACTGCATGCTTCTTACTTCACCAGATAAAGATAAAAAATAAATGTCAATTTTAACTTGTCTGTTTTAGTTTCTTTTGTCCTGTGTTGTTGTGTTTTTTTTTACTTGTTTTTTTTTCGCCTGCCTTTCGGACAAGTGAGAAATTTCTTGGGCATTAACTAATAAAGAAAGCTGGACGTGCGAAAGCTAAACCAATCAGGGTATATTCAATCAGCGTATATTCGATAATACACATGTTCTCAATTTCTCCAAAGATTCTAACAATCAAAAGATAAATCAGCTACCTGAAGTTCAGAAGCTAAACCAGCCAGTTCCCCAGAGCAGGTACCAGAGGCCTGTCAGTATAAACAGCATCCCCACCTTCTGAAAATTCTGTGCCAGGAATTCCCTCTCTTCTATTCCTCTCTTTGTTTCTGTGTTGCTCCTTTTCTTCCCGTCACCTCCTTTTTGCATTTTGTCTCCCTTCTTGGTCCATTCTCAAGTCCTTTTTTTTCCAGAAAGACAGAAAAGATGACAAGTCCCTCCCACGCTGCAGTGGGGTGTGCTGGGCCTGACTTGTCAGGCGCTTGACGGAAGCACCCCGCAATTTCGCTCCTATGACAGACAACAAGAATCACTGTCTGAGCGTTATGTGAGGGAAAAACCATTATGTGTTCCATACTACTATACAGGGTATTTGCAATTTCTGAAATCACTGACAGTGACTTCAGGCAGTGTAGATTCAATCAGACACACTTGGGCCGCCATTTCTGAGATCATTCCGATGTTTGCAGGCTCAATCCGCCAACATAACTATAGTCAGTGTCATATTAGCAAAATATCATTATTGCTGAATCTCCGAGCTCTAGCCGAGGAATCAAAACTACAGCTCAGTAACAAAGTTCCATGTTTGCCACTGTACAGCCACCCTGCTCCATACTGTGTTTACCTGAGGATTCTAAATGAGTGACAGCTAAATCTTATCACGTGAAAGGGCTTCCATTGATTTGTTTTTGCCGGTTATATAAAAAACTGCGACCTTGACCACACCAAACCCTATCTGATATCCGATGCCTACACCAACTGAAAAAACAAGAAACTCTGTGTGTGTGTGTGTGTGTGTGTGTGTGTGTGTGTGTGTGTGTGTGTGTGTGTGTGTGTGTGTGTGTGTGTGTGTTTGGAGAAGGGGGGGTGCGCAGAGATTGGGGCCAAAAGCCAAGGACACCAGCCGAGTTTGTTTCTCTCTCCTCCCCCAGTAGTTATCCTTCTTCCAGTCTCTCTGTGCCTTGGAGAACCACATCTCCTATCCCAAGTCTTTTGTTTCAAGTTCTATAAAAAGATGCCAGTTATATAAACTAGTCTTCGACCTTTATATAACTCCGAAAATACCACACACACACACACACACACACCACACACACACACACACACACACACCCTTCAAATGGCTTCTGCCAACATTCTTTCAAGTAATCCCCAAAACATGATATAGACCCTGACATCCAAGACAAATGACCTCTGACCTGCAGGTGACCTCTGCTCTGGATACGTGGCCCACGTTCCGAGGAGCCTCGGTTCCTATTGTGGGGACATCCTCATTATTATCCGACACTTGAAACACTGCTCCTGCCCTGTGCTGGGGGCTCAGCGGTGTGTGGCCATGTGTGTGTGGCTGTCTGTGTCTACTAATAGTACTATTGTCTTTGGGACAATTGACCGCATTCAAGTCAGCACGCCAACATGCCTTAAAAGGGCCATATCACACACACACACACACACACACACACACTTTGACTTTACTTTGGCTGAGTTTTACACACACACACACACACACACACACACACACACACACACACACACACACACACACACACACACACACACACACACACACACACACAAACAAGCGGACAGGCAGAGCCCCAGAGATAGACAGAGACAGAAAACAGCACAGTTAATCTAGGGCTGTGACAGCTCAGATGTCTGATATATATATATCTGTGTGTGTAAAGGTAAAGGTGTCCCTTAACCTAGGCGGTCCTTGGGGAGCGAGGCAGAGACCTCAGCTTCTCTAGGGGCCAGCATATTGAGGGCGGCACCCATCTCCTCTCCCTCGCTGCTTTTCCGTCCCTGACCCTATAGAGGGCAGGTACCCATGTACAGCTGGGTGAACTGGGGGGACTGTGCTGAAGCCAAGATGCGCAAACGGTCACCCATCCAACTGGTAACCATGCTCGACGCTGCTTGACTTGGGGAAAGCTAACGCTCTGACCACTTAGATATCCCAGGCCTTACATATCTAAATTATATATATATATATATATATATATATATATATATATATATATATATATATAAAGCCTTGCATGTAAGGACAGAGCACATTGGAGAGTTGGAAAGAGAGGTAATGTAAGTACATCCTGATGATGACGATGACGATGATGATGATGAGAGGTGCTGTCTGTCTGTCTGTCAGCAGCACTTGTCCCATGTCAGCCAGCACTGGAAAAGCACAGACAGGTCAATACAATCAGCAACAGCTTGACACCAGGCCACACTTCGTTCACACACCGCCACTAACTTTTTATTTTATTTTATTATTTCATTATTTCGTTTTCCTGTTGTTTACAGCCCTACACATCCCCAAGGTCATATCAGGGTGGTTAACCCCTTCATTTCAAAAACAAAAAAGAAGAAAAAGAAAAATGATGTTGATATCTTTTAAATATTCATGTGTAGAAAAAAGGCAGGAGAATGGACCATGACGGCTGAAAACAGACAAGGACGTGACAGGAAGAAAGGGAACAAGGCAGAAATAAAGAGAGGGATAGAAAAGAGGGAATTCCTAGCACAGACTTTCCAGAAAGTGGGGTTGCTATTTTTACTCACAGTCCCCCCTCCCTCCCCAATGAGGGGAATGGATCTATACAAAACAGCAAATATAGCACAGGGCATCACTGAAATAGGGGACGGAATAGCTCAGTGGTCAGAGCGCTCACTTTCCCTCAGCCAATGATAAGCAGCATCAAGCGTGGTTACCAAGTGGGTGGGTGACCATTTGCAAAAAAAAAAAGTGACCGTTTGCACGCCTTGGCTTCAGTACAGTCCCCCAGTTCACCCAGCTGTCAATGGGTACCTGCCGTCTTTAGGTTCGGAGAAGGTAACACAGCGAGGCGCTGCCCCCAATATTCTGGCCCCTGGAGAAACTGAGGTCTCTGGTGCCTCCCTCCCAAACAACCGCATAGGTTATGGGCACCTTTACCTTTACCTTTTTTATCATTGAAAACAAAAGTACAGTACATTGCGAAGGCCAGAGCCCTGAAAGCAGCACTATAGGGGGAAACCAATGTGGAGGTGACAGCCATCAGTACTCAGCTCATGAACTGACTTCCCTGACTTCTTTTTTTCACTCCACTTCTTTCTGCACTTCTTCAGAAGTCATTGGGGCCCTGGCCTGATGTCCAGCAAGGGTCACGGACAGGTGAGACCTCCGCGAGTCTGGTCCTCTGCAGGTGAAAATGACCCCCTGGACAACGTGAAGGTAGAGGTTAATTCCTCGTCAGTGTGATAGGTGTCATTATTTTGACCAGGCAGGCTGGGGGTGGTAGTTATTGCCGTGAGCAGGGTTAGAGAATAGTCCAACAGTTACAATACATTCTGGTTGTTCTGATTACAACGTCATGATATGAATGAATAGATAAATATGAAATCAATAAACGAACGAACGAACGAACGAACGAATGAATGAATGGATAGATAGATAGATAGATAGATAGATAGATAGATAGATAGATAGATAGATAGATAGATAGATAGATAGATAGATAGATAGATAGATAGATAGATAGATGCCGAAACTCAGTCAGATCCTGACTTAAAAATGCCTGAACTGCTGTTATTGAGATATTTGTATTTTGTACCACTTTATGTGTATATACGTATATATATTATACATATACATATTTATACATATACATATATTATACACACACACACGCACACATACACACTATAAACCGAGGCCCCGTGTGCGAACGCACGCAGAACATCTTGCGCACACGTTAATACCTGTTCCGCTTTTCGTAAGAGTAGGCTATTGTATGCCGGTGGAACATGATGACATTTACAAAACTGCATACACACGGGGACTGGATGTAAAAAAGCACAAGAGTGCTTATCCCATTATCCTCGATATAAAAGAATAAAATAAAAATAAAATAAAAATAAAAATTAAAACACACACACACAATATATAACACAGAGTGAAAGTAGAACTAACATAGCTGTTGCCCAATATTTCGTTTTGGCCTTCCTCAGGGGTGTTTATTGGCATAACGTGATGGTATGACGTCAGTTTCAATTATGTACTTATGGTCTCTCGTATTCCCCAAGGTGAGATGAGGGACAGGGAATGCTTACACACACACACACACACACACACACACACACACACCAGTACCACCACCACCAGGAATCAGAACAAGAGGGTAGGTACAGAAATGGAGCAGCATCACACACTCAAGGGGACAGAGCGCCAGAGACCTGAACGGGCTGAGCAAGGTGCCAACGCCTGAGCCCCGTCAGCACAGAGCCACAGCAAGAAGCGGCTCCTGGCTCTCTGCAGACACACACACACAGCCACCTGTCTGCCCTGCACTTCTTCTTTAATTCAACGTCTTTTCACACTGAGTGATCTATATATTAGACAAAACAGTGTGTGTGTGTGTGTTAGTTCTTCAGTTTAACGTCCTTCCACTAAATAGTGATATCAGACGGGAAAGTGTATATGAGTGAGTGAGTGTGTGTATGGAGGGGAGGGGGGAGAGGAGGGGGCTGGGTGGGTTGGGATGGCACATAGCTAATTATCTGCAGTAAACAACTATAAGAACCAAGAATTAAAACAATAGAACAAGAATAATGAAAAGAAAGAAATAACAGTTTAAAACACTAACTTTGCAATTCATATAACTAGTAAACATCATTATACTATTATAACTAGTAAACAATCATTATACTATAAGAACCTGATAATAGGACTATGACTTAATGACAATGCAATTTCTTTCATTAGCGAAATGTCTTTTAGAATTTGCTCTAAGCAAACGTATTTGTAAACTGGTAAAAAGATTTTCAAATCTCTGCATTCTAAAAGAATGTGACCTATGGTAATATTTTCCCCACAGATACATGTTGCTTTTTTTGAAAATTTCGATCTAAAAGCATTGAGCTTGAACCTATAGATAAGAGATACAACATTTCTATATTCGTGCGAGTTACGGCATTTGATCTTATCAAAAGATAATAAATGGGTTACATCATCATTCTGGTGAGAACCACTACTTTGTTTCTTTTTAAAATGTTTCCAACATGCATTTTGTAACATGCTATAGCCCTCATGAACGGATAAGGGGACATTAATGCTGCAGGACCCATCAGTGTGCTTTGCTCCACATTTTGCTACTTTGCACTCCACTACCTGGTGAGGAATGGGTTCCACAATTTCAATGTGCCCAAGACATCCTGCACATAGGATTCAGCCACTGATCCATAATCTTTTGAAGGACTTGGGGAAGTCGTAAAGTCTTTTGAGTACTATTGCATTAACTCTGACACTCAAGAGATTGTCTTTTTTAGCAGTACTATTCCGTGTCATTTGAAGACGAACTAACTTTTTGATTTGTTTCCCGTGGTATATTTTTTCCTCTTTTAGATCTGTACTATCACACATCTACATACAATCTCACATATACATTCACACACACACATTGGGTTACATCTTTATTTTACCTGAGAACCAATTATATTTTCAAAACCTTGCTATTGTATAAGTCCTTGTGAGTGTGTGTGTGTGTGTGTGTGTGTGTGTGTGTGTTGTGTGTGTGTGTGTGTGTGTGTGTGTGTGTATGTGTGTGTGTGTGTGAGCATTCTGTCTCGTGTGTGTGTGTGTGTGTGTGTGTGTGTGTGTGTGTGTGTGTGTGTGTGTGTGTGTGTGTGTGTGTGTGTGTGTGAGCATTCTGTCTCGTGTGTGTGTGTGTGTGTGTGTGTGTGTGTGTGTGTGTGTGTGTGTGTGTGTAAGCATTCTGTCTCGTGTGTGTGTGTGTGTGTGTGTGTGTGTGTGTGTGTGTGTGTGTGTGTGTTTTAACAAGAAACAACAAAAGGGTGGCTCTGCTCTCTCTTAGCAAAACGCTCTCCCCAGCGAGAGCAGCCCTAATTTCACGCAGATTTCTCTGAAAGTGTTATTCGATTCAATCCAATCCAATTCAAGTCAAGTCAAGTCAAGTCAAGTCAAGTCAAGTCAAGGACCAAACCACAAAAGTGGGACACTAAACAGAAGGGGTTACGGGGCAAAGGGGAAGTGGAGTCCCCCACATCATTATCAGGAGAGAGGTAGTAAAACTCAAGGCCTTATCTTTGTCAAAGGAATTGGGGTGCTGTGTCCCCCCCCCCTCCATCCCCCCTTGCACCCCCCCCCCCCCTTTCCTCCTTGCCCACCCTGTAAGCACTATGACCTCGAAGATGGTTGTAGAAGTAGAGGGTCATTAAACTTCAGTGTACACATAAACATGGGTGCGGCTGACAGTGTGTACTTGACCGTTTTAATTTAAGGCAGGTCCTTGACAAGGAAAAGCTAAGCTGAAGCCCAGGGTCAGAGCTAGCAGGGCGATAAGAGAGCGGCTCACGATGTGGGGTAGGCAGGCAGGGCTGAGGGGTCGAGTTGCCTTTGGCTGTGCAGGATGTGTTAGTGTGGGGAAAATACTCTTCCTGGAAAAAACAAACTGTTCAGGATTTCTTCATAAGTACTTTTAGAATAACCATTGCGTTGTAATCAGCATTTGTGAGAATTTGAGAGAGAGAGAGAGAGAGAGGGGGGGGGAGGAAATGATTTTTTTTATCGAACATCAGCCTTGGGCCACAACGAGAGAGAGAGAGAGAGAGAGAGAGAGAGAGAGAGAGAGAGAGAGAGAGAGAGAGAGAGAGAGAGAGAGAGAGAGAATGACAATATTTTATTGTGTCAAGCTTTTTAAGCCCATACACAAGGGGACAGCGGGAAGGGGACTGGGCACAAAACTTCAAATTCACATCATACATTGACATAACTGGATCTGTGACAAGGATTCCATGTCACACAATGTCTTTTTTCAGGTAGTCTCACTGGTTGGCTCTGTTTCGTTGTACAAACACGTGGATTGGGGTGCACACGTAGCTGTCCGGGCGGTTATGCTTGCCTGCTCTCTCTCTATATCTATCTCTATGATCAACCATCACCATCGACCATCTCTCTCTCTCTCTCTCTCTCTCTCTCTCTCTCTCTCTCTCTCTCTCTCTCTCTCTCTCACACACACACACACACACACACACACACACACACAAACACACACACACACACACACACACACACGCATACACATACACACTCATGCACTCATACAACTGCACGCATTAACACACCTTGCATGCGCACGCGCACACACACGGACATACACACACATACACGCAGGCACGCACGCACACACACATACACCTAAACAAAGGCATTCAAAAGCAGGCAATCACAATCACGATCAGTTATCCAAGGAAGAATCTGACAGCGTCCATGATCACTTTTAGCACAACTAGTCCAGCATCAATCCTGTCTTTGAATCTCTCGCGATCAGCAGGTGTCCACAGCTGCAGCCTGGAGCTGATGGTCCGTTCCTCCTCAGATATGTGGCTTGGTGTCTCTTTTCACGAACCAGAAGACTTGTTCCTGGGAATCCTTAAATTCAAACACCACGTCATCACTTTCACAAATAAGAATATCAGGTTTGTCCTCAGAGACAAGCACGTGGCCAAAGTCCCGATTCCTGGAGATGTTTCTGAGTCTTCTCTGCAGGAACCTGTCTGATAACTCCGCCACATAGTCTCTGATCAGCTCCACACTGTATCCCATCTTCTCAGCTTTTCGTAGAGGGCTGTCATCGTCGTTGTCACTGGTAGTATCCGATGGAGCAGTCACATCGTCAGCCAGGCCGATGTCACACAGCTGGTCAGGAACTGAGTCTGCTTCTAGCACGGTGACATCACGTGGTGTAGGGTGGAATTCACGTGCAGAAGACAGCACGTGCAGCGGTGTGTTGTTTGGAGACAGGGGCGGTGTGTTGTTTGGAGACAGGGGCGTGTTGATGTTTGACACAGGGCTTCTTGTTGGTGGTGTAGGCATAAACAAACTGTGCGAAGTTTCTGAAGCAAAAAATTCACTTGCCCGACTTTCTTCTTGCTGTGTTGCTGTCTGTCTCTTCTCCTCTGCCTTTCTGTTCTCCTCCACCTGTCTCCTCTCTTCTGCCTGTCTTCTCTCCTCTGTCTGTCTTTTGTCTCTGTTAAGCTGACTGGGGGTTTCCTACGGTAACGCTGGCTGGTAGAAGACGTTTGCTGGCTAGCCATGTTTGTTGTGTGCTCAGGGCTGGTCTTCAGGCGAAGCACAACCGTTGTATTGTCGCCTTCTCCGCAGATTTTCCATGATGTAAGGTGATGGTCTTGGAGCAGGGCACCTATGGTCACTTCCAGAGCTGTTGGTAAACCAACAACGGGCATGGTGCTGATTTAATTAGCGTTTTAAAGGGAAAACTGCCAGAGCAAAAAATTCTCCTGCCTCTATCCAAGGGAGCTCACCCACTCCGAGAGAGACAGAGAGAGAGAGAGAGAGAGAGAGAGAGGATTTACCAATAGGGAAAAATATTTTAAGAAAGGGAATAGCCGCGCCATATAGAGCTCGGATGAGTTATGAAGAAAAGTTCATTATCTTATAATAAAAATGGTCAGTTACCAGAACTGTGACATAGGGTGCGATATTTATCTCTTATTCTACAAGCTGTAGTACACAAACACAAAGCTAAACTACACGTAACCTCGCATCATTTATCTCGATGCCAAAAATGAACTCTCAATACAGTAAGCTGTCCATTTTTACTGGCATGTGATATTGTCTGACATCTTCTGATACTAGACAACACAACACAAAATTTACCCCATCAGAGAGAGAGAGAGAGAGACAGACAGACAGACAGACAGTGCAGAAAGCAGGGTGATAGATGATAGATAATACATAGGCCTAGACTATAGGCTACTGACATGAAGAGAGGACAAAGGGAAGGCAAAAGGAAGGGTAAAGGAAGGGTAAAGGAAGGGTTAAGACAAGGTAAGGGGTGTATGTGTAGAAACATGAGTCAAGAAGTCAAATTTAAAATTAATTTCACCCCCAGCCCAACTGTCACGGACAAAATTAACCTGATGACAGAAGTCATCCATGTTACCAACATGCGATAGGCACAATATAGCTGACAATAGCAATCACTTCGGAAAACATGGAACCTTTGATTTGATTATATAAAGCAATAAGCAGAAGTTGTCCATATCACCAACACGTCATAGACACAACGTAGCCTATAGCAATCACTTAGCATAACTTGTCCAGACGCTATAGCCGAATGGCTGAGACAGTTCGACTTCACTCCCATAGGTCCATGAAGTCGATGGGTCGAATCTTGCCGACGTCTGGTGAATTGAGGGTAGGGAATTTTACGATCATCCAGGTCAACTTCAAGTGCAGACCTGTCAGCGCCTTCATTCCCTTTGTGTGTATGCGCATGCAGAAGGTAGAATACGCACGTTAAAGATCCTGTTATTCGTATCAGTGATCAGTGGGTTCCAGAAACACAACGTATCCAGGATACATAGATATCTAAATTCCATTTATTATTATTATTATTATTATTATTATTATTATTATTATTATTATTATTATTATTATTATTATTATCATCATCATCCAGGATACATCCCTGACGTGGGAATGCGAATGCTTTCATGGTATGTCAAAGTGATCGCGTACGCAGAATCTCACCACTGGTGAACCTCGGAGCTCTAGCCCAGGAACGAAAAAAGAAAGCCACACAGAAAGAATGAACTGTTACTGTCAAAACATCCGTCACAATGTAAACTTGTATACATACTTTAGACAGACATATCCGTATTGTGCTAATTCGTGTTTTGCAATAGTTGCATGACTTTTATCTTAAGGAAATAACTTTCGTGTAAACAAAACAATTGTAGAATAAATCTTGGAGTGGTATCCGCGAGTTTTGGGGGTCAAAGTACACGTAGGTAGAGTTCGTTTTTGTCAAGGAGGTAGCGGCGTGAATTGACTGGAAAATTCATAGCCACAGAAGACGACCTGCGACCCGTGACCTGGTAAGATTGCGCAAGTGCACTAACATTGCGCAAGTTTAGGCAATCTCTCCACATCTCCAGTTAGTCTATGTGGCAGACCTGCATTGAGATACAGTCATAGTTATTTCTGATAATATTGACTAATGTTTAACAAATATGGGGAAAATAGCTGATGAACAACCCTATCTCTCTCTCATTCATCCATTCATTCATTCATTCACACACACACACAGAGTCTCTCTCTCTCTCTCTCTCTCTCTCTCTCTCTCTCTCTCTCTCTCTCTCTAGATAAACTTGGTGTTGGACCATGTGTCCAGTCGTCTCCTCCAATACCACAGTGAACACCTGTGTTTCCAACGGTCCAGCGGACAGACAGTGAGACAGTCTTCACTTCAGCCATCCTCTCATCACACACAGGCACACAGTGTCACCACATAACATACTGCCAAAAGTCGATGGGAAGACGTGGACGGGTGACTGACACACGTGGGCTCCATTGTCCCAGATGTGCAGTGCAGCTGGGAGTGTTTGGCGGGAAAATCCCTTTCTTATCGGGGACACATGGCCTACTTTGATAGTCCGCTCCCCATTGTTGTGTATCATTGTCTTGAGTGTTTGGCGGGAAAATCCCTTTCTTATCACCAGCTTATTACTATATTTCTCATTGTTGTGTATTATCCTGATTGTCATGATCTGTCCATACTGCTGCCTTGAGCATGAGGTTCCCACGTGGCCTGGATTAAAGGCGGGCGTTGGGGATTGGCAGGCCCTTCAGGGGACAGGGTTTGATTCTTCATGGTCACATTGTGCGACGTGTGTGTGTGAGAGAGAGAGAGAGTGTGTATGTGTGTGTGTGTGCGCGCCAGTGCGTGCGTGCGCGCGTGCGTGTCTGTGTGTGTGTGTATGTGCGTGTGTAGACAGGTCTATTCAAGTCAAAATTATCTTTATTGAGAGTAAAAGATTAAATGAGAGAGAGAGAGAAAGAGAGAGAGAGAGAGAGAGAGAGAGAGAGAGAGAGAGAGAGAGAGAGAGAGAGAGAGAGAGAGAGAGAGAGAGAGAGAGAGAGAGTATGTTCTGTTACTCAGAGTTTGTTTTTCCCTGCTCCATAATTAATTTTGTTTTCTGTGTCATGGCGACTGGGCCTGGTTGTCAGATCCATTCATCACACACACACACACACACACACACACACACACACACACACACACACACACACACAACACACAGGCAGGGCAGCTTTCTTGGGGGGGAGGGGTCCTCTATCTAGCATTCATACTTGCATAGGAAAATCTTCTGATTTTGTCTTTCTTGCTCTTTTTTTCAAATCCAATAAATATGAACATTACCCTCTGCACCATATGTAAAACTTTCGTTTTGCAGTTGTAAATACCTATCTCATTAACAACAGCGTTGCTTTATACAGTCATTGTTTACTCCGCTTTGAAAAAAAACCCCACAAACCTTAACTTGAGAAAAAGAAACTCGAAAAAAAAATCCATCCATCATCATCATCACTATTCATTCTCATTGCAATATTAGCTGATGTGATAATTTTTTAAATATATAGAGAGAGATAGTTTTAATTATATGAAATTGCTACGATACCATCGCAGGTGTAAAACAAGGCATGACATGCCAAAAAAAACCCGCTGACATGTTGACTTCTGCCCGCAAGGAAAAGTGCACTGGTCAGCAGTTATTGCAACCAGCCACTTCATGGGGTCATCAACCTTCAGAACTTTTCCGTATGATAAAAACAAAAACAACGACAAAGACTTCACACAGGCCTTTTCTCTTTTCTTCTCTTTTTTTTTCTTTTCTCTTTTTTCTTGTAAAGGATACTATTGCCTGTAAACCTCCACCCATAATACGTCTTAAATTATGACCCAGGCAACAGAAGTTACGCAAATTTGCACAAAAGGAAATATTTTTCAAGTAAAAAAAAAAGAGTTAAAAAAAAACTTAGAATGGAGGGAGCAACCCCACCCTTTTGACCTGGGTAGTGCATGTTTGTGTGAGCAAAGCAACCACGCAGGCAGAGAGAGCAATCTGCCGCCGATGATGCGTCACGAGTAAAGGATGACGCAATAAGAAGCTGCACCGCCACCAACAATAACTCAGAGCTATGGCGTCAGTGATAACATGTAGGCTACAGGCGGAGTGAGCCCACAGCGTATCGCGTGCCAAGTGTGCGTCAGAGAGTTATGAAACAACAGGAAACCTTGGAATGTCATTCACACTCCTCACTGCCTCTCTCTCCCTGTAGGCCACCCCACGTGATTATCCATGTTCCGGGGCGAGGAAGACCTGTTTCCCGTCCAATGGAAACCCTCTCCTGAAACTGGGGGGCCAATCAGAGAGAGACTTTTATTGATTCAACAGGGGCTTGTACAACCCGAGGGGCGGTGTCACTGCTGGCTTTCCTTTGTCGGTCACGGGTGGCCAAGGTGAAAGGTGTGGCTAACACCTGGAGAAAGAGATACCCTGATGTGATCAAGGGGCGATCCTCTCTCCCATAGGACAGAGCAAACATGGAAGGAGGAGAAGTTGAAAAGCGAGAAGTTGGGCTGAAGGGAGACACAAGGAGGTCGCGTCACACCTCCCGCCACATGGGTCGTGTACTTTTGAACCCTGGGCTGGGAAACTGACAGGTCAAGCCGAGTGAGTGGACCAATGACCGAGCCACTGACCACTGAGTGGACCACAGGACCCCCCCCCTCCCCCCCAGCGGTTTGCTTGCATCAGACAGTAGATAACAAGGGGCTGTGGGGAGTTAAGCCAAGCTGCTGCCCTTGATTTGAACAACTTGACCTGAAATAGGGAGAGACTGTTGACTGGTATTATAATTTTATTATCTTCTTCTCTGTGCGATCAAAACACTCACCAGTGGCAGCTTTTCCCTTGACCTAAGGCTGAAGGGGGCAGAGGTCCCTTCACTGTTACAGTTACGGTCACGCAAAAAATCGAAGAGTTCAGATTACTGTTCTGATTTTCGTGACTTTGTCTTGAAACCCCCTCATACTCCCCCTCTCCACCCTCCTTCACACACACACACACACACACACACACACACACACACACACACACACACACTTCTTACTCTTCATAATCATGGGAACTTTGTCCTGGTGTGTAGTGCTGTAACCCCCCCCCCCCCCCCCCCCCCCCCCCCCCCCCCCACACACACACCGACTCCTCTCCCACAGCCTAGTGGTGCAGCCATGTTGAAGGAGGGAGGTCCTGGGATCAAACCCCTATGGGAGCTGGGACTAGTGCCCCCGGGCACTGGACAGTAGCGGTGACCCTGACTGTGATGGGGTGCCTTCTCCTGCGTCAGGTGATAAACCAGGTAGGTCCCTGGTAAACTCTGAAGAAATCAGCTTCTCGGGCAAACAGAGCATTCCCTTTGACAGGGACTCAAGGGGGAAAATGACAGGCAGATTAATCTGTCATGATATTACCTGCAATACAATGCACTAGGTTTACAATGCACAGCGATACACTACAACACGATACAGTACAATGCAATACAATACAGTCCGAGACAGAAAGCAATACAATACAGATGACTACAATACAAAATAGCATGATACAGTTACAAAACAATACCTAACTCTGCCTCCTGTTATTCCCATTGCCACATCACCGACACCGAACAAGTCAGTTCACTGACATTCCATGCTGATGAACAAACACAGCCTTCTGTTTGAAACTTTTTTTAATGTTAGTACTATTTTCAAATTCTGTAATTGGTTTTCCCCTTACAGTTTCTTTTTCTTTGGTGCATGCAATACTGATTCAGGAAGACCAAAAAAAAGCTGAAAAATAAGAACAACACAAACCAACAAGAACAACAGCAACCATAGCTAAACTTTCAAACCTTAACTGCCACTTTTTCTCCACTTTTTCTCGTACAGGACAGTATCCTAACTTTAGTCTTTTTCAATGTTTGATTTAATTTTTTCCGGGAGTTATAAAAACTAGATATACTAGGGCATCATTATATTTTGATCTTGTTTCACAAATTGCCAGTGGTAAGATCTCCAATGGTCTTCGCAGGAGAAAAAATGGATTGAATTTTGTTCCTTCAGTGCGTAACGTTTAGATTCCTTTAAAATTATTCGTTTGTGTTGGTGTTTTATATATTTAATTTTCTTACTCATTTATCATTCACTCATTCATTTCTTCATTAAATGATCAATCAATCTTGTGGTGACGCGCTCTCCTGGGGACGGCAGCTCAAATTCCACGCAGAGAAATATGCAGTGACTGTAAGTACAGATACAACACATTGCTTTTTTTGCTTTATTTTTTCAAAAGACGATTTACCAGACAATTTACACGATAAAACAAAACACAGGCCAGTTTTTTTCCATGAGATAAACCTCAGAAATAGTCGTTGATTTTGCCCGAGCTTACAGAACACTAAATAAAAAGAAAATTTTGTTTTTTCCCTCCATAAACGTGACAACCTTTTCGTCTTATCCAGTAACTTGTGAACATCATCAATATGACATTTATCAGCAAGCTCAAACCGTCAATATTGGCAAATGATAAGAAGACACGTGGAAAGCATAAGACAAAATATGAAATCAGTATAATGGCTCTCTACCTTTCTGTAAACCACAACTGTACTGGTCAATAGGGAGGAAGACAAGTGAGGGGGGGGGGGGTGGACCAAAAAACGAAGGGTGGGATCGTGACATGCCACAGCCAAGAGTTGTGATGATGACAGAAGGGGAGAGAATCAATGGCAGTGCGCAGCAAATACATTCACATTTCACGATGATGATCACAATGGAAAAAGTGTGTTACGTAAAGACTGAATGGGTCTGGAGCCTTTTGGGACACTGTGCAACATGGCTTAGGAAAAAACATAGAGAAAAAAAGAAAAAGAAAATAGAAAAAAACAGAAACAAACACACACAGGCTTGATTCATAAACTGATTGCCCGGCACATGCACTTTTATGCACACACTGGCTCGCGCAGGCAAACACACACGATCACGCTTGTGCTGCGTGCACGCAGATACACACACACGCGCGCACGCGCGCGCGCGCCGGCGCGTGCACACACACACACACACTTAAGTATCCTTCATTCAACTACAAACACACAACACTTGCATTCACTTCAATCTCCTCTTTCCCTTGCTTGTCCTGTCTAAAATCACTTTTTAGTGGATAAATGTTAAAATGATGACACACACACTTCAGTAAATAGACATCAAATGAATGAAAGAACTGTTGAATTTCACACACACACACACAACACACACACACACACACACACACACACACACACACACACAACCACACACACAACGTACTGAATTTCAACACAGCAGCACACACACACACACACACACACACACACACACACACACACACACAACACACACACACACAACACGCGCGCGCGCGCGCGCGCGCAGGGAACAGGTTAATGCGCTGATAGTTGTGACTGTGTTGCTGGAGGGGCAGCAGGAAGAAATAGAGGCAAAGAGTTCCTGCAGTTTGTGCCTAAATTGTCAGATGTGGAACAGGAAACACGAATGACACTTCGAGCAATTGAGAGAGAGAGAGAGAGAGAGAGAGAGAGAGAGAGAGAGAGAGAGAGAGAGAGAGAGAGAGAGAGAGAGAGAGAGAGAGAGAGAGAGAGAGAGAGAGAGAGAGAGAGAGAGAGAGAGAGAGAGAGTTATAATGGTTTAGTTTTTGTGTTACATTGGTTGTACCATTCTTCTATCGTGTTTTGCTGCCACGAGTTCTGGGAGTGAATAGAACTGGAGGCTGGGCTACATCACAAAGGTTGTTGACTCATGGCAGAGTTCCTAGGCAGAACAAAAAGCGGGGATTGTTTGGCTGTTTGGGGTGAGGGGTGTGTCATCAAAACACTGCTTGCGTGCTTTGTCACCTGTGTGCATCGGTATTGTACTGTATACACCCGTACATACGCTTGTACAACACACACACACACACACACACACACACACACACACACACACACACACACACACACACACACACACACACTCACTCACTCACTCACTCACTCACTCACTCACAGCATAACGTGTATGGGGACTAGATGTTAACATAATGGTTTTCGGTTATTCTCAAAATAGAAAAGCTTGCCTCAAATTTTACACACACACACGCGCGCTCTCGTGCGCGTGCACGCAAACACACACACACACACACACACACACACACACACACACACACACACACACACCTTCCTTTCTATGACAACACACATGCACCCCCCCCCCCCCCCTCCTCTTGTTTTTCTTTCCACCCAGTCCTGATGTGGGGGCCCTGACGTGACGGTGGAAAGGTTACCTACCTACCTACACCACACCCTCAGCAGTGAGAAGAGGGGTGGCTGATGCTGGCAGTCCCTGACTAGTGCAGGCCTCACAGAAAGAAACCTTTCTAGAGTCAACACCCTGCCAACACTGGCTGATGAAACAAACAACTGAGAAAAAGGGAGAGAAGGAAAGAAGGAAAACAAATGGGGTAACTAGAGGGGAAAAAAGGAAACAAAACAGTTACAGAATCCTTTGCTGTAAATAACAAGATCCCCCCTCTCTTCATCTCTCTCTCTCTCTCTCTCCCGCTCAAACGTGAGGGCTTTATAGAGCTGTTTTAAGTCAACTAAAATGCTTTTGTTTTTCGTCTTCGTCTGACTGATATTCTGAGGTGGGAAAGGAGTAAAAAATAGAAAAACAAACAAACATTTGAGCACAAGCAGAAAGAACAACGGTACAGCAACCAAAGTGCCCCCCACCCCCACCCCCCAAGTAAAACCAACAGAAAAACAACAACCCAACAACAACAAACAATCCTGAAAAAAGAACTTATCGTTCAAAGATCACCTCCACCATCCAAAACAAAACGAAGAAATTGATTAAAAAAAATCAACAACAGCCACAAAAAAGTGTAGGGAGTTTGTGTTGGTGTGGAATGCTTTCAGCCGTCAGTTCAGTGAGGAATCGGCGGCTGATCTAATCGCTGAAACCTTTGGACTGTTCCCATACTAAACACTGTTAGCCTATCCTGAAAACTGCCTCCATTTCTCTCCCTCCCTGTACAGCACAGATCTCTCTGGAATTCCAGGTGGGTCGAAGATGGATAGAGTGGGGAAGGGGGAGAGATGGTGGGTGAACAGGGAGGGATGGGAAGAGAAGAATTCGAGATCAGGGGCGGGGAGGGGGGGGGGGCGAGAAGGGGGGAAGAGGGGAATGAAGGGAAGATTTGAGCAGGAAGTCGCTAGTTAAGAGGAAAGAAGAGAGAAAAAATACCTGAGCGAAAAAAAGGTATCCGAACCCTCTCTCTCTCCCCTCTCTCTCTCTCTCCTCTCTCTCTCTCTCTCTCTCTCTCTCTCTCTCTCTCTCGCTGTGCTAAGCAGGTGATAGATAAGAGGCTGTACAGTGAAGGTGTCAGAAGGAAAGATGGAGCTTGCTCTTGGACTTGACTATAAAAAAGAAAAAAGGTGTGAGTTTAGTGCCCAGATAAGTGGAGCCCTGACAACACCAATCCACCGCCACACACATCAGTGAGGAGGAGAGGAGAAATAAGAGAAAGAAAAGAGAAGAGAAAAAAGAGAAGAGAGGAAAGAAGCACTGGCAGTATAGTGAGAGAGCTGCTCAAGCGGGCAGACTGTAGTACAACAGCTGTTTAGAGCGAGGTAAAGACCTGGTGTGTAATAGGCTAGGCTTTAACATGGAATAAAATGCGATAGGTGGGGATGTTTTGTGGATGGGGATGGGTAATAGGTAAATATAAAGCCAGGCTCGTGTCATGCTCTTCAGCAATTGCCAAATACGAGAGCATCTTGCTGGCCCTTTAGTGCCCTAAACACACACACACACACACACACACACCACACACACACACACACACACACACACACCACAGACGCGCGTGTTAACACACACATGTGCGTGTGTGTTCACTAACTACGATGAAAATAGATGCAATACAACACAAAATGATACATACAATACAATATTTACTGTGTAATAATTCAATGCATACAACACATTACAATTCAACACAACGCAACACAATACAACAAAGTACAATGCAATACAAATACAGCACACTACAATATTCTGCATACAGTGATGGTTATGCAATGACTGTCAGAGGATTTCTCAACACATGCCATCTAAACCACACAGTACAGGGACTATTCCTCACACCTCGCCTCGCCTATCCCGTAATTTACAAGACCGCTGGAGGCACCACTGAAGATTCTGCAGCCAGCTTCCTCCACACCCCGCGGTTTTCCTCACACAAGGGCAGACAACTGTGCATGCAACAAACAGGAAGCTGACACAAGGGAGACAACAACACAACCGGGCTGATTTACTGTAGGCTACAATATACAAGGTCCTTGCACTTTCAGCTATCTGTCTTCAACATCCTGTGCCCCTCCCCCCCCCCCAACCACACCCATCCCCACCCCCACTTCTCATCTGGCGAGGAGGCCTGAAGGTGAGTTGAATGTCGGATGCAAGGAGGCAGATGACCATCTGACCTGCCCCCCCCCCCCCCCCCCCCTTACCTGTCTGTCTGTCACTAGTGACACTCTGCAGCCCATCTGCTCTAGGTAATGGTCCGTGTCAGGCCAAAGAGAGGCATACCCTTTGTCTTGTTTGTTACCTCGGGTAAAAATCATTTGCACCGCTATTCGTCCCCAGCTCCCCAGAACACACACTGGCACGCGGGTATGCAGACGTGAGGGCAGGCAGGCACGAAAAAACCTAATTAATCGTGACTATACCAGCCTTGCTTTGACCTTGGAAACACAAAAGTGTACACCCATTAATCATGCATCTTTCGTAAACACGCATAAAGTGCTGACTGAGAGCAACTATCTGTCTTGAGAAAATAAAGTATTGGAATTGGAAATATGCTACAAACACAGATCAGATGTCTTCATTTACCCTGCTTCTTAGAAGACCACCTCAATTCAATATAACCTGGAAATAAAAGTGATAATGAGTAATACTTAATGTTGTTATTTTACCCCACAACAAAGAACATCAAGTACGACATACATCGTTAGTTGAAAGTAATCCTATTCACAAACTGCTGCAATTTCATAATAATATCCATACCAGAAAAAAAGTGCCCACTGAATACAATTTTGCCAGCCATCAGCTGATACAATGCGACCAGATTTCTTTATAAATATGCACACACAAAAAACATTTACATAATTAATGCGCATATAGCATTAATTGATGAGAAGAGAGACAGAGACAGAGACGAGAGACAGACAGACAGAGACAGAGGGGAACGAACACAGAGACAGACAGTGACAGAGACAGAAAACAGACAGAGCGCAACAAGAAGAGACAGACAGGCAGACAGACAGAGGGACGGACACAGAGACAACGACAGTGACAGAGACAGAAACAGCAGACAGACAGAGGCACAAAGAGACAGACAGGCAGAGGACGACACAGAACAAGTGACAGAGACAAAACAGACAATCAGAGGCACAAAACAGACGCACCAAACCCATCCCATCAAAGGAGGCTCAGGCACTATCCCACCAACCCCCCTCCTCCTACAGAGGCGACGTGACTAAGCACTGCTGCACTGGCCAGAAGGGAGATGGAGGAGAGCAATGCATCGGATGATGAGGATGATGATGATAGTAGCGATTGTGGCCATATAGCGGGAGAAGGAGGACTGGGGGAGAAGGCAGGCACCCACCCCACCAGCAGTTCTGCAGACATAACTGTACATCATCCACATCCCTATGACGTCTGCCTTCACCTTTTCCCAGTACTGCCAGCGTTGTCAGCTTCCCTTCCACTTCTGCCCATTCTGATATATCTATCCGATCAGCTGGACAGAAATAGAGGGACAGGAATAGAATGATGTGGTCACTGTGCTGTGCGTATTGATCTGGTTTTTTTTTTTTATTATTGCTTTGTAGTCTCTCTCTCTCTCTCTCTCTCTCTCTCTCTCTCTCTCTCTCTCTCTCTCTCTCTCTCTCTCTCTCTCTCTTCTCTCTCTTGTGTGTGTGTGTGTGTGTGTGTGTGTGTGTGTGTGTGTGTGTGTGTGTGTGTGTGTTGTGTGTGTGTGTGTGTGTGTGTACGCCCACGCTCATACGCAATGAGTTTATATGTGGTGTTATTTGTGTG
>CM060321.1:67662591-67680091 GCA_030674155.1 Stramonita haemastoma
CTTGAGAGAGAGAGAGAGAGAGAGAGAGAGAGAGAGAGAGAGAGAGAGAGAGAGAGAGAGAGAGAGAGAGAGAGAGAGAGAAGACAGACAGAAGAGAGAGAGAGAGAGAGAGAGAGAGAGAGAGAGAGAGAGAGAGAGAGAAGAGAGACAGAGAGAGAGAGAGAGAGAGAGAGAGAGAGAGAGAAGAGAGAGACAGAGAGACAGAGAGAGAGAGAGAGTGCACATGCATAATATATAAGTGCACACACACGCGTATATCAAGCGCTTTGATTTGTGTGACCTACAAGATTCAGTGCTATATAAATCCCATATATTATTATTGTTAGATGTGTTGCACGCAGGTGCGTTTGAAAGACATAAAGTATAAAGCAAGTGTATCATGCATATATCACTATCATACAGACATTCACAAAATCTAACATGACTGTAAGTCTCCACAATACTTAAGTTCTGTTTATAGCCACGCCGACCACGAAGGCCATAGCAGGGCTGTCACCTGGTTCAGTGTCAGTGGCTCCAGTGACTTTCACTGCACTTCAAGTTCATAGCCCACACCATCACTCATTTTATGTCTTGGTACTATGTTGTTCTGAACAACTAGCACTGTGTTTAAAGCTACACCAACTTCTAACCCCTTCAAACAGCCAACACCGCCAGTCTGAAGAGAGAAAGAACAAAAACAGCAACACAGTAGCCTAGATGACACAATACCGTCCTGACTTCATTGTCTAGGGCCATTAAAAACCAGGCTGTGCGGAGGACGCAGCCATTCCGCTTTATTTATCATCCTCAGGCTGCGAAAAAAACTTAAAAAAGAGATGACAAACGCTTAGTAATAAACCACACACACACATGCACACACACACACACATGCACGCAAACACACACACACACATACACACATACACATACACACACACACACACGCGCGCGCTCACGCGTGCGCGCACACACACATATTTAAAAAATGGCATCATTATCATGGGCAAATACAACTGCATAAGAGACACATCCTGTGCCCATCCCAGTGTTGACACAACAACACAGCAAAATGTCACACCATCCCTGAGGAGGAGGAAAAAGTTGGCAGACATGCTAGAAAAATACTGCAGAGTGGACTGGGGAGGAAGAAAATAAACAAACAGCAGATAGGATAGAAAGGTAGGGAAAAGGCAGAAACAAAGGGAGAAGTAGAAATGGGGGTAGATCATCAACAGAAAAGTATATTATATATATATATATATATATATATATATATATATATATATAATATTCATATACACACACACACACATATATATATATATATATATATATATATATATATAATATAATATATATAATATATATATATATATATATATTATATATATATGTGTGTGTGTGTGTGTGTGTGTGTCTGTCTGTCTGTCTGTCTGTCTGTCTGTCTGCCTGTCTGTCTGTGTGCATTGTAAGTGTACGGGGCGGGCCGGAATGGCCAGGGTGTATGTGCTTTCAGGAGTGATTCTGATTTGGTTACACACCATCAAAAACACCTGACAAACTAGGCTTGTTAATTGAAGAAGAGAAAAGAAAGCGTTATTTCAGCTAATCATGTTTCAGCTGTGGACACTTGTAATGATTCTTCTCTCCAACCCTGGCTAATCAAAACAATGACGGAAATATCCAGGGACTGTGAGGTAATATTTTCCATGCGTCACACCTTGCACAAACAGAGGGGTGGGTCTGCTGACTGGCTGATGATGTATGAACAGCTGTTGTGGCACAGAGGACGCATGGTTGCCTTCATCCCTGCAGATCATCAAGTCGTGGGTTCCAATCTCCGCAATGGCGTCTGGGGACTATCACCATCTCTGGAGTCAACTTCTAGAGCAGACCTGCCAGTGCCTTCATTCCCTTTTGTGGATATATATGCATGCAGAACGCCAGACATGCATGGTAAAAATCCTGTAGTTTTTGTCACCTTTTGGTGGGTGACAGATGCACTAACATACCCAGCATGCAGCCTGGTTAGGGATGGGCTTCACCAGATTCAACTTACCTAAGAGGCACTGCCTGGTGAAGTCACGCAGTGGCCTAGTGACTCCTGAGGGAGTGACAGGAGACAGACAAGGTGTGACAGTGATGGTAGGTCACAGTGAATGTGTGAGGACCGCATGAAGAGGGGCACAGCAGGCAGAGGCCACGCTGACATAGGTCTGTGTACCTGTGAGGGGGAGGCTGGGCTGTCTGCACTGATGTAGCCTTCAACCCCACATATATTATCAGTGCTGTCCAGCAAATCACATAATATGTCATCAGTGGTGTTCAGCACAGCACAGTAAATCATTATGATCAGGATAATGGAGAGAACAGGAATGGTGTGGAGGGAACAAGGGCACTCACCTGGTTCAACTTTCCCCCTCACTTTGATCAAAAATGGCTGATCAAAGATAGTAATGGTGATTTTTTTTTTGCAAGTGTGCTGGGTAAAACAACCTCTCCTATTTTTTTCTTTTCAAATCAGCATATCTGTAGATATCTTCCCCCTCACCCCCTCATCTTTCACCCCCCACACCCACCTTCCTACCCCACAAAAAATCTCTCTCTCTCTCTCTCTCTCTCTCTCTCTCTCTCTCTCTCTCTCTCTCCTCCTCTCTCTCTCTCTCTCTCTCTCTCTCTCTCTTTTATTATCTTGATGTTATCCCTGAAAAGGGTGGGGACTGGATGTAAAAAAGCACACGAGTGGTTATCTATTATCCTCGAATAAAAGAATTTGCTTTGCCTTGCCTTGCCTTGTCTCTCTCTCTCTACCTAGTCCATTCTTGAAAAGAAAATTGGCGTCTGAAAGATAACGTGTGTGTGTGTGTGTGTGTGTGTGTGTGTGTGTGTGTGTGTGTGTGTGTGTGTGTGTGTGTGTGTGTGTAGGAAACACACTCATGCACTACTCCCGAAAGGTCAGTTTGAAAATAGCCCTGTATCCAGTGGCCGACATCTCCTCCTCCTCCACGTGTGACGCGCACTTTCCTTTAATCGCTGTCGTAAATTCAATGTAAGCCTACACTGGTCTTCCCCCACACCCCATACACACACACGCCAAATCTTCGAGCTGGAGAAATAAACACTTTCGGAAATAGAAAGACGCCCAACACAATATGTCAAAGTTCACATAATAACAATAATTTCCAGACTAAAAAACACATCTCCAGTAAGACTATCAGACAAACAAGGCAGATCTGAAGGGAAGCAGACTATTGGAGAAGGAGTCTAGTTTTGACATTGATATTCATATTCTCTTTTTCTTCATCTTTTCATTCTTCTTCTTCTTGTCCAGTACGCTTCTTCCACTTCTTTTTCTTCTTTTGTTGTTTTGTTTTGCTATTCCCCAATCAGGGTAAAACTGCATGAGAAAAGTATGTGAATACTTACTCTGTTACCCTTGAAAAAATAAAGATTGTTCATTCCTTCCTTCCTTCCTTCATTCCTCTCCTTCTCCTCCTCCTCCTCCTCCGCCTCCTCCTTCTCTTCTTCTTCTTCTTCTTCTTCTTCTTCTTCTTGCCTTTTCTCTTTCTTTTCACAAAAATGTCCATGTCTTCAATTCTGTTTTCCATTACAGTTCTTCCACTGACTACAGGCAGCAATACAGACCGATATTTCTTCACTCCACAACACTCTTCAGATAATTAGTGCAACATCCTAACGCTTTGACAATAAACTGTTTGGACCCGGAGTCTGAACACCCCCAAAGCAGCAGAGGGTGGTGATAACGCTGCTCCCCCCTGACCCTCACCTGTTCAACAAACCCCACCTGAACCATGACCACCTCCACCTGCTGCCTTCCCCACCCTGCCTGCCTGCCTGCCTGCCTGCCCACATGGTCAAGAAGAGATCTAAAACATCTTTAATTAACAGAGATGACCACTCTTGATAACCATGGCCACACGTAGCCTTCATGAGTAGCAGGAGCGCGCGTGCGCTCGCGCACACACACGCACAGAGAGAGAGAGAAGAGAGAGAGAGAGAGAGAGAGAGAGAGAGAGAGAGAGAGAGAGAGAGAGAGAGAGAGAGAGAGAGAGAGAGAGAGAGTTACGCATTCTCTAATTAGTAATATCTATTATAAAGACAGCTGTACAGAAGAGAACAACTGATTGGAATCGGTCTTTCATCCATCACAACCTACCTACAGACTTGTTTTCGGAGATGGGGTGTGTCATGATTTTTTTTGTTCCTCCGCTCGAGTTCGGAGGTTCACCACAGGTGAGATTTTTGCGTATGCGGCCGTTCCCCCCCCCCCCCCCCCCCCCCCCCCCTAGGTAGCCGCATTCCGAACCCGGGTATTGTGTCTAAATGCGACACATGTATGCATACGTTTTTGTTTTTTTAAATGTTCGTCTGTTCCTACCAGCTCGAAATGGACTACTGTTCCAAAAGGCGAAACGGAGTTTTAACGTGTGCCCAAGATGTTCTGCATGCGTTCATCCATGGAACTTCGCTTTATATTGTCATCCAAAGGACTTCGACATTCAGTTCGATTTTTTCGTCAAACTGGGAAGAAAGGGCGAGGGTGGGAATCGAACTCAGAACCTCACAGTTTACTTGTTGGCAGGCCAACTGTCTGAACCGTCCTGCCATCTTCCCTTCTGTGTAAGAAATAAAGCCCCTGGTTCATTAAAAACTAGCTCACATAATTGCATTTGCCCTCGGCTTTGTGTATGTGAGTAATGATTGTGTCTTCTTATTGACTAGAAAGTAAAACACAAAGATCAATATTCTGCTGCTGCTTTGCTAGGGGGGGGGGGGGGAGAGTAGAGAAGGGGAGGGAAGGGAAGGAAGGTAGAGAAGGGGAGGGAGGGAAGGTAGAGAAGGGGAGGAGAGGGAGGGGTAGGGGTGGCACAGACCTGATGAGCCTGTAGAAAGAGAAGGAAATTGCCTCATTATTTTCCTCTTTTCGCCAAAGGTACAGGAACAAACATCTCACCCAAGAAAACTGATTTGTGTATTTTATGGCGGGCGATTGTGTAGTGTGTGCATAGGCCTGTAGTGTGTGCATAGGCCTATATCTTTCTGGAAAGAGAGAGAGAGAGAGAGAGAGAGAGAGAGAGAGAGAGAGAGAGAGAGAGAGAGAGAGAGAGAGAGAGAGAGAGAGAGAGAGAGAGAGAGAGAGAGAGAGAGAAATTAATGATGAAATGAGTGGGGGAATTTTGCCACTATTAAGGAATGGCTTATTGACAAATAATTAACCAAACAGCCCAAACACAAACAAACAAATAAACAAATACCTGCAGACAGTCTGAGAATTAAGCTTTTGGGCGTTTGTTTACACAGAGAGAGAGAGAGAGAGAGAGAGAGAGAGAGAGAGAGAGAGAGAGAGAGAGAGAGAGAGAGAGAGGTAGAGAGAGAGAGAGGTGGGGGAAGGAACAATGAACAAAATGTATTTTCAGGCCTCCAGCCCCTAGAATGGGGTCGAACAAAGCATAGCAAAACAAAGCCAAAACAAAAAATGACATATGATTATAACAACTGCCAAAACATGACTAATGTGAACATGTGACAATCCAAATTGAAGCAAAATGATATATTTTAAACATCTGTTCATTATACAGTTTTGTCATTGTCCATAAACTTTCAACAAATTCCTGTCCTACTTTCAAAGCATTGAAAAGAAAGAAGCTCAGATTGCCAATGGTAGAAATGGAACCATATTTCAACAAATTTATAATTGTAGGGTTGATTATTTTGGATTATCGAGTCCAGATATGCATGGCTTAGATCACAATTTAGAATACAACTATCTAGAATGCTCCTCGTCTTCCAGTAGGCTACATTACATAACCTTCACATGAAGTCACTTTTCTTTTGAAAGGTTGTTTTTTTTAATGAGCCATTAACTGGTAGAAAGACAAGACAAAGTTTTATCAATTCCCTCTCTTCGCTGTGAAATTCTTAACCTAATCGTTCAACATCTTGTTTGGCTGTAGTGTGCACCCAGAAAAATTGGTAAAATCAATCATTGTACCCATAAAAAAAAACAGTTCAACTGAATTACAGGGGAGTAGGGTTACTGAGCTTGATCAGTAAGTGCTACACATCAGTAAAGAACAAAGGACCTGTGAAGTGGATTGAAGAGAATAGTAAGCTCACAGTCACAGGCTGGATTCAGACCTGGTTATTCCACTGCCGACCATACTTTTACACCTCAGGCAGTTGGGGACAAATGCTTAGCAAAAAAAAGGAGGAAAAAAGCTTTATGCATGTTTTGTGGATCTGAGGGAAGCCATGACTGTTCAGCTACAGCCTCTGTTTAATATCATAACTCAGATTGGAATCCAGGGAAAATGTCTTCATGCTGTTACTGCTATGTACGAATCTGTGGTGTCTTGCTTGAGAATTGAAGACAGATTAATTGAATATTTTGAATGTCCGATAGGCTTGAGACAGGGCTGTATAATGACTTCTATAATGTTTTCCTTCCATATAAATTAAATAGCTTCATCAGATGATACCAGTAATCATCGTGGTATTCGGTTTTTCCCAGATCCGGAATTGTATCTCTTTTTATTTGCTTATGATAGAGCATTATTATCCAATACTGCAGTTGGACAAAGAGAGAGAGAGAGAGAGAGAGAGAGAGAGAGAGAGAGAGAGAGAGAGAGAGAGAGAGAGAGAGAGAGAGAGAGAGAGAGAGAGAGAGAGAGAGAGAGAGAGAGCAACACAAGAAATCGATCATTAGGCCACACAATTAACAAAAACAACAACAAAATCAACAACCTCACTGAGGGACAGACCGGGCACACATCTAGGCTTTGTCCATGCACTGCAGGAGGTAACTTCCCCCCCCCCCCCCACAGCCCTCCCTCTCTCCCTCCCACAGTTCCTGTCTTGTGCCACTCTGTGCCATAGCACGCCTACATGTTTCTTGACGTCATCAAGCCATCTAGTTTCCGGTCTGCCTGGGTTCTGTAGGCAGCCAGTATCTTGGCTGCCATTTCCATTCATTCCATCTTGAGTACAGCCCCGCCGACCACAAAAACCACACCAGTACAGGGCTAGCTGGCATCTGGGCTGCCATTCGGGGAAAGGAATGCATAGCTTTAGAATAATTATTATAGGTCTTTCTTGTACACTAGCAATGCACCATCAGATTCTATGTATGTATTATGTATGTATGTATATGTATGTATGGTATGTATGTATGTTATGTATGTATGTATGTATGTATGTATGTATGTATGTATGTATGTATGTATGTATGTATGTATGTATTATCCTTCTTTTATTTCAAAGATAATAGAATAAGCGCTGATGCGCTTTTTTTTAAACATCCAATTCCCCTGTGTATGCAGTTTTGTAAATTCTGTCATCCGTTCCCACCGGCATTCACGCACTAGGGATCGCTCCAGAATACTCACACAGAAACCTCCTTTGTAGTGGATCATTATCACTAACAAGCGGCAGGAAAAGACGGGAAACGGTAATAGGCTACATGTACGTCTGTGCACTGTTATGTACCGTCTTGTTTTGAACTCTAATTGTAAACAGACGATAGACTGATAACAACAACAACAACACTATTGCATTGTATTATGTGGTATTGTATTGTATTGTGTGCTGTGTTGTATTGTTCTGTAACCAGCGGATTCCTGTTGCGTGCGTATTGATTACCATGGTTTGGTCTTCCCAGGGACAGCCTGTCTCCAAAGAACACTGCTACTCCCCCCATCCCCACCAAGGGGGATTGTTTTATTTGTTTTTAGCTCTAATCATGTGAAAAATCCTTGCTTTTGAGAGACGCTTTTCCACAGAATTTTCACAGGTCAGTCTTCTTACCTCCAGTTTTGTTGTTGTTTTTTTTACTCGTATTAAATATACAGCAAAAAGGATCACGTTTTTCTACTGGTTTTTGTTGTTGTTGTTGTTGCTTTTTTTTTGGGGGGGGAGGGGGGAGGTTGAGGGGCTTTGTTTGGTTCCTTTGTTTGTTGGGGGTTTGTCCTACAGGGGCGGGACAAGGACTGTGCTTTGCCACTCATCACCTCCTGCCGGAACAGGGAGACAGTTCCCCTTTCTGGCCGATACCCATCAACACCTGTTGTTTTCTTATCGGTTAGACCACCAAACACAGTGTGTGTGTGTGTGTGTTTGTGTGTGTGTGTGTGTGTGTGTGTGAGAGAGAGAGAGAGAGAGAGAGAGGAGAGAGAGAGAGAGAGAGAGAGAGAGAGAGAGGAGAGAGAGAGAGAGAGAGTTGCACTGGACTTTGTTGCATTCCAAATATGACAAGCAACCACACCATGCAACAAAACAGTACAGAATAGATTGATCCCATCATTAAACAATAGGTAGTGGCTTTGTTTTTCCTACTAGGATGACAGCTGTTCGACTTGGTGACAGATGTGTTTAGTAGGCTATCTAAAATTGTAACACACACACACACACACACACACACACACACACACACACACACACACACACACACACACACACACATATATATATATATATATATATATATATATATATATATATATATATATATATATATATATATATATATATATACACATACATACATACATACATACATACATACATACATACATACATACATACATACATACATACATACATACATACATACATACATACATACATACACATGTGATCTTCCCCTATAGTTTATACCTCCTATCTGTTTCTACTTTCAATAGACATTTCCATCTCCATTTCCCGGGCTTAGTGCAGTGTGTGTGTGTGTGTGTGTGTGTGTGTGTTGTGTGTGTGTGTGTGTGTGTGTGTGTGTGGTGTGTGTGTGTGTGTGTGTGTGTGTGTGTGTGTGTGTGTGTGTGTGTGTGTGTGTGTGTGTGTGTGTGTGTGTGTGTGTAAATTTAAGGTCTGTCAACCTTTTGTGAATAGTTGCATGTGTGTGAGAGTTTTGAGGCAAGTGCTTTGATTTGTTCCCTTTACAAGATTTAGGGCTATACAGATTCCATACAGTAGTTTTGATACTAGTACTGTTATTTATCGTTATCAGTATCATCATCATCATCATCATCATCATTATTATTATTATTATTTATTCGTGGTTTTCTGTTGTTGTTTTTATAACATGGAGGATGCCTGCTCCAAGCAAGCAGCATAAGATGTATGGTTTCTTTAAAAAACAACAAACAAACAAAAAACCTCTAGAAAATAGATTTTTAAAAAGAGATGTATGGTTTCTATATTTTCTTGTCTGCAGAGTCGACAGTTGAAGGAAAACATGGAAATGCAGACTAGAATAGTAAGTAGCAAGTCACGAAGACGGACGTAGAGCAATATGTATTGATTGATAGTGTCAAAACAACTCGATGTCTGCTGTAGGTATGGATGGAGCTCTAGATGCCTGCCTGCCTGCCTGCCTGCTGTATTGGGCCCTCATCTCATCTCACCCCCCCTCCCCCTCCCTCCCTCCATCACAATACTGCTCACCAGCCTAGCACTGCTGCCTGCTGCACTTTTACCATACTACACTACACCAGCAGGCGGCGGAAAAAACCAGCTTGGTCATGTGACTGGATGTGACGTCATAGCTCGCGCTTCTTGTGAGGCGTCCTGTGTGGCGGCCACTGCACACCGCCCTGCCTGCCATGGCTGGCTACAGCCGGACACTCCGCCGAAATAAACAAGGGCAAACAACATAACCTCCCTGACAAATATGCGCATCAGCTGAAAAAAAAAGCAAACCCACAAAGGTCAGCAAGAATGCAATTCTGAACTTGAAAAGGCTGTTTTCGGGCATGACAAATAGTTGTCCTGTTTCTGTGTCGGTGACATTTCTTTTCGGTTTTTTTAGTTGGCAAGTAAATATTCTTCCACCTCCTTATACAGAACCTTACCTCTCCCCCTTCAACACACTCACACACACACACACTTTTTCAGGCGGCTGGAATTCTTTAAGTAATCTCTTTACAAGATGAAAGCTTCTTAACTTTTATTTTATAAAAAATTAAATTAAAAAAAAACCAAGCTTACACAACTAGGGATCGCTTACTCAGTAGAGGAGAACTATAAGAATTCCGTTTTACTTGATATCAGTGTCAGCGGTTTAGTCCCAAAGCACTGACACTGTGTGTAATCAACACACCTACATGACCACGACAGTCCTTCAGTCTCCGTTTCTTCACTGCTGAAAAACACCGGGATAAAGGAAGTCCCTCCCCATGTGGAGTTCACTGCTGTCCACCAGGTCCCTGCATGGTCAAGCTAACCCCATGACCCCATGCAGTCAGTCAGTCCTAAACAGAAGCCTACATTTCATCTCCATGTTTCCTGCTGAGACGTGCACCCCTTCCATGCTACAATTCTGCCCGCCAACCAAATGTGAAGGAAGCAAGTGACACACAAAGTCCAGTGACTTTTTCTCTGCTTCGGCTGCTGACAAAACTGTGTTGCAATAAAACACCCAAATTTACACCAAAATGTACCCTCCCCCCCCCCAGCCCATCCCCCTCCTCCCAAAAGAGGCCACCAGCACGAGCACAAAATTAAGCAACCAACCAACTACAAGAGCAAACAAAATCCCAACAAACAAAAACCAAGCAAGACTTGTAAAGGTGTTTTTTTCAATTTGTAATCAGAATGCTCGGCATCCACACTGTCTCAAATCGGACGCACTGGCCTGACTTGTCAGGCGCTTAATGGCAGTGCAATGCTTTTTCGCTGATGTGACAGACAATAGTTGCTGTCTGAGCGTTAGAAGAAGAAGATGAAGAAGAAAGAAATCCACCTCGTTAATCTATCTATCTATCTATCTATCTATCTATCTATCTATCTATCTATCTATCTATCTATCTATCTATCTATCTATCTTTCTGTCTGTTTTCTGTCTGTCTTTCTGTCTGTCTTTCTGTCTATCTATCTATCCCTTAGTTTGGCGACCGTGTGGACACCCCTGAAGACTTGACAACCAGTTTTCTCCATTCCTCTCTTGTTCTGCCTTTCTCAAACTTTTGTTGAGTTCTAGGCCTGTCCGTTCACTGATGTTGTCTCCCATCTCTTCCTTGGTATGCCTCTTTTTCTTCCTCCTTGGACAGTGCCTTGCAGTATTGTTTTTGCAAGTCCTTTTGATCTTGTGACATGCCCGCACCATTTCAGTTTACGCTTCTTTACGATTAATAGAAGGATTTCATAGGACCAATGGTTTGCTGAATTCTGTTACGCACGTCTGGTTAATAATGGACACGAAAATCTATTCCGGACTTCCCTTGACCAAGACAGGTTTTCCTATGGTACCGCGCCCTCAACCATCTGAGTTCAGGGGGAGGGGGTGGGTGGGGGATTTAAAGTAAAATAAATGTGAGTGTGCTAAGTGATTTACTTAATATGTGTGCTGCCATTGCACACGTGCCTCTGTGAATATTGATTTGTTTGCTTCACAGGATTCAGCGCGATTCAAATTCCATTTATATGGATCTCTCTCTCTCTCTCTCTCTCTCTCTCTCTCTCTCTCTCTCTCTCTCTCTCTCTCTCTCTCTCTCTCTCTCTCTTCATCTATCTATCTCTATTATCTATCTATCTATCTACTCTATTTATTTATCGATCTATCTATATACATAGTGCGTGCGTGCGTGAGTGCCTGTGTGTGTGTGTAATGAGTTCATGGAAACCCCACAGTTTGCCAGACCGGTATGACAGCTTTCATGTTTTTGAATTGATTGTTCTTTATTCATAAAGCCAAGACATTTGCATTGTTAGTACGAACAAAGCAGTGCATGAAGTGTATAGTTGTTTGGGATATAGCTGTTTGAAGATGGTGACAACCATGTTGTGCTGTTTGGGGCTGCAGACAGACTTGCCATGCTGTCCTACTCACAGACCTGGATGAAGGGGGTTCTGCTGTCAACTCTGCGCAAATCGTAAGATCCTTACCCAAAGTCTTGTCCTCTTTCTCTTTTGAGTGTTTTCTTTAGTAATTTAGTCATGTTTTTTGCGCATAGTTCGACGTTGTTGAATCGGCTTTGTTGTTTTCTTTTGCAGTTTTTGTGAACTTTTGACTGTGACCTGCACTGTTAGATTCTCTGAAAATGTTAGTATTGATCAATAGATTTGACAGTGGGACCATCCTGCTTCAAAAATTTATGGTATTTTCAGATTAATTGTACAAAATTGTTGACATTATACTTATTGGCGCCAATTTTTCTCTGCATTCTTCGTGGGCTCAGGCACTTTCCTATACAAGGTATTCCGATCCTATTTTACCTGTTTTTATGTCATTTCGTGCTTGTTACAAATTAATTTTATCCATCATTTTGACCCCCCTTTGTTGCCATTACTCATCAGTATGGGTGAAGTTCTACACAGTCAGCCTGTGGCTATGCAATGATGAGTGGAGAGTTTACATCTTGTATATTAAGGTAGTAAAGTATCCCATGAAGCTAACGTTCTAAACAACGTTGATGAACATTCGAGGCATGAACAGAATCTAGATCAGTTGTTCAGTCATTAGTAAAACACCTCGGCCAGGATATCCATCTAACTATTCCTAAAGACAAATTCTAATTTCAAATAAAAATACTTTATTATCTCACAGAGAAATTCACGTGGGTTACAAGCCATACATAAAAACATGAAACAGAAAAAGATTTATCCCATGAGAGATAGCACAACACAGTATCAGAACATTAGCACCAGCTAAAAAGCACCCAAGCATCAGCAATATGTCACATGACCATGCAGGAGACAGATTTAGGCCACCCACCCATCCACAGTTATCAGAGCATAACTGAAATCATTCAGGTAGTGACAACCCTCCGATTATTTTTCAGAGCAGAACCAATGGCTTAGATACAATCTAAACACCCAGAACGGGGATTTCCCTTCAGTGTGTAGAAATGCAACTTGAGGAAAAAATGGAAGGCTGTTTGCTGCATTTTAAGCCTTGACAAATCGTGTTGTGGGTTGATTCCAACCTTTATTTTTTCTTTAGATCATATGTTCAGTTTTTCCTCTCAGCAACTAAGAAGTGAAAAACCCCATACATAGCCTCGGGAGTACTGGATAGGGAATTTGTTTCCTACTGCTGTTTTTCAGCTTTGATCTGATGAGGCCTGACAAAGTACAAAAGCATACCTTGGAAACGTTTTTATCAGGTTTAAACAATATATTAATTTTTTAATCACACAAACACAGTACTATCTGGAAATAAAAAATGGACTTGACTTGACTTCACACACACACACACACACACACACACACACACACACACACACACACACACACACACACACACACACTCACAAGAGAGAGAGAGAGAGAGAGAGAGAGAGAGAGAGAGAGAGAGAGAGAGAGAGAGAGAGAGAGAGAGAGAGAGAGAGAGAGAGAGAGAGAGAGAGAGAGAGAGAGAGAGTTTCATTAGAGCAACGACAGTCATAGTGTGCTCAGTTTTTGTGTTAATGTTTTTATCTGATCACTTGATTGAAAAAGCCACAAGAACAACCCTCTCCTCACACACTGACTGGTGTTTTACGTGTCCCATCCACGTAAACTAGAGGAGACCTCTTCACCAATGTAGGATTACATTTTCCATCCTCCTATCATTATGCTTCTAGCAGATGAAACTGTGTCAAACGTTTTTTTGTTGTTGTTTTGCTTTGTTTTGATTTGAATGTAAATCATCATCCACATTAAAGACATACATAGACCCTTCTTGCACTTGGAAGCCTCGGTGTGTGTGTGTGTGTGTGTGTGTGTGTGTGTGTGTGTGTGTGTGTGTGTGTGTGTGTGTGTGTGTGTGTGTGTGTGTTGTGTGTGTGGTGTGTTTAAAATTTTCCCTTTAATTATTATGAATTTTCCTTGACATCGTCAGGGAGATTGGGAAAGGAAGACAACCTTGTAATGCACTGAGAAACTGGGTAATGACGTCAAGATTCTGTAGTGTTCACCAGACAACAAAGACATAACAACCCAGGCCTGTCTGTATAAAAACAATACAAAACACAACTAAACCAAACAAAGAGCCAGGCCGCACAAAGAGACACGCCTTACTCATATTCCCCCACAGCCGTTTCTGACAAATCGATGAGGTAAAAACAACCCGGAACAAGGCAAAACCCACAAAAGCAAATAAGAGAAATAGAACTGCACTGTCTGCCACCATTGATTGCAGCTTTTGAAGGCAGCTGAACGCAGTTGACACACATCGCAGGACCGGTGTGTAGGGTTACACTACATTACGTTACATTACCAGTTCCGCATCACCTATTTACCATGACCACGTCTTCTTTGAACCCCCCTCCCTCCCCTCCAGCAAACTCAAAGTATCTCTCTCATAACGATTCCATCGATATTTGCAAGCTGGAGAAACTAGTCCAACAAAGCGGCAGTGAAGCTGTGGTTAGTTTTCCACTGTTTCTATAGACAATGGCGACAGCATCCACACAAAAACTGTATATATGTATATATATATATATATATATAGAGAGAGAGAGAGAGAGAGAGAGAGAGAGAGAGAGAGAGAGAGAGAGAGAGAGAGAGAGAGAGAGAGAGAGAGAGAGAGAGAGAGAGAGAGAGAGAGAGATGTAAAGAACTCTGATGTTTACTCTGATGAGTACTCTAATGGATCATTCCAGTGGAGTGGAGAAGGGGGGTCTGCTGCATGGGTAACGTTTACCCTCCATACTTACTTACCCAGGCTTTGCGCTCTAAAGACTAGAGCGCAACTCCATAGTCTTCCAAGACTGATGGGTGCCTGCTACTACTGATGTGCAATGGGGGAGTTTGAAACAAGGTGTGCAAGATCCTCCACCCTGGTTTAATGCCTGCACCTGTCTTTACACACAGGGTGTGCACGTGTATACAACACATGCACAAGCGCATGTGCACGCACACACACACACACACACACACACACACACACACACACACACACACACCACACACACACACTGTAATTGCCCTTCATGGGATGATTTATGTGCTTTTGACTTGATTTGGACTTTTATTTACACACACACACACGCACACACCGCACGCACGCACGCACGCACGCACGCACACACACACACACACACACACACACACACACACACATACAGAGGACCGACTTGCACGCATAAAGAGAGAAGAGGAGAGAGAGAGAGAGAGAGAGAGAAGAGAGAGAGAGAGAGGAGAGAGAGAGAGGAGAGAGAGAGAGAGAGAGAGAGAGATGTGTGTGTGTGTGTGTGTGGTGTGTGTGTGTGTGTGTGTGTGTGTGTGTGTGTGTGTGTGTGTTTCAAGGAGACAAACATTGTGAATAAAACTGACTGGACAATGTCCAATGAAGACCACAGCATTAATTAATCTGACTGACATGATACCAACGACCATTCATCTTGTAAGTCAGTGACCAGTCTTCAGATTGGTGGTTACACTACACTACACTACACTACACTACACTACATACACTACACTACACTACACTTACTTACTACACTACACTACACCACACCACACTACACTACACTACACTACACTACACTACACTTTACTTTACTACACTACATTACACCACACATACACTACACTACACTACACTTTACTTTACTACACTACATTACACCACACTAAACTACACAACACTACACTACACAACACCACCACACTACACTACACTTTACTACACTACACTACACTACATTACACTACACTAAACTACACAACACTACACTACACAACACCACCACACTACACTACACTACACTACACTACATTACACTACATTAAACTACACAACACATACACTACACAACACTACACTACACTACACTACACTACACTACACTACACTACACTACACTACACTACACTAAAGAGTAATGTACCACACTACACTACACTTCTCTACACTATACATTTCACAACAATGTAATGCACAACATTACACTACACTACACTACACTACACTACACTACCCTAACCTACCCTACCTCACTACACTACACTACACTACACTACACTACCCTACCCTACACCTCACTACACTACACTACACTACACTACACTACACTACACTACATACACTACACTACACTACACTACATAGTGACTCAAGGACGACCTGTACTGGGGCCCAGTGTCACTGTAGTGTCAGTGACTGACTTCCTACAGCCCAGTAGTCTGCAGTGTCACTGTAGTGTCAGTGACTGACTTCCTACAGCCCAGTAGTCTGCAGTGTCACTGTAGTGTCAGTGACTGACTTCCTACAGCCCAGTAGTCTGCAGTGTCAACTTGTGAGTGTCATGTGTGACTGACTTCCTACAGCCCAGTAGTCTGCAGTGTCACTGTAGTGTCAGTGACTGACTTCCTACAGCCCAGTAGTCTGCAGTGTCTGGCTACGTCAGCTCACTCCCAGATCAATGTGTTGTTGCTGCTGCTGACAAATTACCCGACATAGGGTTCACTTCTTAGGCTGTTAGTTCAGTTCTGGGAAAGAAAGAAAAGAAAATGCCCTACACATACATACAAACATCCCAGCTATTGGGAAACTGCTGAAGGAAAATTCCACTGAGTCTCCATTTCTATCCTGTTGGGGGCCTATTGCAACACTACTAACAAACACCTCTATTACATGACTGCACTGAACTAACTGCCCCTAGGATCCGGGTTGTGTTTTCGCCCTCCTCCCAGGGAATGCCTGCCCTTCTCTGTGGTTACCTACTAGTGCTGGAGATCCTGTCTGTGCGTGTTTGTCCCCTGACCTACTGACCCACAAGACAGACGGGAGTGTGCTGATAAATCGTCATTGGTGCAAGGATTTTCTGTCAACTTGATGCACATTGTCACAGCTGTCTGTCAATGTTCATCTGTCACTCTTGAAATTGTCTCTCTCTGTCATCTCCTCATTCTCCTTGCTCTCTCTCTCTCTCTCTCTCTCTCTCTCTCTCTCTCTCTTTCTCTCTCACCACACACACACACACACACACACACACACACACACACACACACACACACACACACACACACGTATCAAAAAAAACAAAATAGCATAGACCAACACAAAATAAAACACTAGTTTCAAAATGTAAGGTAGGGTAAAAGTGTCCCATAACCTATGTGGTCGTAGAGGAGCAGGCTGTCAGAGACCTCAGCTTCTCCTTGGGCCAGCATATTGAGGGTGGCGCCCATCTCCTCTCCCTCACTACTTTACCTTCCTGACCCTAAAGAGGCAGGTACCTATTTACAGATGGGTGAACTGGGGGACTATACTGAAGCCAAGATGCACAAACGGTGACCCATCCACTTGGTAATCACCTCGATGCTGCAAAACATTGGCTTTGAAAAAGCAGATGCTCCCTGACCACTGAGTGTCCGTTCCCTTTCGAAATGCATTCAAACACAAAAAGGAAAAGAAAAAAATTAAAAAGGAAGGGGGGGTGAGGGTTGAAAATAAGGGAAACGAAGATATTAAAGAAACTTCAAACAACTTTACTCTTCTACTCCCCCCTGCATTCCCCATCAACAACGATAATTAATGACTAGATGAACATGCAGCAGCAAACAAGATTCAGATCTC
>CM060321.1:67685091-67687591 GCA_030674155.1 Stramonita haemastoma
AATTCCACTTTACAGCTTAGTTTTGGGCTAGTTGGCCTTTGGAGAGCATCTCCAACGCTGACTGTCTATTTGCCCTCTTGGCCGAGAGAGCGGGGATGTACTGTGGGCAAGGCATCTCCACTATAATCAAATTTCTGCCCAGTTTCCGAAACAGCAGCTGCCTCCTCTGCTATTTTGGAGGTCATCGTGGAACACGATGGACAAACACGCACAATAGAATAAGCATGACAATAGCTTTGGGTTGGGGTTTTTTTTCATCCAAACTTCCATAATAGTACAAGTAAGTAAAAGCAAATTAATAGAGAAAACGGGAAAAAAATCACAAGCATCATCCTGTTAGTAATAATCAATATGAAACAATAATTATGATAATGATTCATAACAATTAGAGAGAGAGAGAGAGGAGAGAGAGAGAGAGAGAGAGAGAGAGAGAGAGAGAGAGACAGACAGACAGACAGACAGACAGACAGACAGACAGACAGACAGACAGAGAGAGGAAGAGAGAGAGAGAGAGAGAGAGAGAGAGAGAGAGAGAGAGAGAGAGAGAGAGAGAGAGGAGAGAGAGAGAGAGAGGAGAGAGAGAAAGATTCTTGTATATCGAGGATAATGGAATAAGCACTCTTGTGCTTTTTTTCATCCAGTCCCCGTGTGTATGTAGTTTTGTAAATGTCATCTGTTCCCACCGGCACACGATGGCCTACTCTTACGAAAAGCGGAATAGGATTTAACGTGTGGGCAAGATGTTCTTCGTGCGTTCGCACACGGGGCCTCGGTTTAAAGTCTCATCCGAAGGACTTTTGGGGAGAGTGGAGTCAGCACTGATGTTAACTCCAGGAAAAAAATCTCGACCGGACTCGAACCCGGGTCTTCAAATTGCCAGCGCAATGTTCTGACCACTAGGCTATCCGTCCCAAAGGAGAGAGAGAGAGAGAGAGAGAGAGAGAGAGAGAGAGAGAGAGAGAGAGAGAGAGAGAGAGAGAGAGAGATATCGGTACACAAATTGAATTTTAGAATGTGATATGTGACATATTTTGTGACACTCAAGATAAAGAAATACAACACATTAAAGTCAGGTTTGGGCGAAGTGGGAAATTTTAAAAAAAAAGAAAGAAAAGAAAGGACATCTCTTAAGACAAAAACATCGATGATTGAAAAGTAGTCATTCTTCCGTCCCCTTTTCTATCTAGATTAATTCATGTGGTTTTTCCTTTTGCCTGCACCGTAAACAAAAGAGTTGACTCTACACATGCAGTCCTAACAAGTTACATGATATTAAATCAGAGAGAGAGAGAGAGAGAGAGAGCGAGAGAGAGAGGAAGTAAATGGATAATAATAAAATGCTATAGGCCTCTAGTTAGTAGCATCAACACTACACACGGCCTCCTATTGGGCATTGCGTCAGTTTTAGGCTGGCCTATAAGAAGTGCAAATAATAAATATGCCACGTTGTAAAATCTAGATCCAAATCTAAACTTCTGGTCAATGGTCTACTGCCAAGTAAGTTATGGCCTAGGCCTCATCCCATCGCAAGTCCGTCCCAGATCACTGGCCAACAAAGCGAGAAATCCTTGCAATAGTTGTTTGCCTTTAACTACAGGGAATATCTACCTTTGCTGCGACGTTTTGGCCGGACAGTTCCCTGATAAAAGACCGTTTATTACCTTTGTTCTGAGTGGCTGGCTTAAGCCTGCCTTCTTACCATTGGAAAGGCACTGCTACGTCTCGTCACTGCTTGGCTAGATCTACTTCCGGTATGATGGCGCTCAACAGAAGCAGATCGAAAAACTTCACAGAAGAAGAAGACAATAGCAGAACCTTTGAAACAGAGAAGATACGATCAACTTCAGTGAAACGTAGCAGTGTGAGGCCTAGTCGAGAAACTGGGGAAAAGCCTTCCAAAGTGTCGTTTGGTACCTCTACAACCTACCTCCTCGATAACAATGGAAGCGCGTTAGACCCAGTCAAACAGAACACTGGCAGTGTGGAAAATATACAAACAATAGAAGGACAGAAAGAAACAGTGAAAGACCTGACACTGGTAAGTTGTTTCTGATGAAATGCAAACAATGGAATGCTGAAATACCAAGACCTGCTTGCTGCCAACTTGTAACTGGGGTGTGTGACTTGTTGACATCTCATACACTAGATGTAGATTAGTGGGGGCACTTGCACTGCAGTGATTTTTGTTCTGGCACTTCCACAAAATCTCATAAACATAGCCACAAAATAATCGGAAACAGATGCACGACAGAGAAAGGACAAAAACAACAAAAGGTGTGTCGAAGATTATACAGGTTAGTGCAGTGTTGCTCTGTATGAAAGGTCAACACCCGCCCCCTTGATTTCAGCGAAAAGCTTCTTCCGTTTGAGGAGGAACCAGATTTGGGTTTTAGGGTGCACTCAGTGTTGTCTACCTACACTTGGTGTTGAAAGTAACTCATGTATGAGAGAGCTAAACAGCACCTAAGACTGCTTCAGCCGACACAGGCTTTGATTTCAA
>CM060321.1:67692591-67710091 GCA_030674155.1 Stramonita haemastoma
ATATTTATAAACGAGTGCTTGTTCTCGAAACAGAGTTAAAATCATCACATCTGAGTTTAATTTTTTATTTAAACATCTTTTGTAGTCTAGGCCCCCATGCGTTTAATTATGGTAATGTTCTTGTAATTAAAATCTCTCTCTCTCTCTCTCTCTCTCTCTCTCTCTCTCTCTCTCTCTCTCTCTCTCTCTCTCTCTCTCTCTCTCTCAGAAAGGTTTTTTTTTATTTAGAAAAAATAGCGTGAGCATCCTTATAGGATGGTGCACCCATACGTTGATTTATCAGAAGAAGCCTTGTCTGGGTTGAATGTTGTCAGATTTCTGAACACTGAATGGTAGGTATCTTTATTCCCTCTTTGAAACTCTCTCCCGCGTTATTTTGTTCTTTTTCTTATGTGCTGCCTACATTTTGGTTGATGAGTACAGTCAAATCTATTTTTGCCCATTACTACCAAAAAAAAAAAAAAAAAAAAAAAAGACGAAAAGAAAACGTGGTCCAAAGATGAAACCGGAACAGTTGGATCATTCGATGACATAACGATTTCATACATTCTGGGCGAAACCGGCTGTGGATGAAACCGGCTGTGACGGGTCACGTGGCAATCTACATAAAACCGGCGACGTCTGGTTCAGTGGGTGGAGGGAGAATGTCTGTAGCCGGCTTCTGATCGATAATGATGGCTGGTATTGCTGACAGAGATCGTCTGAAAAACGCTATTTTGGATCACCTGTCCCGCTATATATTGTATAAATATCTTGAACTAAGGAAACGCCATGACTCCAGCATGCACCATTTATAAATTTGAATAAAGTTCAGCCTCCCTCTTTGGTTGTTGAGTCTGGTACACAGCCATACAGACCTAAGGACATATCACAGAGATGTAAGAAATCGCACGCAGGGAGAAATCCGATGTACTGATTTTCTAATCATTTTTTTTTCTTTAGCTTGAGACTTAAGTAGAGTACTATGTGGTATTTCTAGTCAAGACTTTCTGAAAGCCCAACTCAATGCTGAGATGGTATTGAGGGGGTGGGGGGGTAGGAAAGACTAAGAAGAGATGGTTTGTTACCATCAGTCTGTTTCCACATATTTCTGATCAGATCAGTTTCAATGATGGGTGCAGTGACGTGTAGGCAGGCATTGTGTCTGAGGGCACCTCGGGTTTCTTTTTTTAATTTTTCTTCGGCCACGCTGGCTGGAGGCGGACATCGGCACGTTCGCGCGTGCATTGCTCATGCTGCTGCCGCAACGCGCGCACTCGTCATCAGTATGCATGCGCACGCACGCTGGACTTTGGAAATTTCCACCCGCCGACGCCAGCAACAACGGCAACAGCGGTTGGATGCTGGAAGTGGAAGTGACAGCGCGCTGTGCTGGCTGCGAGGGCCGGCTCGTGACCCCCGTGCCAAGGCCACAGTGACGCAGCCGCCGCTTGGCTTATTGATCTGCGGAGTTTTTCCCCCACCGCCGCAGACATCGCCCTGCCTCCGTCCTCTGTAGATGCAGCCGGCCTTTGAATCACTGCCATCGATCTGCCCGTGAAATTCTATTCGTGGCTGCAACCAAAAATTTCCTATGCCGCGGGTACTTATCAATGTTAATAAGAATCCATATTGGTGCTGCCCATATTGGTTGACTAATAGAGTACCATTCTTGGTTGTGGTACACTTTGTCATTTCTTCCGCATCTCTCAACTTAGAAATTAGTACAGCCTAGTGACGAAGAGTGGCTATTTTGGTGCTACTCCAGACTTAGAATCAAAACCGGTCGGTGGTAGTCATTCCTTTGGCAGAGGTAGCGCCAAAGCTTCACAGAAAACGATCTTCAATTCTAGAAGGCCTTAACACTTTGGCATTGAGAACTTGGGTCTCTTGACCCATTACTTTTTCAATCATTCATTGGCTTGGTAAGCAGGTAGTTCGTTTAAAAAATAAAAAAACAAAGAAAAAGTTTTCCAGATAAAAGCATCAACACTGCCAGTGTGTTTAGAAAGTTTGTCTGAACTCTCAACTATCAATTAATGATTTTTAAAAAACTTGATTTAAAAAAAACAAAGGATTATTGTCATGACTTTACCTTAGAATTATACATTAATTATTTCTCTAATTTTTATATAGTTTTTCTTTTTTAATAACTGTGAAAGGCAAATTTCTTTTTGCAAATTGGGTAATGGCTTGAGCAGTCTGCCAACATGTGAAAGAAAAAACCTTGTAGACTATCCATCGTGTTACATCAAGTTAAAATTCATAGGACTTTATATTAAAAAAAAAACAACCCTCCTTTGTTCCTTCCCTCTGACGAAACTCCCTCTTTCATTCAGTAAGGGATACCAGATTTTGGCTGAGGCCCAAGAAGGGATTGGTCCCATGGAGGCGGACACTGCCTGCTGTCTGTTGGCACTGTACCCCTCTGGCCATTGATACAGCCTGCAGGCAGGCCGGCCAAGAACTGATAACCCTAATTCCCATTCATGGATGATAGTAGTGAGCCACCTTGGCTTATAAAGCCACCTATCAGCTTCACAGTCCCTAAAGAAAGGCATACACATGGGAGCCAGGCTTGTGTCCCCCCCACCCCCACCCCTAACACTCCTTTTTATTTTTTCTTGGGAGGGCAGGAGGTGGGGGTGGTAAGTCACCCATTGGCAGCGTATAATTACCTACCTACCAGCTCACTAAAAGTCTACATAGTCAGTTGAAAGGGTTTCTTGGTTTCCAGGGTCAAGTTTCTGGTGTAATAGTTCAGTGGTTTCAAATGTCGTTGGAAAATTTCCCAGTTTAAAAGGTCACCTTGGCCATAGTTCACACAGGAAGATCCCCTCTTTTTTATTGGACGGTGTGGGCGGGCGAGCGGGCGCGCGCACAACTGCAGTGTTCCTGTTGGTCGTCACTGCCTGGCTGTTAGCCAATAGAGGGAAAGGAGAGGGGAGCTGAATTTGCATAATTATTTGAAAGCCTAGTGCATACCACAAAAAATGAGAGGAAAACCCCCACTAAAGGAAACAAAAAGGCTGTGTGAGCCCATCTGCTTTTAGGCAACATTGAATTGATTTCCTACTGCTTCCTTTGTATTGGGCCTGGTGTTCAGAATGGCTTCCCCTATTTTCGGTGCACTGATTGGTCTGTTATTTGAAATCACAAATCTGTCTTGTTTATTTTTGGCTGACCTTTGTAAAATAACTATCGTTTCCTGGATTTTCTTTATTGATGTGGTCAAATTGTTAAAGAAACGAGCAGTTAATAATGAAACATTTCATTAACAACAGGAGGCAGGAAAGTGGCTGTGACAGGTTAGACATTGAATTGACAAGGCTTTCTTGTTTCCCTGACTTAGCTTTTTTTCCCTTTACCATTGTTAATGGGCACTCATGCATTTTTAAGTTATGCAGTCTAGTGTATCCCCGTCTTCAGTACTCTGCTTCACTCTCTTCATTATCCTCAAGTGTAAAATTTCTATTCTCATAACATCGTCTAATTTTTACTACACATTTTGGCTCTGTTAGTCTCCTGGGCATTATTTAATGAACACATGGACTATATCTTGGTTGAAGACTAGGAAAAGAATTTTGGAACATTTTGTTCTCTAGCCTATAATCCTATCAACACACTTCAAATCAGCCTCCTGACCAATGTGTGTCTGGATGTGTGTGTGTGCAGTCGGAAAAAGGGGCAGTTGGTGCGACTCTAGCAGACGTGTCTGGCTCCGACTCCAGCATGAGCTCCAACTCCAGCCTGGATGGCAAGGACAACCGCGGCACATGGTCAGGCCGCATGGACTTCCTGCTGTCCTGCATCGGCTTTGCTGTGGGCCTGGGCAACATCTGGAGGTTCCCCTACCTCTGCTACAAGAGTGGAGGAGGTGGGTCAGCTGAACAGCTTTTCTGTTTGTCTATGTGAAGTTTGTTTTGAAGATGATTATCATCATCCAACTTTGATTTTATCATTATCTAGTTATGCTGTTTTAGTTATGTGAGGTTTGTGTTTTGTTGCTTATTGTCCTTATCCAAAATCACTTATAAAGGTTTTGGCTTGTTAACTCTGAAGATTATGATAGAGAAAATGGAGGTTGTGATCTTGTTCAAAGCTGGTACACAATCAGTGTTATCTAAATGTGCTTTTACTTTAATTTTGTGTAATTCTGGATTAGTTTGATAAGAAAGATCAGAGTAAGATCATCAGTTATATTTTTTAACTGTGTGGAAGATGTATAATTTTTTTAAAGTTTTTTTTTTTTCCTCTTCTGATGTGATCCTCAGTGTTCATGAACGCATGTGTGTTCACAGGGGCTTTCTTGGTTCCCTACGTGATTTTCCTGGTGCTGTGTGGGATGCCCCTCTTCTTCATGGAGATCTCCTACGGCCAGTTTGCCTCTCTGTCCCCCATCACTGTCTGGAGAATTAGTCCCCTCTTTAAAGGTAATTACACTGATGTGTTTTCCCTGTGATTGTCCTGGTGTAGATAACTGATAGTTATTTTTGAATAGATGACTGTTTGAAGAAATTTTGTCCAGGACTTGAATGAAAACTCTACTCATACACCTCTCCAAGTGTCCTATCAGTTTGTTTTTAAAAGAAAGATAGTACTTGATACTTATAAACGATGAAGTAAACTATTTGTGTTCTCAATACAAATAAAATTTAGTAGGAATGTTTATGTGATTATTGTTTTCATATTGAAATGTCCCCATCCCTTATGGGCAAGAGCTCCTGACTAGGAAATCATGAACTTTCAATAGAAGTCCTCAAAAGTAATTGAAGCAGTTTCTTCAGAAATGTTAGCAATATCTGTGCAATATCATAACAGAAAGTTATCTCACATGTGAATCCTCTGCCTGTTGTGAGAAAATGTGAGCTTCTGTCCATTGTATGTATGGTGTGTGAACAGCAACAACACTTGTGACATTTGGCTGTTTGGCTTGTGCAGGTGTTGGCTATGGCATGGTGATCATTTCTGGCATAGTGTGTGTCTACTACAACATCATCATCACCTGGACCTTCTACTACCTCTTCATGTCCATGAGGAAAATCCTCCCATGGTCTGACTGCGACAATGCCTGGAACGATGACCGCTGTGTCCTCAACAAGTTTGCCGCCATCAACTCCACTGATGGCAATGACACGATGGTGAATGGCACAGATGTGAATGGCACGGCTTTGATGGTTGCTGCTGCCAACAGCACCACCAGTACCCTGTCCATCCCTCTCAACTCCTCCCAGCTGATGACTGCCAGTGAACAGTTCTGGGAGTAAGTACTTGGATCTCTCCTCCACCATTTCTCTCTCTGCACTAAAATCTTGACATTTGTAAAGGGTTATTGGAAAAGTGGGGGGGTGACAGTTTAGCTGCTATAATTTTGGAAAGTCTCACTTTTCCATTCCTGCTATTTTGTTCCATTATTCAGATATGGTATATCCTGTATTATGATGGATCGGAGCTTTGTATAGAAAAAAACCCCAAGATATATTTTTAAGACAAAGAGATAGCTTTGTGGAAGATGTATTGTTGAGACAAAAGGATGCATTGTGTGCACTTGGTGGTGATATCTGTGTCTCTCATGTCTGGCATTTTTGCCTGTCTCTCACGTATCGCGTTTTTGCCTGTTTCAGGCGCAATGTTCTGGAGATCACGGACGGCATTGAGGACCTGGGCTCCATTCGCTGGCCTCTGTTTGGCTGCCTGGCTCTGGCCTGGGTGGTGGTCTTCCTCTGTCTCTGCAAGGGAGTCAAGTCCTCCGGCAAGGTCAGTCTGGTTTTCTTCACTTTTTACTTTGGTTTGGTTTCGTGTCTTTGTGGTTAGTATAGTATATCGAGTAATGGTTTCAACAAAGTGATCAATCAAATATAACTGAAAAAGAGCCTACCTCTGTCATGTGACACCATGAAGGAGAATATTTAAACTAAGAAAAATTGTTAAAATATAACATACACTCGACCTCTGTAAAGTCATCATGACAGCACATAAATAACATAAAGGGTAACATTAAAACAGTGCTGTTTTCTTAATACATGTTATACAGTGGCTGGTGACGTGTGTGTGCAGGTGGTGTATGTGACGGCCACCTTCCCCTACCTGGTTCTGATCATCCTCCTGGTGCGTGGGGCCACTCTGCCCGGTGCCCTGGAGGGCATCAAGTTCTACCTGATCCCCGACTGGCAGAAGCTGCTGGAGTTCAAGGTGTGGGGGGATGCCGCCATCCAGATCTTCTACTCTGTGGGCATGGCCTGGGGCGGGCTCATCACCATGGCCAGTTACAACAAGTTCCACAACAACGTCTACAGGTCAGTGCTCACAGCAACTCTCCCCCTCCCTCCCTCCCTCCAGTGTTCTGTTCTTTCTCTGTGTTGTCTTAGGTCAGATAGGCCCTGCTCTCGCTCTCTGGAAAAACATCACAAGAGATGCAAAGTATTGTTAGCAGAGACTGTGAAAAGGAATTGACAACTCACTTTGGTCATTAGAAGGAAGGAGGACATGAAATAGTGTCAAATGTCACTGTGTGTTACGTCAGATATGTTGGAAGTTCAGTTTTTTAAAAATCTTCAGTAGTAATCTCAAATAGGCAAGAAAATGCAAACCACCTGCCTTTTCAGAATAGATTTCTGACAATAAGAAAATTGGAAATATACCATGTTAGGCAATTTGTTGGCAAAGTCATCACACACACACACACACACACACACACACACACACACACACACACACACACACACACACACACACACACACACACTTACACTCAGAATGGAAAAGGCCCCAACTGACGTGTTTGCCATGTGTTTGCAGGGATGCCATCATTGTGCCTCTGATGAACTGTGGCACCAGTGTCTTTGCCGGTCTGGTCATCTTCTCTGTCCTGGGATTCATGGCTCATGAAACTGGTGCTGAAATCAAGGATGTGGTCACTCAAGGTAAGTCTGGTTTTCCTCACAGTGATGCTTCTGTGTGTGTGTGTGTGTGTGTGTGTGTGTGTGTGTGTGTGTGTGTGTGTGTGTGTGTGTGTGTGTGTGTGTTTGGCCATGCAAGTGTCTGTGAGTGTGAGCTAATAATTGCTGAAATTATCAAAGGTTATAAATGATTTCTGGAAAGCTTTTGGTTCCGAAAGAAAATAGAAACACTGACATTAACCACAAATTTTATGTCAAAGAATAAAGCAGTTTAGTGTTTTCTTGGACCAAGTTTTTTTTTGTACCAGAACAAAACACAAATGGCTGTAAACTCAGAATACATGTGAAGTTTCAGTGTAGAAGACGACAGTTGTTCTATATGTGTGTGTGTGTGTGTGTGTGTGGCAGGTCCTGGTCTGACCTTTGTGGTGTACCCCGAGGCTGTGGCCAAGCTGCCCATCTCTCCTCTGTGGGCCGTGCTCTTTTTCCTCATGCTCTTCACCATCGGTCTCGACAGCCAGGTAAGCACCCCCACCCCTGTCTGCATACTTTGCCAACCTCCTTGCTTACCCTGCTGTCTAATCTTCGCTCTATGCAAGCTGCGTTGGTGTGTGCTAAGGCTGAGTGCAGGCAGAGTCACAGAGAGTCTGATAGATGGTTAACTGACAGGTGTTGGGATGATGACAGCTTTTTGAAGAATGATGACTAGGAAATGGAAAGACAGTATTGTGCTGGCCATCTAGTGTTGACATTAGGAGAGAGGAAGAGTGTCATTTCACTGTTTTTTAAAGAAACAAGTTTTTCTGTGGTATGCCAAAGACACTGGCAGACAGATCATGAGAGGAATTAAGATAGTTTTTGAAAGCAAGTGTTGAAGGAAGAGGACTAGGTGCAGTTGATATGCCAAGTGTCTAGGAAAACATTGCCATGCTGTGTAGTAGATAGAAATAGAGTTCCACGTACATTGCCTCAGAAATGAACCTGTTTTTAAGTGCCATCGCAGTATAAGTTAATGCAGTTTGAGCAGATTGATACAGGAAAGTTTCAATATGATGATTTTTTTGTGGTTTTTTTTACAAGTGTCATATCTCATTAAAAATGATAGGCAGTTCTACCTAGTTTGATTTCAATTCTACTTCTAGCTTTTTTCACCTTTTTTGTAGAAAGCAAACTATGAAGGTACTCAGCCTTGCACGTAGAGGAATAGTTCTTGAAGAAAGTATGTACTTGCCTTTTTTTTTGTTTTTTTTTTTATATCTCACTCGTACATTCTTCAAGAAGCATTCCTACCCCAGAAAAAAATGATGACCTATTGAAATGGTTCCAGAATAAAAAGAAAAGGCAAACCAAAGCCAAACTAACTGACCCCATTGATCTGATTTTTCCTCTCTATTTTGGATCACTGGGCTTACTTTTGAAAGAAGGTGACCTTTACTGAAGAAAGACGGAATTCCTGATGAACAACGATCAAAATTGAAATGGCTGTAAGCTTGTGTATGTTTCTTGCTGGCTAGAGTTCACATTTGCAGTTATCATTAAAGCATCCCGTGATTTCCCCCCTGCCCTTTGCAAGTTACAGGAAAACATTATGCACTTCAGCAAATGTCACTCACATTCTTTGTGAGAGGCATTTTGGCGCTTAGCCGAAAGTGCTATGTTTGATCCTAAAACATACACAAATTTACAGCAAAGCAATTCGGAATATAGGAAAAAAAGATCATGTGCAAAGTAACTCGTAATTGGGTGAAACGAAAATGATTGTCGTTGATATATCATTTTGTTCCCATATATCCTTTACCTTCTTTCAAATTGTAAGCTTTTCCCAGCGCTGAAAAGCGTAGTAGGATTGGAGTTAGAAGGAAACCAACGCAGCAAGCTAGACATTCTTGGAGTCAAGGCAAACCACTGACTTGCAGTCAAGGCATATGTTTCATTTTGCAGTAACATGTACATTGATTTCATGAGAATTGGTCTCAAAACTTTCTCCAAATGCACACATATCATTTTGTAATCGTGAATAAAGATTTGTTTGCAAGTATTGCTGACAAGTTTGTTTTTTTTTGCTTTTGTTTTTGTTTTGTTTTTTTGTAACACAGTGAGTATAACGGTGTATGCTTCAGATATGTGAAACTGAACTGATGTGAAACTGAACTGATGTGAAACTGAACTGATATGTGATATGTGGAACTGAACTGATATGTGGTATGTGAAACTGAACTGAACAAGCTGTGCATGAATGTCAAGACAGGGCTTGCCTTGTCTCCATCAGTCGTATTGTTTGTTTTCAGTTCAAAAATGAGGATGCATATTTTTTATGGGGAAAAAGTCTGAATCAAAGAAAAGAGGAACTAAACTTGGCAAAATGTGTCTAATCAAGAGAAAAGAAAGGCAACAGTTTCAAAAAGGGGGGGGGGGGGGGTTGTATGCTAAGTTTAGAAACTGTCAAACTGATGATAGGCAACTGGGAGAAAAAGCATCCTGATTTTTGCTGCTTGTTTTTCATTTTGCTGAACTTACTTCATTGTCATGTGCAGTTCTTTTTCAGCATCCCTCTAGAGTGTGACTGTGGTGTGAGTGGGGATAGCCAGGGTGTCGTGAAGACGAGTGGAAGGGTGTGTGCTTGATGTGCAACTGTGCGAACATCAGTTGGGAAGGGCTTAAAACTCCGTCCAATGGAGTGTGAAAACATTAAATCGGGTGTAGATAGTCGTCAGATAAGGATGGCATGGATGTGTGTGAATGGGTAAGGCTCCCTCGCCTCTCCCCCGATGGGAAGGATCTATGGCGCTTGGCTCGTTTGAGGTAACACAAATTAAGTCGTGTTTGTGGCTGACTAAAGCTAGAACTAAGTTCCTTTTCTATGGTTTTCAAGATAATTTCTGCTTGAGATGAAGATGGGAGTAGAAACTTGTAGTCGTGCTAATGATCACATTCTGAAACAGAGGGGGAAGTGGGGTGTGGGGTGTAGGCAGTTGACGCTTTGTGGGGATAAAATGAAAACAGAAGTGCATTGGGGGTGGAGGGGGGAAATGCTGAAGAAGTATACATGTTCTATGACAAATGAGAGAGAACTCGGACTGAAAAAAAGAAAACTCAGAATTGTTGAATTAGAGGTAGAGTATTTAGCTTGCTGGTGTTTTAGTGCCTGTTTATTTTTCAAAGTTCGGTTTAATTTGAAACTAAAGTCTAATAAACTGGGATTCACAAACACACAATACCACAAAGCATGCACACTTTTTTTTCCACAATACTTGCTAGTTAATCTGGCTAGACTTAAGCATTTCTAAAGTTGCATGCAAAGCAGAATACGAGTGCCATTTTTGGTAGGTGTTTTTTTTTGTGAACTACAGATATCACTGTCTATTCGAGGGACATACAGAAAGAAATGATATATTCTTTTTATGATTTTTTAGCATATTACGTTTTGTCCTTTGCATTTTTAATGAGTTTTTAAAGTTACAATAATTTTTATAATTGGCATATTTAAACAGATGTATTGAATTGAAACTTTACAATGTAATGATATTTTTTCCCATTTCTTAATTTGGTCTGGGTCAACAAAGCTCACAGCACCTTTTCCATTTAAAAAAAAAAAAAAAAAAAAGTACCGAGTCATGACTTTTTGTTCTGTCCCTTGCTGTTTTGAAAATGACTAGGAGAAAAAGAGGTTAAGGTGTGAAGAAGTGTGTCCCTCGAAAGGCTGGGTAGTTGTGTAACCATGCTGGTGTTTGGTTTTCACTCTTAAGGTCCCACCTGACGTCTTGATGACATGTGGCCTCATGCGGCACCCCCCAGCGTGAAAGCGCCAAGTCTTGTGGTTTTCATTCTGACTTAAATAGTCGAGCCACCAGGCTCACTTTGTTCTCTTGCACTATTTGGAGCAATCGCCAGTCATGGGAAGCAACCTGATTCCTTGGTAATTGATTGAACCAATCCCCCCCTACTCCATCCACTTTTCTTCTCACAAAATTTTTACTGGTAATTTTCCTCTTTTTCCCATTTTGGCACCAGAAGAAATTCTTAATGAAAAAAAATGCTTAATTCTGTAAGCAAGATTTTATTTTTCAAGAAAAAGAATTTCTCCAAGGTCTATAGACAGCAAAATTGCCCACACTTTGAATAAAATGACACAATATTTTTTTTTATTCACAAGTCCCAATCCAATTTCACCTCAAAGAGGTTTAAGCAAGATCTACTTTACTTCCAATCTGTTCCCATCTTCATGGAAAACTGTGTAGTCCTTTTTCATTTTTTATCTGCTGGACTTTTTCCAGAATGAAATATTGTTTGAAATAAAATGTTTAAACAACAAATCTAAATAAACAAAATACCCACTGAATGGGGGAAAAGTGTTAAAGTTAGAACAACAAAATCTGAATAAACAAAACACCATCTGATGAATGGGTTTGCTGATGAACAGATTTGGAAGTAAACTATTTCTTCTTTTTCTCTGATTGCTTCAAGTAGTGTAAAAACAATACGCACTTTTTCTTTTTTTTTTTGTTTGTTTGTTACTTGTGTGCCATCATCATATGCCTTCATCTCCATATGCCATCAGTCTGTATTGTTGAATTCATCCACAAGTGCTTGGTACTAATGCAGGTCATTTTATGAACAGCAAGAAAGATTTATTTGGCAGTTTACAGAGGATGACTCCAGAGTTGACACCGCATGATTGCATTCTTTTTGACTAAGAAATGAAAAAAAAAAGATGAACTGTTGTCTTTAGCACATGAAAGAGACCTGGGGAAAAAGAAAAAGAGATGAATTGAAAAATGTTAAGTTGCCTATATTGTCCAGAATATTTGATGGAATAATGAAGTGTAAAGTTGGCAACACCTGCTTTTGTTGCATTCATGGCACTTGTGGTTGGATAGTGAATTGTGGTTTATGTTAGGGATTCATGCTATTTATCGCTATCATTTCAGAAAAAAAAATGTGTCTTAGTTGCTTTTTCATATTGTTTTTCTTCCATAACCATATCAGATCATTTGTCTGACTTTCATTCATTCTCTCTCTCTTTCTGTCTGTTGCTCTCTCTTTCTCTGTTTTTATCTGTGGAACATATTAACTGTGTACTAAGAAAAACGGATGCAATATCACTATTCTATATTCTGCTATTGGTCAAGTTGAGTTACTCCTCCTCATCCTGATATTCCCTCATCATGACATGTGTGGTTTGAAGTCAGCCTTTCAGGATTTGGCCACGCCTCTCCAGACCTCCATGGTGATGGTGTTCTGTTTCCTGTGTGCAGTTTGGAATGTTTGAAACAATGACCAGCGCTTTCATTGACGAGTTCCCCCACCTGCTGAAAAACAAGAAGGTGTTCTTCACCGCTGTCATGTGCTTCATCGAGTTCCTGTTCGGAATCCCCTGCGTGTTCCAGGTAATTAATTACACGCTGGCTGTTGCTAGGGTAGAGGTGTCCTTGTAGGACCGATGCTGTGTTACAAGCAACTTGAACAGGCAGTTTCCATTCCTGTCTGGGTCAGAGATGGCATGTTGGGGGGGGGGGGGGGGGGGGAACAGTGATTGGAGTGTGTGCCCTCGTGTGCCTTCATACGATGATAAATCTGATACTGCAAGCATGGAGCTGTGCTTCCCATTTTGCTATTACCTTCTCTCTGCCTTTTTCTCTGTAGCTTAGACTCTTTGTCTAATCCGCTGTATGATAAAAGAGCCTACATTTCATTTCTTGACCACTACCAGCTTTTTTTTTATGTCCACTTAAATTTAAAAAATGTTAATTAAAAAAAAAGAATAAAAATAATGAAAATGGCTACCTGTCTGATTTATACATGGGCCTGCACGTAATCATGCAGTTGATGGATTCTGACAACAGCTACCAGAGAATGTCATGTTAACTAAATTGAGTATATAGACGTGGAAAGGAAAGGTGTTGACCAGTGCATGTGTGTGTGTGTGTGTGCAGGGTGGAATCTACGTCTTGCAGATCATGGACTGGTACTGTGCCACCTTCTCTCTCATGCTGCTGTCCTTCACAGAGTGTGTGGTCATCGCCTGGGTGTATGGTAAGTACTGGCTTTCCACCTGGCTGGTGTCCTGCTGTAGCTAGCTCTGTGTCACTGCACTCTATTTTGAGATAAACGGCAAAGAGTTTCATTCACACACCAGTGGCATTTGAACCAAGTACTTGGGGATAGAAATTCAGTGCTATAACTTTTTGGTAAAAGTTTTTGGGAGTAAAATTAGCACCCTATTGGAAATCAATATAAATCGTAAAGAATTTCATTTGCACACCAGTGGCATTGGAACCAAGTACTCTGAGGATAAAAATTCAGTACTGAAACCTATTAGTAACAGTTTTTGAGAGAGTAAAGTTAGATGTAACATTTTACCAAAAACAGTTCTGTTCTGTCTCAAGTCGAAGGTCTCCGGGAATCCCAATGCATGGATGTCGTTCTTAGCTGTTATAGGGTATCCAGATAAACCCAGAAAAAAGTCTGAACGCGAGCTGTTTCTTCTGCAACATTGCCATGTTAATTCTACGTGTGCCTATAAATCATTTATCCCAAGAGAATTGAAAGATGGTGGGTTTGTTGTGTGTTGCAGGTGTGAACCGTTTCTACAAGGACATTGAGCTGATGATTGGCTTCAAGCCCAGCATGTACTGGAAGGTGCTGTGGTGCTACATCACCCCCATCACCATCCTCTTCATCTGGTTCTTCTCCGTGTCTCAGCTGGCCCCCGTGACCTACGGCAGCTACCAGTACCCCACCTGGGCCATCATCTTTGGCTGGATGCTGGGGCTGTGCTCCCTGCTGCCCATGCCCATCATCATGGTCTTCAGCGTCCTCAGAGAGGAAGGCACCCTGTGGGAGAGGATCAAGAAGCTTTCTCGCCCCGCCGACAACTGGGGCCCCGCTCTGCCGGAGAACCGCGAGGCGTACCTGGCCAGTCTGGAGCCCCGCCACCGTCCTGCTGCTGTCCTGGAGCTGCCCACCCCCATCTACACCCCCAACCACCACTCCGGTGCCATGGGGGGAGCCGCTGTCGTGATGCCCGAGGAGAAGAAACTGTTGCCGGACAGCGCCATCACGATGGCCGACCGTCCCAGTGTGGGCCAGAGCACAGAATTCACCTCCATGTTGTCAGATGGACAGACATTACCAGTGTCCAAGTGTTGATTTAGCTGTGTTCATCAGACTTGTCAGAGACTATTTATATATAAGGGTTTGAAAGAGGTGTGCCAGGGACTCAAAAACTTTGGGAGAAAAAGCGGTGGAGTGAATGGCCTGTGAATGGGAGTTGGTCCAGAGCGAGTGAGTGAGTGAGCAAGAATGGTCAGAAAAATGCGAGAGGTGCTAAAGAAAGCAAACTGCTATTATCTGTAAATATTGAGAGTGAACATTGAATTGATATGAGGAGATATGTTGATATTAGTGTGTGAGAAATGCATGAATTTGAAGAAAGAAGAGAAGTCCTGTAAATAAAGCCAAAGAGTGCATGAGTCAGGATGGATGCGTGTGTTGTGAAAATAGCCTGAAAAGAGAAATGTTGTGAGAGAGTAGTTGTGTTGCAAACTGACCTCAAGCCTTTCAGGATTTCTGGTAGGCCACTGCCAGACAGAAGGGAATTACAGATCTATGCCAACACAACAGACAGTAAGCTCTTTTAACTGTATTGCAGTTTTTCACTACCTCTTTTTCCTGAATTTTGATAATTACAGAACAACAGATCTTAAGATGACTTAGTAAAGTTTACACTCTCATTGATTTCTAGCTGCAAACATTTTTTTTTATATTTAAATTATGAAAATGCAGATCCTTTATTTCTTGCAAGCATTCCTTTTTTTTCCTTTTTTTCTTTTTTTTTTTTTTTTTTTTTATTACAAAAGAGTTTAGTCAGAGACATATCTATTCAGTAATACAAGGTGTTGTTGCATTTCATGAAAAAAACTGGCATATCCTTTCCTCTTTGCAAAATGAACAAATGCTGTTCTCTAATTGATGCTGATGCTGCTGGTTATTGATGTATGACCACTGGAAGACATGGTTATTATGCCTTACAAATTGTCCCTTTTTCCCCTCTTTTAATTTCTGACTTTGAAATCTCCACCGATTTGGCAATGTGCCTGTTTTTCAGTTCTTGTCTAAAGTAATAATCTTTTTTAATTTGTAGTTTCAATTTTGATGAGTTTTATTTGTTAGGGTTTTTTGTGGGTTTTTTGGGCTTTTTTTTAGTATAGTAATAATATCAGTGGATAGAGGGGAGGGAGAGGGGTTAAATCAACATTACATGTCCTCATTTCTAAACTTGCAAAGTTCTGATATGCTTGTACTTTTGGTAGCAGGCCTACCGTATAAAGTGTTAAAGAAAGAACCTGTAAGTGTATTGGCATGATTAGCCTGGGAACAGAATTGAAATATTGAAGAGTGTTATGGTGACGATAGCTCTTTTTTCCCCTTGTATTAATAATGAAGGGAATGATACACTACCTGCTGATGACACATCATACATCATGTTTCAGTGTGTTGTGTGAGTAGTGACTTTTGACATGTAATTTGGTGTAGTAGTGTGGAAAGAGTTTTGCTCTGTGTCTGTGTAGTCGATGCTACATGGAACAGGACTGAGTGAGAATCTCATGACAGCTGGTCAGTTTTCAGTTAGACAGATCATCCTCATTTTGCTGTAAATCACTGGTTAGGAACGTGGTCTTCTCTAAGTGACTGACCAACAAGAACAGGTTGTCCAGTATCCATGCCATTTATTTGTTATCAGGGTTTTTTAAACAGTTTTTGTCAATATTTTTCTCCGAGTATTGAGCAGTGCCCAACTCGACGACAAATTAATAGTGTTAAATCCTTCATCCTAATTGTTACACTTGGGTTTTCATCAGGTAAATATTGTAACCTTCATCATAAATGTAACACTTTGGTTTTCACCAGGTAAATGCTGTGATAAAGGTGATCATGGGATGATAGAGAAGGTAGATCTATTGGAAATATTTACAATTGTGTTCAACTAATTATCTGCCTGGAAGCATTTTGTTTTCTAAGAAGGAAGGGATATGATATGAATTTATTTCAGGAAAGTCTTCTGATGCATGTAACTTGATACAGGAATATCAATACAAAAGTTTGTTTCCTAGGCAAATGTATAATTTAGACTTGAACAACGATCTCATCCTCATGATGTGAACCAACAATTTTTTTTTAAAGTTTCACCATAATTCCATTCTGTAGAATGTTGTCATCAATGACTCAAGTGATTCTGTTGTATTGTTTTCTTTTTTATATGTCATTTTGCACTTTATTTTTTAATGAAGAAAAAATAAAGAAAAATTCAAAATATTAAAAGAAATGCATGTGTTGCCAAAGTTTTCTTTGTATGCAAGAGTGTGTGTGGCAAGTTATGAGAGTGTGAGCTGTGTTAATGTGTTGTAACTTTTTTTTTCAAAGAATAACTTGCATTTTGATTTTTCTTTGATGTTAAAACAGTTTAATCATGCTGAGATAGGGTTTTCTTCTTAACTGACGACCACTGGTAACTTCACAAAAATATACAGCATGATTTGACTCGTGAACAATGAAAGCAACCTTGCTGTGTTGTCTTATATTTGATTCTGACACACCATGCTTCAAAGTTGGTAAGCAAACACACCCACTTTATAAGTCAGAGCTCTCTGGTTGTTGGCTATATAATAGCTTGCCTCCCTATGGACAGCTGTTTGATAAGACGTCTGTGCTCAAACTGAATCATTGCAAAGCACACATAATTATATGCATGTCCATGGCTGCACCCGCCCAGAGATGGACAATGAATGAACAATCATTTTTTTCAAGGATGACAGATGAGCATTCACACACTTTTTTCATCTAACCGTTGCCATGATTAGGAACTATCAAAACAAAAGTAAACCCCCTTAAAAAAACAAAACAACAACAGCAAAACAAAACAATATAAAGTAACCCTCTCCCCCTTAAAAAGCATCACCTCGAACAACAAAAGTTCAGAGACGGCCTTCAAATGTGGCTAAGGCCTCCTGAGCAAACCCTTCACGTTGATCTGATCCATCTCTTCCAGTTCACAAAAAAACCCCACACACAACAAAAACATATTTGCAAAAGCTGACAATAATTATAAAGAATTGATAAGTTTCCCGTAGAGAGATCCTTCCTTCACCTAGCTGCGGCGCAGAGAGATCAAATCAAATCAAGTGCATTTCTTCCACGGATTATGAATAAGTGCCCATGTGCTTTTAAAAAAATCTTTTTCTTCTTTTTTTTTTTTTTTTTTTTTTTTACATCCAGCCACAATCCAGACAGAGAGACAGGCAGACAGGCAGAGACAGTGAAAGACGGACACAGACAGTAGAGGTAGTGTGACAGAGACACGTGAGAAAGGGGGAGAGAGAATATTATCAGTGGCAATAAATTGATTATTAAACTGTTGATCTAGATTTGGCAACAACAAAATATAGTCAATAAGGAAACTACCAATCAAAATAAACACCCCAAAACCGGGACGTTACACAGAATAACTTGTAGGCTATACAAAACATGATAACAAATGAGAGACGAGAGAGAGAGAGAGAACACTGACAAAACTGCAACCTCAGCTGTACACGACTGGTCGAAAGCCCCAATGACCAATTCGG
>CM060321.1:67715091-67742591 GCA_030674155.1 Stramonita haemastoma
GAAACACACACACACAAAGACACACACACACAAAGACACACACACAGAGGCGCTAATTTTAATTCTTAATTCATTTTTGCTTTTCTTAAGCCTACGTCTGTAAACACTTAAAACAGCCTATAATTAGCTGAAGAAATTTTTAACAATTACATTTTATTCTTATGATAAATATTCATCATGTTTGGTTACTTTATATATTAATTATACATCATACATGATCCCCCATTCAAGTTCACAAACACTCAGAAATTTATTTTTCATTATCTAATCTCATATCTGCTATCACCCCCCCCCCCCCCCCCCCCCCCTCCTCTCCACCTTTTCTCATCTGATATAAAATATTTGACTGAAAAGATATAATGTGGAAACAACTAATGCAGTAATAGCCAGTGGTTACATCTGTCTGGGATGACCCTCAGTGCTTCCCTGCTCTTTCTTCTGGAACTGTTTTGTTATGCCTTAGACTTAGAAATGACAGGTTTGAGACTTTAAAAAGAAGGTTTGCATTTTTAAAGTCTGCACAGTACTCTCCAACAGCTGTGATGAAAAGAAAAACTGTTTTGAAACGATCTTTTTTTAATTTTACATTTTGTCTGATGGCCCGTGCCACAAGCTTGCAGTCATACTGCTCAGTCACACTGTAAAATAAGTGTAATCTTTGTCACACTGATCACAAAAGTATGTTAATGTGTGCTATATTGTATATGACACCTTTTTGTGTAAGTCTTTTAATAGTAATTTTGCTTTATTTTCTTGTCTCTCATTGAAAGGATGAATCAGATTTAAATTATCAGTTCTTTTAAGAGAACTTCTCTTTCAAGCAGCTTGATGTACACTTGTTGCAGGTTTCTATCCCTATGTGTACAAGTGGACACGTGATGTAGATGCTTTATTGCCTGAGCATTACAAGAAGAGATGCCGTGAATTCATGGAAAGAGACCCAGAACCAGTGCATTACCGCCCCAACCCAAACACGTACACCATCAGGGAATCCACAGGAGAGAGGTAAGTTACAACAAGGCCCTGGTAGGGAAATAAAAATCTATCTCATAGTAATACTGCTTTTTAAACTTTTTAGTTTGTGGAGCTTTTTTTTTTTTTTTTTTTTTGAGATCGGATTTTCAGAATTTCCTGTCATCAGCTACGATAGTTTGGAGAGCTATCTAGCTTACTTTATTAGTGTCTAAGTTTGATTGTTAAAAGTAATGAAAAAAATAGATCTCTTAAGTCTTGTTAAAAAGATTTGTTTTTTCTGTTAAGACTTCAGTGTGGTATTCACGACCAGCACTGTGGGGTAGTGGATGGTGTGTTTACTGTTGGGTTCTTCTCACTTTCTGCCTGGAAGGTTGCATGTGGCAATGTCACAACTCATAAAAGTCATAAGTCATAGCTTTAGGTGTTTTTTTTCTTCAGAATTTACACAGAAAGGGTTTCATTTTCTATGGGCTCAGTGGAAAGACTTGGATCAGAAATTTCATTATTTGAATTTAAGCTTTGTAATCAATAACATTTGTCACGAGATTTGTGTGGTATTCTAATTTTGTGTGGATATAATGAATTTTCAAAATGCATTCTTAATGGCTCACTGTGGCAGACTGGACAGGTCTTACTGTGTGTTCACACAATGACACAGTTAAAAATGAAGTCTCTCCATTGTCGTGGAAGAGTAGACCAGTGAAAGCTAGAAGTGAATGAGTTCAATGACTAAGACATACCCAGCATGCAGTCAGCAGTGTGGAGGATGGTCTCAGCTAGGTCAGTCACCCAAGGCACAATGCAAAGAGTGTAGAGTGCTCCAGGGACTCCTCAGGGAGCTCAGGGAAGACCAGAGAGAAAGTGAAGATTTCTGTCAGATATGTTTCACATGTGTCAGTATTTATACATTGTGCATTCCAATTTCCATAATGATGGCTGAAACTAAAGGACAAGACATAAAGAAATACATTGTGTATAATGAACAGGAGATGACTTGCTGCTGACTGTGTGCATGTGTGTTGCAGATTACGAGTTCAGAATGTTCCAGTGGATGTGAGGTTTCCACGACAGTGCAACCAGGGATTGTGGGGAGGAGAAGGGTTTGTTGTCGGCTACATCAAGAAAAAGCAGCGTTCTCAAAGGCAAGCTTTCTCATGTTGTAACCTTGATTCTTCCATAAACAAATGTCAGTCTGCACACACACACACACACATCACACTCACACTCACGTCATAAATAGAAAGTGCACAGAGAAGAGAAAAAAGTTGATATGAAATGAAACAGTAACCAAAACATGAGACTGTCTCCCCAACCTTTTAAGTTTATTTGATTCTTGTGTTTGCAACACAGCGAAGTCTGCTGGCAGGCTTTCAGTGTTGTTGTCAGCACTGGTAGGAGAGACAGTGATCAGTGAATCATTGTCGTTAATGGGCAGACGTGTGTGTGTGCAGGTTACCCGTGTGTGGCGCCCCTACCTGCACAAGCGAGTGCTGTACAGTGAAATTCTGGACAGGTACATGACTGTCACTGTCAGCTTGAGAACCATGGATCTGATCGACTCTCACTTTGGCCTGGATTACTACATTCTGAAGGTGGGCTTCTACTGCAGTCAGCATGGATTTCGGTTTCTTTCATTTCTTTTTCTTTCTTTTTTTTAAAGTCTGTATAGTGCTACTGGCCAAAATGTCGAAGTATGAATTGTTTAAATCTGTTTTTCCATCTGAAGTTTTGTAATTTAGGGTTATAATTTTTCAAAACGGTGTCACAACAGTTGGGGGGGGGGGACTCTTGTAAATTGTAATGGTTGTAGTGGTAGCAGTGGTAGTAGTAATAATAGTGGTAGTATTAGTAGCAGTAATAGTAGTAGAAGTAGTAGTAGTAGTAGTAGTAGTAACAGTGGCAGCAGCAGTATTGTAAGAAGTTTAAAAGTAGTAGTAGAAGAAGTAGTAGTTGTGGTAGTAGTAGAGGCAGTAGCAGCAGTATAAGAAGTATAGAAGAAATGGTAGTGGTTGAAAAATTAGTAGTAGTAGTAATACTAGTAAGGGTAGCAGTAATGTAAGAAGTGTGGAAGGAGTAGTAATATCATTAGTAGCAGCAACACCAGTGTAAGAAATGTAGTAGTCATGGTAGTAGTTGTGTTTGTGGTGGTGCTACTGCTGCTGTTAATGGTGATGGTGGTGGTGTGAGGGATAGATGGTTTGATGCTGGATTGTGTGAATTTTTTAACAAGTTATCCATATAGTTTCACACTGATATCACTGTCAGTCAGTATGGTTAAATACTGTTTTGATATCTAATTATCTAAAAATCCTTTTCTTATTTCACAAATGCTACCTTTGGTGGTATTGTTCCACTGACCAAGAACTAATGGCATTTTAGTAAATCTTCGGAATGAATTGCTTCATGTGCTGTTGTCTGTGTGGCTTTAACTGATGCTGTTTTCATGACCCTTGAACAGACCCCTGAGGTTGACCTATATCTCTGTGGCTTTAACTGATGCTGTTTCCATGACTCCTGAGGTTGACCTATATCTCTGTGGCTTTAACTGAAGCTGTTTCCATGACCCCTGAGGTTGACCTGTGTCTATGTGGCTTTAACTGAAGCTGTTTCCATGACCCTGAGATTGACCTATGTCTATGTGGCTGTAACTGAAGCTGTTTCCATGACCCCTGAGGTTGACCTATGTCTATGGGCTGTAACTGAAGCTGTTTCCATGACTCCTGAACAGACGCACGAGGTTGACCTGTGTTCCAAGCTGGGCATGGACCTGAAGCGAGAGATGTTGGTGAGGCTGGCTGAACAGTCCTGCTATCCGGAGGACCCCGCCAAACGCCAAGAGATCCTGCAGAAATACAAAGACTTCGTCATTCCGGTCAGTTGTGTCACACTTTGAATACTGTTGTAGACATGTGAGGGGAGAGAGGAGAGTGAGTATGATTGTGTGTGTGTGTGTGTGTGTGTGTGTGTGTGTGTGTGTGTGTGTGTGTGTGTGTGTGTGTGTGTTAAAACAATGATAGGAATGGTTTTGTCAGTTTTTGCATGCCATCTGTCTCATATTAAAATATTGAATTTGTAATTTTCAATATAGAGAAAAAAAAAGATTTTAAAAAATCCTTTTCAGTATAGAGAGCTGTACTTAACGCTACTGAATTTTTCCCCCCTTGATTCAATAAAAAAAATACAGCTTGCTGTGGTAAGATGTTGTCATGGCTGCAGGTAATGTCAGAATAACATTTTAAAGCATAACTGAAATCTCAGTGTAGTCCTCGACTCTTTGCTTACATCAGTAACTAACGTGTATGGAATGGGTCAAGGGAAGCAATCTGGGTTTTTTTTATCCTTAAAAAGTGCTGATTATTTCCCTTTGATCAAATTGCCAAGAGATTTGTAGTTTGTAAGAGAAAGAATGATTTGTATTAGACATCCTTCATCTTTATAAATAGGGTTTTTATCAGATATCTTCTCTTTTTATAGACTGAATTGTATCAGATAGCCTCTGTTTTTATAGAATGATTTGCATCAAACATCCTCAATGTTTATTGAAATTCTTGTATCCAGTATCCTGATTTTCACGGAAACAATTGTGTCAAACATTCTCTATTTTTAAAGAATGGTTTTTGTCAAACAATATTCATGTTTACAGAATGGTTTATGTCAAAAATTATTCATGTTTACAGAATGGTTTGTGTCAGGCATCCTCAATGTTTAAAGAAATTCTTGTATCCAGTATCCTGGTTTTCACGGAAGCATTCCCTGACATCTGGTGTGCAGTTGGAGGAGGCGGAGTGGATCGGACTGTCGGTGGAAGAAGCGGAAGCCAAGCTGCGGAAACAGGCGGAAGACAACCCCCCTCGTCCTCTGAAGGAGATCTTCATGGAGGAGCTGGCCCAGCAGATGACTGGTGAGGGGTGATGGTACAGCACTGGTGTGGGGGGTCAGTGAGGATACAGCACTGGTGTGGAGTGATGATACAGCACTGGTGTGGGGGTCAGTGATGATGCAGCACTGGTGTAGAATGATCAGTGATGTTCTGTAACAGTGGTGTAGGGGGTCAGTGAGGAGTGATGATACAGCACTGGTGTAGAATGATCAGTGAGGTTCTGTAACAGTGGTGTGGGGGGTCAGTGATGATACAGCACTGGTGTGGGGGGTCAGTGATGATACAGCACTGGTGTAGAATGATCAGTGAGGTTCTGTAACAGTGGTGTAGGGGTCAGTGATGATACAGCACTGGTGTAGGGGGTCAGTGATGATACAGCACTGGTGTAGAATGATCAGTGAGGTTCTGTAACAGTGGTGTAGGGGTCAGTGATGATACAGCACTGGTGTAGGGGGTCAGTGATGATACAGCACTGGTGTAGAATGATCAGTGATGTTCTGTAACAGTGGTGTAGGGGGTCAGTGAAGTACACACTGGTGTAGAATGATAATGAGTCTGAACATGGTGTAGTCATGAATGATAAAGGTGTGAGGTTCTGTAACAGTGGTGTAGGGGGTCAGTGATGATACAGACATGGCTGTCAGGGGGGTCAGTGATGATACAGCACTGGTGTAGAATGATCAGTGAGTTCTGTAACAGTGGTGTGGGGGTCAGTGATGATACAGCACTGGTGTAGAATGATCAGTGATGTTCTGTAACAGTGGTGTGGGGGTCAGTGAGGAGTGATGATACAGCACTGGTGTAGAATGATCAGTGAGTTCTGTAACAGTGGTGTGGGGGGTCAGTGATGATACAGCACTGGGTGGGTCAGTGTGATACACCTGGTGTGGTCAGTGATGGTTCTGTAACAGTGGTGTAGGGGGTCATTGAGGAGTGATGATACAGCACTGGTGTAGAATGATCAGTGAGGTTCTGTAACAGTGGTGTGGGGGGTCAGTGAGAGGTGATGATACAGCACTGGTGTAGGGGTCAGTGAGGAGTGATGATACAGCACTGGTGTAGAATGATAAGTGAGGTTCTGTAACAGTGGTGTGGGGGGTCAGTGATGATACAGCACTGGTGTAGAATGATAAGTGAGGTTCTGTAACAGTGGTGTGGGGGTCAGTGATGATACAGCACTGGTGTAGGGGTCAGTGATGATACAGCACTGGTGTTGAATGATAAGTGAGGTTCGAACACTGGCGTGGGGGGTCAGGGTAAAAAAGTTCACTGGCATGGCAAGAACTGTTAAGTACACTATGGATATTGTAAATGGGTTTTCATATGTGGATTTTTAAAATGGTGTTGAACTAGATTTTTTGATAATTGTGCAATCATATTGTTAGGCTTTCTGTTGTTGCTGAAAATCCCAACGTTGAAGGAAAGATTGTTTAGTGTTCGTGTTTATACATGTGTGTGTGTGTGTGTGTGTGTGGTGTGTGTGTGTGTGTGTGTGTGTGTGTGTGTGTGTGTGTCAAAGTATTCCCTTGTTTTGCTATGACCGATTTCTGTATGTAAATGCACACAAAAATTGCTGCCAGGTGATTTTCTTTGATGTGATAAGTGGAAATCACTCAAAAAAATAAATTAAAAAAAGAATTTTAAGAAAAAAAAATGTAAACCCATTTGAAAGAAAACCATGACCATGTATTCTATCCAACATTAAATCATTATCACATAACTCACTCGGGACGGCCAGTTCTCTCCCTTGCTTTTCCCCATGGGCGCCCCATTTGTAATGGTTTGTTAAAATATCATAAAAAATACTAAACTCATAGAAATATAATGAAATTTTCTGAACTTATGAATAACATACTGGGTTAGTACATATCAAAAGATTGAAGTTCTCACATTAATGTTTAATCTTCGACAAGCATGAAGAAAAAACTCTGAATTTTGTACTCAGTGTCACTACCCTGTGTCCCCTACTCTCTGCAACTGAAAACAAAGAGTTCAGAACTCATGGAATCACCTGATAATGCTCTGCATTTGACCTTGGATAGGCTCACAAAGCTACGTTAAGCTACACTAGTCATAGTATCATGCAGCCAGAACTTGAAAAATCTGCAAACAGCAAATCTGCTATAGCGGACGGCCGTCCAAAACCATTGCTTTACACTGATCCGCTATAGTGGACGGCCGTCCTCTGAGAGTTTAAAAAAAAATACAGGCCTCACATTGAATGGAAAAGATTTCTGTCAAAACAATTAGCTTGGTGAAAAGTGGAAAGAAAATATCCTGTGTGATTGTGGAAGCTAGCTGACAAGCCATAAAGTATATATGATAATAGTTTAGGCTGAATGTGAAAAAAAAACGCTTAAAAAAAAAAAAAGTAGTCTTTAAACACAAAATATGTTTGTTTGAACATGGATTGGCAATGGAATGTGAAAAATATTGTAGATTTTATAAATGAGAAAAAAAACACCTAAAAATGAACCTTGGTTGATGTTTTTCACAGTGCGGTGTAATGTTGACTATGTTTCAGAAACGAGTGTAGATGATGGATCCACCAGCAGGTAAGCATTTAAAGGGCAGCATTGATATGGAGATATTTATAGCTGCATGCTTCCCCATGCACACATGTGCATGCATGTTCCTGTGCATACACACACACACACACACACACACACACACACACACACACACACACACACACACACACACACACACACACACACACACACACACACACATACATACATACATACATACATACATACATACATACATACATACATACATACTACATACATACATACATACACACACATACACACACATACACACACATACACACACACACACATACATACACACACACACATACACACACATACACACACATACACACACACACAGAGGTAACATATGCTTACATATATGGACTCATAACCAGGAAATCTCTTAAATAAGGGTCAACAAAAAGGGGAAAGAGGATGATAAAGAGGTTTTACACATATCCAATTATATAGTATAATATTGTAGTTTGTTGTACTGTTGTCTTGTTTGTTTAATTTTTTGTATGTGTTTGTTTTTTGGCCCTCTCTTGAATTGATGCAATAGTTTAAAAAAAAAAGATTATGAGCACTTAAACACTTTGATTTAAAATGAATTTTTTATCCATGGAAGTTTTTGTTTTCCGTTCCTCGGCTAGAGCTCAGATTTTGTGTATGCAGTCATTTTTTGCCCACCATGAAGGCAGCTGCATTCCAACTATGGGGATACCCATGGAATGAAATAGCGACTCAAAAATGGACAAAACTGCTCTGTGCTGCAGATATGACACTGAACTCAAACAGCATGAAACATTCTTATGTTACCATATACATGTAGTTTTCCCCTTTTTTTTCAAGAACTGGATATTTTCAATTGAAAAAATGTCTTTTATTTTAAGGATACCTGAAAGTGGACAGCTGTTGCAAGTGACTAGCAGAGGAGAAATCAATTTTACTCTCTTTTCATGGGTTTATCTTTTGTTCTTTTTCTTCATTCTTTGGCTGGAACCGTCCAGTAAAGTATGGATAAGGTTTTTGAATCTGTGGCTTTTTCAAATTTCACCATTAAAATAGCCACATTCTGTCATTGGGTACGAAATCTTAACACAGCGCTGATGTGTGTTTATTTTATATCATCCATTCCTGTTTCTGTGAGTGGCCTACTCTTCAAAAGGGGAAATGACACTTGGTATATATGTATTAATTAATGCATGTACAAGACAACTTGTGTTCTCACACAGCACCTTGATATAAAGTGTTATCTGAAGTATATTAATTGTTGTTCCTATCTTTCATATTGTTGTTTGTCTCTTTTAAGTTTATTGTTGTCACACACGTATATTTGTAACATTGTTTTGTTAAGGTCTCCCAGACCTGTCATTGCATGTGTCAACTTGTTTTCTTTTTATCTATTAGTATGTTTCTCTCTTTTTTTTTTAGTCTGTTTATTCTAAGCATGTGTTGACTGCTGATGATAAAATGTTTTCATACTGGAAACTAGAGTTATGATACGTGTCATTGTTGTAATTGTTGTTTGCTGATGATAAAATAATGTGTTCATGGCTAGAGGAACCAGAGTTGTGATGTGTGTTGTTATTGTTGTTGTTTGCTGATGATGATGTGATGGGGTGGTAATTAGATTATCTCCCATGTGAACGGAGCGCGCAATCGCAGCGTCGTGTTTCTGTTTGGAGGCACACCTGTGAATTGTCGATGCTCTGATTCCTTGGGTAGTGGTCGAAAACCCTTCGTTGCATGCGCTTCGCCTTCACGGTGATACGTATTTATGCAAACTCTTTTTAGAGGTCACATTCTAAACTGACTAGCTGTGCCGTGTTCCGAGGTTTGTGCAGAGATGGGACATCACACATGTCCGCTCTGTTTACAAATGGTGTCAGAAGTGGGATCCAAGACCCAAGTAGATAGGAATAGTGTTTTGTAGTTAACCGTTGTCGGGGCTACTGGTTTTCAACATCAAATATGCAACCAGGTAGCCTACCTTCGGATTGGGTGTAAGACCCAAGTAGGATTATTATTTTTTGTAGTTAGCAGTTTTTGGGCTACTGGACAGTATCAAATATGCTGGCCAGGTAGCGTACCTCGGGACGCGGTACAAGTTGGCGTGGTGGATGTGATGGGGCGGTAATTAGATTATCTCCCATGTGAACGGAGCGCGCAATCGCAGCGTCGTGTTTCTGTTTGGAGACACACCTGTGAATTGTCGATGCTCTGATTCCTTGGGTAGTGGTCGAAAACTCTCCGTTGCATGCACTTCGCCTTCACGGTGAAATGTATATTTATGCAACCTCTATTTAGAGGTCACATTCTAAACTGACTAGCTGTGCCGTGTTCCTGAGGTTTGTGCAGAGATGGGGCATCACATATGTCCACTTTGTTACAAGTGGTAGTACGGGTGGGGTGAAAGACCCAAGCAGGTAGAGTTAGTGTTTTGTAGATAACCGTTGTTGGGGATACTGGTTTTCAGCATCAAATATGCCAACCAGGAAGCCTACCTTCGGCATGGGGTGGAAGACCCAAGTAGGATTATTTTTTTGTAGATAGTAGTGTTAGGGGCTACTGGTCGGCATCAAATATGCTGGCCAGGTAGCGTACCTCGGGACGAGGTACGAGTTGGCCGGTGGTGGATGTGATGGGGTGGTAATTAGATTATCTCCCATGTGAACGGAGCGTGCAATCGCAGCGTCGTGTTTCTGTTTGGAGACACACCTGTGAATTGTCGATGCTCTGATTCCTTGGGTAGTGGTCGAAAACCCTTCGTTGCATGCACTTCGCCATCACGGTGAAATGTATATTTATGCAACCTCTTTTTAGAGGTCACATTCTAAACTGACTAGCTGTGCCGTGTTCCCGAGGTTTGTGCAGAGTTGAGACATCATATATGTCCACTTTGTTACAATAAAATAATGCGTTCATAGCTAGAGGAACCAGAGTTGTGATGTGTGTTTGTTGTTATTGTTGTTGTTTGCTGATGATAAAATAATGCGTTCATGGCTAGAGGAACCAGAGTTGTGATGTGTGTTGTTGTTATTGTTGTTGTTTGCTGATAAAATAATGCGTTCATGGCTAGAGGAACCAGAGTTGTGATGTGTGTTGTTGTTATTGTTGTTGTTTGCTGATGATAAAATAATGTATTCATGGCTAGAGGAAGCAGAGTTGTGATGTGTGTTGTTGTTATTGTTGTTGTGTGCTGGTGATAAAATAATGTGGTCATGGCTAGAGGAAGCAGAGTTGTGATGTGTGTTGTTGTTGTAATTGTTGTTTGCTGATGATAAAATAATGTGTTCATGGCTAGAGGAACCAGAGTTGTGATGTGTGTTGTTGTTGTTGCAGTTTTCTGGGCAAGCTGAACCCATTCACCAGCAAACAGCCAGAGCAGAGTGACAAGATGTCATCATGACCTGAAATTGTCAGAAAGTGACTGTGTGTGGTGTGCGTGACGTGACATGACCGTGACTGTGGTGGTGTAACTGGTGTAGGAAGTGTCAGGTTTAGAGTGCAGAGGGTTGACCCTGTGCTGGCAAAAAACTGTAACTGGTGTTGGACTGATCTTTAGTTGCAAGAAGACATTTCTGTGGTCTTGTTGTACTTGAGCTCACCATTTGCCATCACTACACACAGACATACACTCCAAACATCCTAACACACACTCACATCATGTACACACACACACACGTATGCAAGCACACACACACACATTGGGCACACATGCACTCAAGCATGCATGCACGCACACACGCACGCATGCACGCATGTAAACACACACACTCACACACACACACACACACACACTAACGCTAACACTAGCACACACACACACACACACACACACACACACACACACACACATGAAAAAAAAGCAATTGCACTGCTTACTCAATGTACCATCTAGATATAAAAGTTTGACTTTGACACACACACACACACACACACACTAACACATACATATGGAAAAAAAAAAGAGAAAGTATAAAAATCAAGGCTAAAATATTAACCAAACACAGAAACAAATCTCATGTTTTTTCTTCTGTTTTGAAGAGAAATGTTAAGATGGATGTATGTTACTGGTTAGAAATGATGTATGTGATATTTGAGTTTTTGCCTTTGAATTTCTACATATGTGTGAAAAAATGCTGTCTATGATTTGACAATAAAAGAAGAAAGAAAGATGGTGTCATTTTTTTCTTTTTGTTTGGAATGGTTTGTTTCATGTTTGTCATCTTTTCATCAAAAACGCTTTCTTCTTGTTGTTAGTCTTTAACACAGCAGGTCCTCTGTGAAGATGCTGGGGACCTGTCAGTATAAACAGCATCCCAACTTTCCGGAAATTCTGTGCTAAGAATTCCCTCTTTTTCATCCCTCTCTTTGTTTCTGCTATATTCCTTTTTTGCCTGTCACCTCCTTGCTTTCTGTGTTCTGTCTTCGTGGTCCATTCTCCTGCCTTTTTTCCAGAAAGACAAATGGTTACAATTCCTTCCAAGGCTGATGTCGCATGTGCTGGGACTGACTTCTCTTAATGACAGCGCAGTGTGTTTTTGCTTGTATGACAAGACAACAATAGTTGCTGTCTGAGTGTTCAGTGAAGGAGAAGAGTACACACAAATAACATGTGTGAACTCAAGCACGTTCTTATGAAAAGGGATAATAATACAGCGATTGAAAATTTTTTATGAAAAGTAACATATCATTTGAAATGGACTAACATACAGTGACACAGATCCTCAATACTTTGTTTGTAACATTGTTTACAGAGTGGGTTCTTGCCTTTGTTGGTTTGGGTGGATCTGCTGTTCAGAGGCAATTTACTTCACCTTAGTAAACATGCAAATGACGGTGTTCACACAAATCTGATGGACTTGCATAGTTTTTACAATGTCTAGTGGAACATGCAGTAATCAGAATGTGATGAAAGAGAATCATGCCATTCTTGGCAAAATGTCTTCTTTAAGGAGTTGAAATGAAGACAGGAAGCAAAAAATGCTGCATTTCCTAGGCATAGCCAAAGCTGTGTGTACACTGCAGTACTCTTACTCCAGTTGCCCATTTGTATATGCCAGATCAATCATGCATTGCAATAATTTGTTGCATTGTTTAGTTAAAGTATCTACTATCAGACTTGGACGAAAATCTGCGTCAGTGTTTTACAACATGAACAAAAGTATATAGTAAAGAAGTCTGCCATTTTCAAAAAAAAAAAAAATTGTCTGCCATATTTTCCAAGAGCGACATTGTACCACTAAAATCCTCTTGAAAAATTTGATGTGCACTTGCTCAATAGCATCATACGCATAACAGCTGACTTCTCCAGATTTCCCATCCCTATAAAAGGACTGGTTTTATGCTCAGTGGGTGTGTGTGTGTGTTTAGTGGTGTCATATTGTCGTCTTGAAGATAAGCAACTCTGCCACTTTGTTGTATTAAAAAGAATTACTTCCCTTGAAATTGTGTGTGTGTGTTGTGTGTGTGTGTGTGTGTGTGTGTGTGTGTTTAGTGGCGTCATATTGTCGTCTTGAAGATAAGCAACTCTGCCACTTTGTTGTATTAAAAAGAAATTACTTCCCTTGAAATTGTGTGTGTGTGTGTGTGTGTGTGTGTGTGTGTGTGTGTGTGTGTGTGTGTGTGTGTGTGTAGAGCTCTAAAAATGTATATCATCCTGCATTATTGTGTTAATCACTAAATGTTATATCGTCATTATGATTGGTTGGTGGGTTTTCGTTACTTTCTTTTTCTTTTTCTTTGTTTAACTTCTACAAAATGTATAAATGTGCAAAAGAGTGCATCATTATGTCTGTCGCACTTTTGTTAGGAGCGGAGGGGATGGGTAATTCTTGTTTTGTTCTCCACGATGTTAATCAGAAGATTATTCCGGAGAGTCTGTAGTCTGAAAGACAGATTTTACCAGTTTTCTCAGAGCATCGTTTGATGTTTAGACTGGGCTCAATCAGTCTAGATCTAAACATCGGTTCGGCGACGACGTACTACATTGAGTTTTATAGTCATCCTATCGTTGATTTATATCAATTTTTGTGCTGGAGGAGGGGGAAAATGTGCATGCGCCAGCTATGTCCGACTCATGCTCGATAAACATAACTTGGCCTAGCCTAAACCTAAGACAGACGCATCGTATAATCAATAGAGTAGCATTGTCTCCCTTGGTGCCGCAGACGACCACTCGGACCTAGGCTTATTAAATTTTATAAAATGGATTCAGTGGTCAAATGTTTGAAGCAGGCGATGGAGTAAGTTTACTTTATCCTGAAGAAAATTGATATCTATTGTGAACTAGATCTGTACCGTTGGAAGGGACTTTATGAAAGAAAAAGTAATCTTTGAAAACAGAAGCTGAAAGTAACATGCTTGGATAAGGCTGCGAGAGTATTGGAGTTCAGTGATTGTAACAGTTACACCTTATGATTCATGTGACAATCAGTTTTCAGTTTTACTGTAGATGAATATATGTTTGAAAAAGAAAAATAGAAAAATAAGAAGAAAATGCAAGGAACACAGCTTTCCCATCATAAATAGTTTGAATCTTTCGAAAATCGCTTACCCTTGCCGTACCGGCCAGCAAGTATAAGGCTATTCATTAGGTCTACTGGACAAGTAGGCTTGGACAGTCTAGCCTGCGGACACGGCGGTCCACCTTACGATGGTTGCAGTGAAGAGCAGCACCAGCTGGATGCAACAACAACCAAAAACACAAAGAAAACAAAACAAAACCGGAAAACTCGACATGAAAAAAGAGAAAGGGTTATGCCGAGGCTTAAAAACAAACCCAAAAACAACAACAGCAAAACGAACAAAAAACGACAACAAAAAAAACACTGTCGGAACAACTTTAGAGGCTGCCCAGGGACAGGAAAGAGAGGGTAAGATCACACAAGGCTGCACTAACCCTGCCTATCTTCTTTTTTTTTTAGGCAAAATTTATCCTGAAAGCTGCTGCACGAAACTGTTCAGTCTACTTCAGAGGTGCAACTATTATCCGCAACGATTTTATTAGACATAACAAAACTGGACAAGAAAAGTTACTCTCTGCTGATTTTTGTGAGAAAGACATACAATTATTTCAACATTTCACTGCAATGTTATCAACAGTTTGGTGATCACTTATTTAGGCCTACTGTCCAGTCATGGTTTTTAGGCTGTTTGCTGAAGTCGTACATCATGACTATGTTGGATGAACTTGCATATCACGTCAGTGTTGTACCAACAAGGATGACGGCCAAAGTTGAAAAGGCAGAATACGGATGACAGTCATCCGTTGCCATGCATTCCAGTCTGTATCACCAAAGAATTGATTCCCGACCGAACCAAATTTGCAACAGGAGGTGTATACGAAAGTGAGATGATCCACGTTTGTCTGCATCCAGTGAAGGTAAGCCTTACATGTCTTGTTTTTGCTTGTTCGATCTGCCTGTTGCTGACCTGACTATTTGTCCGTTCGTCCGTCCGTCCTGCCTGTCTCTCTCTCTGTCTTGTGCTTGTGTGTGTGTGGTGTGTGTGTGTGTGTGTGTGTGTGTGTGTGTGTGTGTGTGTGTGTGTGTGTGTGTGTGTGTGTCCTACGTGAAAGAGTGAATCTTACAGTGCATTATCATTATCATTATTATTTTCACTATTGTTGTATTCATTGCTATTGTTATTATTATCATTATATTTTCTTTAGTTCCTTTTTTGTTGTTGTTTTCACGAGTTATAACAATGTTGTAGCAAAATATTTTTTGAGTAGGGTTTTTTTGGTTGTACTTGCTGTTTCTTTTTTTTTAGTTTGTTTTTTGTTTAAGTGGGGGGGGGGTGTTGGGGTTTTTTTTTTATTTTGGTTTGGTTTTGGGGATTTGTTCATTTGCTTTTCTTTTTTTTTTTTTTTTTGTAAGATGGCTTGATGAAAAAAAGCAAATTTATTGCTTACTCAATGTACCATCTGGAAATAAAATTTTGATTTGATTTGATTTGTGGTGTCTATCATCGATGATTCATTTATTTTCTGGTCATTCAAGTTATGGGCTAATTATACCTTTGCTGTCTGTCGGGCATTCGGCCTATGCCTATGGCCACTTCAGGGTTATGCAGCCAATGCACTAACGTTTGCTACTTTAAAAAGAAACTGCCACAATGAAAAGGTTATGACAAAAAATATGTAAAATCTGGTTTAATGTGTACATAATATAGACCTAATCGGCTAATGTGCATAATAGGGTGTGGACTTGGGTGGGTTCGGTGTTGTGGTTAGCACGATAGACAAACTGATAAAGGGGGGGGGGGGGGGGGGGCAGGAGAAGAGCTGAGGAACGAAAAAAAAACTATGGCTTTGATAAGTCAGCCATATGTTACTTTTTACACTTCAGACAGCTTCAATCGCAGATAGAATCAGCTGGTAGTAGTCTGTGTGTCCCTGTCACACTTGGCCCAGGGGTTGTGACAATGACTGAAAAGTTTCTCACACAGTCTTCATAATTTTATACAGCTCAGGCTTAAGGGTGTTTGTGGAAGCAGAGTCATCCCAGTAGAAAAGCCGACTGTGACAGCTGCTAGCCTGCAGCCCCTGTGCACTAATCCTCTCTGATCGTGTCTTCGTCTTCATCTCGCGCCTCCTCCGGCTGTGGAAATCTGTCGCCTTCAGATCAGTCTTGTCTTAATCCTCTCTGTGGGAAAGTGGGACCTGTTCTGCTTCAGTGCGTTTTGGAAAATGTGTACAAAGCGTGGAGAAAGGACAGGAGGGAGAGCTAGACTTGGCTACACCTGTCCTCAGAGATGGAGCAGAGTGGTGGTGGTGAAGGGGCACAGATCTTGCTGATGATAGCGTTTGTCTCGGGCTGCTACTCCATCAGTGTATGTATGGCAGATGGCCTGCGCTTGTTTGAAAACCACTTTTACCCCTTGGTCGATTGTATGAGCCTGTATTTTTCCCCTCTATAATTTTGATCTTTTATAGCGGGAGAGAGCGGGGGAGACAGACGGGGCTCTGGTGTGGTGGCCGCTGTGGCTTTACCTTTTGCTCTCTGTGTCTGAGTGAGAGGACTACAGGAGGAGGCCAACTTTTGACTTGCCTCTCAGCAGTCTGTCAGAGAGAGTGACATAGTTGTTTCTTTTCTAAAAGGCAATGCATATATATACCTATCTGACTTTTCACTCAAATGAACCGGGTGTGCCTGGCATGTACACGTAGATTGGCGTGTGTGTGTGTGGTGTGGTGTGTGTGTGTGTGTGTGTGTGTGTGTGTGTGTGTGTGTGTGTGAGTGCATATGCACTTTAGAAGGGGGAGGGAAGAGAGAGAGAGAGAGAGAGAGAGAGAGAGAGAGAGAGAGAGAGAGAGAGAGAGAGAGAGAGAGGAGAGAGAGAGAGAGAGAGAGAGAGAGAGAGAGAGAGAGAGAGAGAGAGAGAGAGAGAGAGAGAGAGAGAATTTGTAGGACTTTTCTTGCTGCATAAAACAAGTTATAAGTCTATGTGCCTGAGCGTGTAAGCTTTTTACCGACTCTGTTCTAAAAAAAGGGGGGTGGGGGAGGATGGAGAAAAGTACATTTTTTAACTGTTTAAAAAGTCTATTAATCTCATGAAAATCAGGATTGTATTGAAATCACGGGTAAGCAATTCATGTGTTTGTCTTATTGAAGCCTTAAACCGGGAGTGAATAAGGCAATCCGAACCGAGAACTACAATGAATTGGGCTATGAGAAAAGAAAAAAACAACAACACTTTATACAAACAAGCAAACGAAAATGTCACAGAAATCATTCAGCACTGATAGGAAGGAGACAGACGCGGACTACTACTTGGCTGGTTTCTCACGGCTTGCCAAGAGATAGTGTCAACACTCCCCTCTGATGTAAAAGTGACCCAGCATGACCCACGGATGACACCACAATGCTGTGAATGACCCTTATTTTTAAAGAGAAAGAAAGAAAGCCCTGGCAAGATTTCAATGCTGACGCCATTAAAGTCACATTGTACAATGGTGGGTGGGTCGCGGGACAAAAACCCATTGGAAATATCATGGCTCTGTCATGAGTTTTGAATCGTAAGGTCTCAGTGACCCATGCGAGGTCTCTCCCTTTCTCGTTTTCCTTAGCAAAAAAAAAAAAGAAAGAAAAAAGTTGATTTTTAAGCTTGAAACACACACACACACACACACACACACACACACACACACACACCGCGCGCGCGCGCATAGAATGTTCTAGACAAGTATGTGATTCAGTACCATGCATTGCTTTTTACGGTATTGAATAGGTGGGGGTGGGGTGGAACAGGGAGGTAAGGGTCGTATTGTCTGTGCTAGTCTATTGTATGTTTTGGTGTTGCATTTCATTTTCCTTCTGTCCAATCTACAGTCACGGCAGATTTTCCTGCCACATACGGGCGGTTGTGTCCGGATAGTGGGCTTTTGTACAGGAATATGCCTGAGATGTTAAAAAGCATGCATACGCAATATCTGTGTATCATTTCTTCCGGAAAGACAACATGTAACTTGTACCCTGTCATATCATGGTGTATACCACCTCTCATGGTTCACTGTAGGTAGGATAATAAGGATCTCCTACTTCATTTCACTTTTTGAAAGGATGCAGCATTAGGGCCGACGTGTGTGCGTGCGTGCGTGTGTGTCTGTGCAAGCACACGTGCCCGTGCACACACATGCATATATGAGTAAACGAGAGAGAGAGAGAGAGGAGAGAGAGAGAGAGAGGGGAATGAGACAGAAAAGGGGGTGGGGTGGGGGTGGAGGGGACCAGTTTCCTGTGTCTAAACATCTAAACAAGTCAATGTTTGTAATGAAAAGGGGGGAAGGGGGGGGGGAGGTGGGGCTGGCCCTGAGATTTGACAGTGTGTTTGAGGCACCACAGATGCCCACTTAGAGGGATTTTCCCCTGAAGTCACAATCAGTACTGACTCCACTGGGCTCCCCCAAAAGTCTTTCAGATGAGATTATAAACAGAGCTCCTGTGTGCAAACGCACATTAAAACTAGTTCTGCCTTTCACAAGTAGGCGATTCATGCCGGATAGAACTGATAATATATTTTAAAAAACCATACACATGGACACCGGTGTCGTGTTTAGACATCCCCCCTGAAGCTGGAATGCGGTTACCTTAGTAATGGTGAGCAAAAATCTCACTATTGTTGAATCTTCAAGCAGCCAAGGAGTGAAACAAAAATTTAATGGATTGTTGCCTGATTTGGATTTCATGTTTGTCCAAGTCCGCCGTGAAATGCTTGCACGTGTGTACTTGTGAATGTTTTGTTCACTGTTTTTGCAATCTGGTTGATGGATGAGAATTTTTGGATAATCATCCTCAAAGACTATGTGGAGATGGAGATGGTGGGAGGCTGTGCTCACTTGTGTATCAGATGTATGATGGTTATAAATGCATTTAGAACTGACAAGGCACCCCGAGACATATCACGACTGAAACTTTAGATGATGCATGATCCTTTGTTTCTTATTTTGAGAGGAGACAGAAAGAGAAGATCAATGGGACAGTATACATAACAGACACCCCACCCTTTAAAAAGAACTAAAACAACAAAGAAAACCCCAATAAAAAACAGATAAAACAAAGCAAAAAAGGAACAACAAAACCAACCAATCAACCTCAAGTGAATGCAATGATTGGATACTAAAAACAGGACATATTTTTGCTGAGCATGGTCATGGCACTGAAGTGCTACAGTGAAGCACTAGCAAAAGTTAGGCATGATCATGATAACTACAAGGTTTTATGTCTACATAAGGTATTACAGTATGCCAGAATACAACACAATATATACATTTTTTAAAGAATTGAATTCAGTATTCAGTAAGTTAATTCGTAAGGTTTTTTTTGTTTTGATTTTTTAAAAATAAAAAGCATTAATGGGAATCTGTGTATCTTGACTGTGTCCCAAGTGGAGCATTTTTTCAACATCTTTTGGATATTCTTGCAAGTCTGGAAATATTCTTGAGAGTTTGTACACCCTGCTGCATGTGTCCATGTGATGCCCGTTTTTCAACAAGAATCCGTAAGCATTTTTTTTTTTTCAATGCAGATTATGCTATGTGTATACATGTTTGTGTGTGTGGGGGGAATGCATGTAGGTTACTGGAATGCTGTGTGCAAATATCAATATGCTTGCATGGTGTACACCTGTATTATTTCTCTTATGGACACACACACATGCACAAGCACACACATGCACAAGCACACACATACACAAGCACACACACACACACATAGACTAACACCATCTTTAGATTTGCCTGAGCTTGGGATTTATTATCAAAAAAAAATATTGTACATGTTTGCTCAGGGCAGAAAAATTGCAGAGCTCGATGGACTGTCTCTGATGAAAAACAATGATTTATACACATTCTAATATCTGCTGTATATTACAAATGCATGCTTTTGTAGGACTAGTATTAAGAAAAAACTAACTTCCCACAAAACCACTTTTTAGAGATAAAAGGAAAAATATGAATAAAAATTGGGTTGTCTTTACATCCACCAAAAAATGAATATGAAATACTAAGTACATTTTTTTTCAGGTACTACACCTAGTACAGCTGTTATAAATGGCCAGATTTAAGGAATCAGATTCCACCATCAAGGATGCTACACAAAATCTAATCCTATTCCTCCATGATGGAAACTGAATGCTTTATTGATTACAAAGTTCACTGTTAACTTGAAAGTGAATACAACATGCAAACTACATGTTGACTCAAGCCATAGTGATACATACACAAAGAAGATACAGGGACAGTAAAAGAAAATGAGTGAATCTCTAAATGTACGAGTCTTGGGTTGTAGTACTGCCTGGTCAAAAGTTTACATGTCAAAGGGATTTTCCTTTCATTATCTTTGTAATAGTATACTATTTTTTGACAAGGTTCTTCTCAATCTGAATAAGTGAAAAGATCTTTAAAAAGAGTATGTGATTAAGTTTTCTATATATCTCTCTCTCTTGTAAATAATCTAAGTCCAAAATCAATACCCCCAGCAAAGAATTGTGAACACTATGTTATCTTTCATGAAAAACAAATTGATCATTTCAAGACCAAAGGTTCACAATCCAAAGCCATTCGTTTCAGGCTATTGCATTTTTTCTCTCCCTAGCTCTGCCTGAGTGATAGATCCACAGTCTGCACAGGCAGAACTGTTGAGTGCAAAATGCTGACTGCACTTATCTCAACTACCTGACTAATAACCCCCCCCCCCCCTTCTTATCAACAAGACATAAATTTGCTGTTCACATGATGTACATTTTCAGTTTACGTTACATTCCGGTGAACTAATCGCTTTACATCCCATACTACTTTGTTGACTAAAAGTAATCACAGAAGGGGGAAATGTGGTTCCTATTGCTAGCAAAAACTGAAGACTGATTTCACAAACCTCATCTTTAATTATTTGTCTTTTAATTATTTTATGTTATATTTAAGTGTGAAATTTTTTCTGAATCATTTAAGTAATATCTGAACATTTTTGTTAAAAAGACCTCTTGTTTTCTTTTTAATCATTATTACATTAAACATCATTTAATGGATTTGTTGCTTTTTTTCTTTTTTGGGGGGTGGTGGTGGTTGTGCTCCATTACTCATTGGATAACATAGGCTATATTGTTTACGGTAAAGAGTGATGGTCAAAGTGGTGTTTTGTATCATACTGCTCAACTATGGTTATGTCGGCAGATGGATCTGTTCACATAGACACCTCCAACATGGCTAGTTCTGTGCACCATATTTCATGATTCTGCTTGTAAGAACAAGATGTATATATCATGTGTGTGTGTGTGCAGGTGTTTATGTATAATGCATGTCTTGTATACATGTACTATGCATGTACTATGATTCAGTTCTCGATTTTTTAATGTCTCAATAAATGCAAATGTCTTTTTTTATTTAACTGTCATGTTCTGTTTGTGGCTGTGTGGCCTTCACTGTTCCCAGTCATCCCCCCCCAACCTCTACGGTTAGTCAGAAAATGCTGGTTGGAATGACAGATAGAAAAGAGATCCAAAGTTGAAAACCTATTTGGTTCTAATACCAAAATTTATCTTGAGGAATCCTACACTCGTTAACTTCAGCAGCAAGAAAGGGAAACTTCTCCAGTCAAAGAGCAAACAGCGAAAAAATGTTAAAGTTCATCTCAATGCTACTTGTCTGAGGTGCAGAGAAAATAGGCTACCACCTTTACTTTGATTTTAAATCAAAATAGCTCGCTAAGCTGCTCACAAAAATGAATACTACAATAAGAACAAAGAGAATATTACATTATATCTCATTTTTTCCCCTGGTAAAGTTTATAACAAAGCAGAACGTTTAACAGAAGTTTTTTTTCTCCACAATTGTACAGAAAAATCTCAAGATATTCCCTTAGTTGGAAACCTTTGCACTGGAAACATAAAAGGTTTATTAATATACTTTCCAGTCTAATGCACCAAAGTTTGAAATGTTCTTAAAGGAAAGAAAAAATACATGTATGCCCAAGCATAATTCATAGTTTGCCTACATGCCCTAATATTTTCAGCTATATCAGTATATGAAAACAACAAATATTTCTCAACAAATCTGTTCCATCAAATCTAATCCTGTGTTTGAGTGCAAGTAACAAGATAAATAGCCTACAACAATAATATGTTTGTGACATTTAGCTCACCAAGACCATGCTCTGCAACAATATGTTAAATAGGAGACAATAATGATGGTGTGACCAAATGAACCAAACAAGTCAGTTATCACTTTCATAAAGCTGTATTCTGGAAATAAAGGAAAAAAACAAAAACATTCCCCGTCAAACCTGCAAAGGCTGGGTAATCATGTCACAATAAACAGAATATCAAATATTACACTGTAAGCTGATCTCTCACTTTTTATTACACTTTGTAAATTAAGAATCAAGATATTATCAATAAAATACTAATGAAAATATTGCTATTTAGTCAACATCAAGTCACCATTTACTTCGTGACTTTGTGCAATTGAATTATTTACTGTAGAAAATGAAAATCCATCTTAAAAGAAAAGCCTCTATATGCATGCTCTTTCAGCTTGTCTTTTTTTTCATAAAAACATTACAATTTGTTATAAATTCATGATAAAACAAAACACAGAAAGAGACACAAGTCAGTTCTTATCCTTTCTTTATACCATTAGTCATCACAGATTTAGAACTAAAATAAAGACAGTAAAAGCAAAATCCCTTCACATTGCTTGTTAAGCAGTACTAAAACAGCAATAAAATAACAATACCTTTGTTATTACAATGCAAATGAAGACTTTCTTGTTCCCTGCCTTCAGTCACATGCTTGTATCATAAAGACTTTGGTAACCAATCATACTACTTGTATACCCTTACACTTACAAGTGCTTTCACATTTTCCTTTAAATTCAACACAAGGCACTTGGGTTTCCTGAGAATTCAAAGTTATATGCTGGTTTCCTGAGAAATCAAAATTATACATGTGGGCTCCCTGAGAACTCAAATGAATATGTCAAGTGTTTCTTACATGTCCATCTTTCTTTCAATTTGAAATCCTAGGTTGCTCTGCCTTTTTATGCATAAATATGGAATAGTTTTGATAAATAATTTCAATGTAGAGTATGACTCAATGCACACTTGGCCACACAGAATTTTTACTTGTCCACTCACACACACAGCCATACATACACTAAATGATTACTTATTGGAAAGACTGCGTCATACTATACATACATCCATTACAAATTTGCCAAAGTGTGGATCTGGGCATTGTCTTTGTCTTTCTTAAAATTGCTACTAAATTTCTTAAATTTTCGTACAAGAGCCTTTCTGTCCAAAATTTTGGGAGCATGGTATCCACTGTTCTGGCCTGTAGCAAACAGTTTTCTCTTGGAGACAGTTTCCTTATGCTTCAAAGATCCCACCGGGAAATGTGGTGTGCCAGCGGCTCTGACACCCACGTTGTGTGTTGAGTGTCCTCCAGCTCCTGCCTTGCGTCTCACAGTTCTGGCAGCAGGACTGAAGGGCACTTTGAACACACCTGGACTCCTCACTGCAAAGGCTCGAGGTTGGCGTGGGGCAGAAGCCACGATGCTCTGCTCTGCAGAGGAGTTACTGACCGTCGTGTAGTCACTGTTGGAGCCGTCGGGAGACATGTAGGAGTTACATGGCGGTTGCAGTCCACTGCTGGCATAACTGTTGGGACTAGTGGTCAGTATTTCATCATAGGGATCTTCATTCCCTGTCACATTCACAGAAACGTTTCTTGGAGAAGTTAACAGTCCAGGATTGCATGTCAAACACTGGCTATGGTAGCTTGTTCCACTGTCACCGGAACTTGACTTGCCAGGCACATCTGGCCTATTTTTGAATGGAGTGGAAGATGCGTCTGAAGACGACTGCTGTTGGGGGTTGCTGCTCACATTGGAAGGACCTATTTTGCTGTGAGCACAGTTCAGATCTGAGCATGGAGTAGACAGTTCAGGAGAGGAGGAGGCTTTGTGAGTCAGGCCATCTTCCCCATTCACTAGGAGCCCACCAATGCGAGTGCTGGTACGTGGCAGGCTGGAGAAATGAGGAGTGGATGAGCAATACATACTGTTCTCAAACCTATTGCCCCCAAATCTCCTGGGTGGAGAGCCAATCACAGAGAATTCACCTGTCAGATGAAGAGTGTTTCCAGCACTGGGAAGCGTTTCCTGAGGAGGGGAGTCGGCTCCAATCACCGTTGCTGGGCGTGTAGCACCATGACTAGTAACATTTTTACTACGACTAGATTTTGACTGTCGACGGGCAGATCGAGGTTGTCTCTGTCGACGCTTTTCACTGCGGAGAAAAGACTGATGCAGATTCTCATCTGAACTGTTGTCTAGAGACCAGGTGTAGACACTCCCCGACCTTGAACTGCCGCTGTTGGAAGGATCAGCAATGAAAGTAGAGGAGGCTAAGGGATGAGTTGAACACCTTGAGCCACGGGATGAGGACCTGTGATCTCCAGATGAAGACCAACCACTTTGTCGATCACGTGATGAATGCTTTGAGGAACGAGATGAGGGGCGAGATGAGTGCTGCGATCGTGGTAGAGATCCTGTGCCTGATGAAGTGTCTGATTCATTCATGCCACTTGAGGGTGGGTTATGCCTGCTCCGATGTGATTTCACAGTCTTTGACAGTTCAGACGCTGCTGCAGCTCTGCTGACTGGCAGAGGCAGCTTGAAGTGATCCACACTTTCTGAGCCTTCCACACACCGGGGTGAAATTTTATCACTTGAGCTTTCTGTTGAAGGAGGGGCAGGGGAGAAGCCTCATCACTCGTTTCTGCTACCCTGCCCCGAGTGGCTATTGCTTCATCAATCTTCTTTTGCCTGTCAATAGTGAAGTCAGAATAATACTGCATGCGAGAGACTAGTTCTTTCCCCAGATCAGGCACTGAGGAGCCGCCAGAGGAGCCATTGCTGGACAAGGGAGCGGAGCCAGAGCTGGTGGACAGGAGGCCCTCAGGGGTCGCAGAGGGCACCACCAGCCCCTGAGGGTCCAGGGGGACAGCCGACCCAGGGTCCCCAAACGACATGTCACCCTCATCAGTGACATCAGACTGACTGAAAACTGGCATGACTTTGTACCCAGCACTGGTTTTGGTGTCCAGGTCTCCGGAGCCTCTGTTGACGTTGACATTGGTGGAGAGGTAAGCACCATGACCTGGCTGTGGGTGACGGGGGTCAGCAACACCACCACCTGCAGCAGCAACACTGTGCTGACCAACATCCGGCACGTCTGGGGGGCTGTTGGATTTGGAGCTGGAGGAATCACTTCGGGCTTTGGCCAGCAGCTGCTCTATCACCAGGTCTGCGTACTTGGAGGACCGGTCCACTCCCTGCTGCCCCCGGCCCTGGTTCCTCTTCCTGGGCGTGCTGTGTGGCGTACTCATTCTTTTAGTCTTGCTGCACTGGCTGTTACTGTTGGGGGTATGGGGAAAGTTCTGACTGTTGCCTTGCTGCTGCTGCTGCTGTTGAAGAGCAAGTGCCTCAGCTGCAGTGAGAAGACTTCTGCCAAAAGTGTAGGAATCCAGCTGTTGAGAAGTTGGGGTTTCAGCGGGGTGACAGCGTTGTAGTAGATGTCATGGCTAAGTCCCAGGGTATTCAGCAGAAGGAAAAACTGCCCTTTGATTTTCTCCAACTCCTCTTTCAGCTCATCTTCATGGTGTTTGAACGAGTCCTGAAACATAAAACAACATTTTCTAAAGACAAACACCTTCACATTTGTCATTAGTTCCTTCTTTTTTTTCTCCGTTCCTCGGCTAGGGCTCCAAGGTTCACCAATTGAGATTTATGCGACTGTTTACCCACCATCAAAAACCGAAAAAGCTCTGCATTTCAACTTGTAGGATGATGTTAAAACATGACACCATGTTGCATGGGACAGGATAGCCTAGTGATCTGAACATTGTGCTCGCAATTTGATGACCTGGGTTCGATTCCCGTTTGAGGGGATTTTCCCCCTGGAGTTAACATCAGTGCAGACTCCAATCTCTCCAAAAGTCCTTCAGATGAGACTTTAAACTGAGGCCCCATGTGCGACCACACACAGAACATCTTATGCACATGTTAAATCCTGTTCCGCTTTTTGTAAGAGTAGGCCATTGTGTGTCGGTGGGAACAGATGACAAGATGTGCATAGCACTGCATACACATAGGGACTGAATGTAAAAAAGCACATGAGTGCTTATTTCATTATCCCCAATAAAGATAAGATTTTTTTTTTTTTAAATGGTGCCCAGTCCTCAGGATCAGAAGTTCACACAGTTTCTCAATGTCAGGCTGCTGTGGGGATACCACTTTACCAATACCAGCCACTGCCAGAGGACTGTTGCACCCCTACTCTGATGCCATGGGATCCAACCACCAGAGGCACCCGTTTGGGGAGATTTTACCCTGAAGTTATCAGTGCTGACTCTACTCCCCCCCCCCCCCCCAAAAAAAGTTTTTGGGACAAGACCATAAACTGAGGCCAAGTGTGCGAACGCACATAAGACATTTTGCGTACATGTTAAAAACCAATTCTGTTCTACCTTTCAAAAGAGTAGGCCATTTTGTGCCGGTAAGAACAGACGATATTTTTTTTTATCAAAAAGTGTGTGTTTATAAATAGTATGACCTGGGTTTGAATCTCACTCAAGAGGATGTTTCCTCTGGAGTGAACATCAGTGCCAACTCCAATCCCACCCCAAAAGTCCTTCAGATGAGACTATAAACCGAGGTTCCATGTGCAAACGCATGCAGAACACCCTGTGCACGTTAAAACCCCTTCTGCTTTTTGGAAGAGTAGGCCATTGTAATTGTGTGCTGGAGGGTATGGACTGGATGACAAAATTTACAAAACTGCATACACACAGGGACTAGATCAGTAGATCTATGTAAAAAAAGCACACCAGTGCTTATTCCAATTTCCATTATCCTCAAAATAAAAGAATAAGAAAAGAACACACACAGTCACAGGTGTTATGTTTGGATACCTGCCCCAAGTCAGAACGAGGTTACATTAATGGTGGTAAAAACAGTTGCACATATGGCAAAATCTCACCACTGGTCAATTTTGAGAGCTGTGGGATGAAAAAATATTTATTTTAATATATATAATACAGAGCTACCGCCACAAAATTTACCTTTCTTCTCTTTCAAGTGTAGTATTGGAGCACATAATAGCAGCCCTGATTTTTCGTTGTGGTTCAGGACCATCTAAAAAAAAAAAAACCCAAACCACCCCCCCCCCCCCCCCCCCCCCAAGAAAAAAAACCTACAACAAAACAACAACAAAACCCTTAGAACCACTGGCCATTTTTGTATGAAGCATGAAATTAGATCAAACAACAATCGCAAAATAACACGTTTCTCTGGGTGAAAACTGAGGTGTTTCTTTTTATTTTTAATACTTATCTTTCCCAAGTGTGATAATGAATGATTATATCTATAACACTACAGTATAAGTGCTTTTGATCTTTAATTTTTTTTTTTTTTTTAATCCCAATTCAGTTTTGAAGAAGAAGAAAAAATCCCCCCCCCCCCCTCCCCCCTCCCAATTCTGTGCTGTATTAGTCTAAATTAAGTGATAAGTTTTTTGGAAAAAAAAAAAAAAAAAAAA
>CM060321.1:67747591-67755091 GCA_030674155.1 Stramonita haemastoma
GTGGGTTTCAGCCTTTGTTGTACAGAATATAGGTCGGTAGGCGGAGGGCAGCAAGGATAGCTCAGCGCTAGGTTTCTTATGTACACAACTGAGAAATTTCTGCCTACTACTACTCGTTCTATACCTAAACACGGGGTTTCTTTCAGACTCAGAGAGCAGAGTCTCCAAAGAAAACTGAGGCCGGTAATAGTAGGGTCTGTGTACTCCCCCCCCCCCCCCCCCCCCCCCCCCATTCACCTCTCCCTATCCCGACCCCTAATGAAATTAGGAAACAGGGATGTTTTCGTTTATCTGTGTCAGTGCCAGTAGGCTATTTATTTTAGCAGAGTTTTGGAAAACAGCTTGAAAGCACTTTTTCATTAATGAAGGTGTCATTACTGGCAATTTAGAATCATATTCTGAAAACTAACCAAGGTGTGTAAGTTTTTCAGTGGCCAGGAGGTAGGCCAGCTACATTCGTTGACAGTGCCGCACACAAAAACAACTTGTTATGGAAACAAATTGCTATAAAATGATGAATGAATTAACAAGGAATTTCTTCAAACAGGATATAAAGTGGTACTGATTCAGAAAACAAAGTAACCCCGTCGTTCCAATTCCTGACCAACAAACAACAAGAAATGAGCACAATGATGTCATATGTTGGGCGATAAGGCGTGTTGTCTCATACAAACCCAAATGCAAGCAGAAAGACCCCTCAATAATCAACTAGATGTAGCTAGCTCCCTGTGTTTTTGCCGAATTGTTACCGCCGTAAACCAAAGTTTGGTTTCGCTCCATACCGTATCTTTGTTATCGTTTATTTTTGTTTGTTTGGGGGTTTTTTGGTGGTTTTTTTCGTTTTTCGATCATACTCTTTTTGGTTGTTTTTTTACACCACCAATGTGTCTAAACATGACGCCTATGTGTTTGGTTTTTTTTTTTTTTTTATCGTCATCCGATCTTACTGATACGAAATGACTTACTCTTCCGAAAGGTGGAACGGGGTTTTAAGTGTGCGCAAGATGTTCTGCGAGCATTTGCACACGGGCGTCGGTTTATAGTCTCGTCCGACAATCTAGTTTGACATCTAGTTCGACTTTCTCGTCCAACTGGGGAAAAGGGCAAGGCCGGGAATCGAACCCAGACCTCAGGCGGGTGAACGTCTTAACCCTCCTCCCGGATCTGATGTAGTCTATGTGTGGAATGGGCTATGGCCAATCTGAACCTGGTCATTCGAGCGATATTCCCTACTACGACAAAACTTTGGCCTTTTGAACATGGCAGAGGAATTTACCGCACTGGCTCTGCCTTTTAGGCCTATACGTTATCTTCGTGCTGTAGGTAGGCTAGGCTAGCTAGTCCTGACTTTTCGGCAATCGCTACGCCTGAGCGAGGGCTGAGAACGATAAGAAAAGTGACATCTGCCAAACGGCGCAGCTGACCACCAGCAGAACTCCTTCAAGCGTGTGTAATTGCTTTTCCCCTCAGAACTCCCCTCTTGACCAGTGAGGTAACGAGTCATTGACTTTCTACGTTTATGTGCCATGTAGCTGGGCTGAACGGAATACTGACCACTAGGCCTCCACGTACAGCGTATGGGGGCAGTTTAGCATTCCTGTCTTGTGGTGTAGGTAAAAAGCCTGCACCGTATGTCGTCACAATATTCCCATCTCAAGCGTGGCTTGAGAAGATCTTTATTCGTCATCGTCATTTCTACTGGCAAAGCTTAGTCTCTCCCCCCTCCCAGCCCCACACGCATATTTTCTTCTTCTCCTCCTCCTCTTTCACTCTCTATGAACACAACAATCAAAGCATACCACTGCGATGTAGGTATCAGCAATCAGCTTACATCACCAACTAACATACGAAGCTTTTGGCCAGGGCCAGGCCGGGTAAACGAAGCCCTGATCATCTACAGGTGGATTCTCTCTTATCTGGGTTACCCCTGTATCAAAATGGGAAATGGCCATAAAACGACATCAAAATAGTTTTAAAGTCTGAAAATATGAACTCCCCCGTACCATGGGGATGCCGTGGGCCAGTCGGCATCTTAGCATCCCCAACTTCTGGTAATTCTGTGCTAGAAAATCCCTCTTTTCTATCCATCTCTTTGTTTCTGCCTTGCTCCTTTCCATCCTGTCACCTTGTTTATTTTCTGCCTTCTCGGTCCATTAACCTGCCTTTTTTCCAGAAAGACTTACATTATAATGTATAAAATTCTTACTTAACAATTCTTTCCCTCGCTGAAGTTCGATGTGCTGGGCCTGACTTGTCAGGCGCTGAACGGCAGCACAACGCGTTTTCGTTCATACGATAGACAACAACGGTTGATGTCTGAGTGTTTGAAGAAGAAGATGAGTGGTGATGTGAATGAAAATCCATGTTATAAAAAAAAAACCGAACAAACAACCACCCACCCCCCAAAAACAAACAAACAAAACAAAACAAAAACAAACAACAACAACAAACGAACAGAACAGTAAGACGAAAACCCAGCTTAAAGTAAATGCTAGGAAACGATTATTCGCTATCCTGCTTTGAGTGAATGACAGTATCAAGATATATCAAAGGCTCATTCTTTATTTGCTTTCTTGTTTGGCAGTACCAAGATATGACAGACATTTCAAATGGAACTTTTTTAGACTGTCTTTGTTTAAAGAGAGAAAAAAAAATCAGTATTGCAAAGTACGCAGAAAGAATTTTTTATAGGCAAAAAGAAATGGATAGGATTGCCATAACCCTTGTTTGTTTGTTGTTGGGTGTTTGTTTTATTTTTTATCTCCCTGTTCCTTCCACCTTTACTAAAAATAGAACAAAATATCCCATCCCCATTATAACTAAGTATTCCAGTCTTTTTCTTCTGTTCCACCATCGCACTCTCCCTTCAATCTTCCTGTAAACACACACACGCACACACACACACGCACGCACGCATGCACGCACGGGGGAGGGGGGGGGGCAAAATGCTAGGAAGCTACTTTATTTCTTTTGTCTCTCACACTTGATCTTAAAAAAAAATAAAAAAAAAAGAACTTAACCTTTACTTATCATAACCACATTTCTAAATTTCGCAGTAGATGTGTATTTCATCATAACAAAGTTTTTGTTTGGTTTTTACTCCTGCTATGATCATTGGTCGTGAAGGTCACCAACACATCAAAAAATCTGACTTAGGCTATTTTGTAATTTAATGCAGAAGGGCTAACACACGTTGACTTACCATTCGTGCCCAGCAGTCCGCCAATTCATCCAAAGTGATGTTGATGCTGTTGGGGGATGGCGTCATATCCATCGTCTGCTCACATCTCTCTGCCTCCCTGTCCCCGTCCTTTGCATTCCACACACTGGTCCCTGAAGTGGTGGCTGACTGGACACGAACAGGCGGCTGTGGGGGCAGGGGCAGGGTGCTGGGGGTGGCAAGTGGCTCAGGCCTGACTGTCTCTGGCTTTTCCTGCCGTGAGGGGTCGCCCTTTACTGTGCTGCCCAAAGCAGCCGGCAGAGGAGTCACTGGCGTTTTCATTGTGGAGTTGCCCACCACAGAGTCAGTGGCCCAAATACTGGGGGTCCTTTGTGTCAGGTTGGACCTCAACAGTTCTGCGGCACTAGACTGCTGCACCGCGAAAGTGGAATTGCCCATCAGCGAGTCTGTGACCAGCAAGCTGGGTGTGCGCATGTCGGCACCGGCCTGCTGCACACAGGGCGACCTGACGGCGAAAGTGGAGTTGCCCATGACCGAGTCTGTGGCCGTGATGACGGGGGTCCGGTGACTGGAGGGGGAGTGGGGGCTGAGGAGGGGGAGCGCGGAGCGAAAGGAGAATGGATCATGGAAGAGGTGGCCATGATGGAGGGCGTGCCGCGCTGCAGCAGTGACGTCATCGTGAGAGTGTCATCGGCACCAGATTCTGCCCGGACAGGACAGAAGCAGACTGGGAGGAGGTGGGGGGACAGGGATGGCGGCTGTGGCCGGCCCCCCTGCCGGCCTGCTGCAGAGAGGAGGGGCTGCCGTGAGGAGACGGACCGCTCTCCATGAGGGGCAGGCGGCCCGGGATGGTGTAGGTGCCCCCGCACTGCTGCAGGATGGCGGGGGTGCTGCGGATCTGCTGCTGTGGGGTGCTGTGTATATCTGCTGGTGTGGGGTGCTGTGTATGATCTGCTGGTGTGGGGTGCTTGGTTTGCTGTGTGGAGGTGTGGATCTGCTGGTGTGGGGTGCTGTGATCTTGGTGTGGGGTGTGTGATCTGCTGGTGTGGGTGTGTGGATCTGTGTGTGGGGTGTGTGGATCTGCTGGTGTGGGGTGCTGTGGATCTGCTGGTGTGGGGTGCCGGGGTGCTGGCCTTGCAGTGAGAGTCCGCAAACCCGGCAGGGGGCGTCAGAATGATGTTGCTGCGCGACCCGTCAGGCAGTAGGGGTGGGGGGGACTGCACTGCACAACGGTCTGGCTCTGGAGACTCCTCCGTCTCCATCTTCACCTCCAGCCAGTCTGCAACACACACACACACACACGTCACAGAACATTATATATATATATATATATATATATATATATATATATATATATATATATATATATATATATATATATATAGATAATTTCAGAGCTTGTCGTCATTGTAAACCAAGGAAAAATAGCTAGTTATCTAGATTGTGGCCAGTCATTTTTTAATGTCTCCATGTGTGCTAGCAGCGTTCGTTACAGTGGCAAAGCAGGCGTGACCACCAGTCTCTCAAGAAGAATTTGAAATGAAGCCGAGCACCAGCTAAGATGATGAAAATATAAAACCGTTCAGATGTTCACTTATAAAACATCAACAATGAACGATTCTATATCACAAAGCCACCCCTTAGCCTAACAGCCCGTAATAGTTGACAACTGAAATTTTCTCACACAAATGTCTTCTACTTCACAATACAAGTATGGAAATTTTCTTCAGCAGCTCTTTCGCATTTTTCTTCTCTCAGTCATTTTGCTTCTATCCCAACTTTGCCCACAAGCATGGAGCCAAACTCGTTTTATTTGTTTTTCTATCTGGTGGGGTGCTCGAGGACCGAGTTGGACTTTCAATGGGAGAGAGTTACCACAGAACTCTTGTAACCTGTAACATGTCTGATCCCTTTCCTTTTTCCCCAATGCTGTGTTGTTTCTTTGCTTTTCATTGCCTCTGTCGTGTTGGTGTGTGGCGAGTCAACACACAGGTTTTGCCCAGGATCTGGCGAAATTAGCTTTGCCACGTTCTTCAAACACGTCGCCGGTTTGTCACACTTGCACCGGTCCTTCGGCAACGACAGAGCTTGTGTGTGTGTGTAGAGAGTTCATTAAGCTAAGGGATCTGCAGACAGAGGGGCTAAGGGCCGAAAATGGACAGAAACAGTCTCAGTCAGATTTTTTAAAATACCATGCAGTAATTGTGGAAGTCAATTCCACATAATCACAAAAAATCCTCGAGAAAATAAGCACCCGCCAAAGTTATGAAAATTTCAGAAGGCGTTTATTTTCCTAGTGCAATGTGGAAATCAGTGCATGAAAATATTTTGAATAGGACCTACTGATAGTGATACCTCGTTGGCCCACCTACGTCGTTCAGGTCTTTGGATGTCATAGAAATTAGAATTTTACAAGTACATTCGTGATTCACATCAGCGTTTTTTTTGTTTGTTTTTTTAAGTACCACACGTGCATGAATAACTATTACTATGACCAACAAGGTTTTGTAACTCTTCTGTACTGAAAAGGGGTAAAAAGTAAGGCTCAACCCATTTTAATCAATGAACATGAGCATAATACTAGTAATTCATTAGTTGACAAGATTCCAAAAGTATCAACTGACTAAACATGATGATTATGTTAGTGTATCAACTGACTAAACACTTTAACTATGTCAGAGAGAGAGAGAGAGAGAGAGAGAGGAGAGGAGAGAGAGAGAGAGAGAGAGAGAGAGAGAGAGAGAGAGAGAGAGAGAGAGAGGCAAGGCAAGGCAAGGCAAGGCAAGGCAAGGCAAGGCAAGGCAAAATTCTTTTATTCGAGGATAATAGATAAGCACTCATGTGTTTTTTTACATCCAGTCCCCGCCCCTTTCAGGGATAACATCAAGATAAAAAGATAGCCTCAACTAAACAAGAACAATTATAATGATCCAATTACCAAGAGCAAAAAACCTTACCAAGTATCAAACAACAGGTAAGAAATAGACAGAGATACAATATTAAGGTAATGTTATAAAAAAAAAAAGGCACTCATTCAGAAACGAAAAAAAAAGAAGTAAGAATCAATGATGATTTTGATTTCAATAAAAACAAACAAACAAACAAACATTGAAAACAAAACAAAAAACCCCCAGCAAAAACAAAACAAGACGAAACAAAACAAAAAGGCGCAATAATTAAAGATCAAACATGAGAATATGATGAGGTTAGATGACTCAAAACATCAATCCACCACCATCTATCATCAAAAGAAGTCCCTTAAAACATAAGATTTTGATAAAAGGTGGGAAAGAACAACAACAACAGGTAAGAAATAAGACAGAGATGCAATATTAAGGTAATGTTATAAAAAGGCACTCATTCAGAAACGAAAATATGAAGTAAGAATCAATGAAGATTTTGATTTGAAATTTAAAAAAAAAAAAAAAAAAAGGCGCAATAATTAAAGAGCAAAAATGAGAATATGATGAGGTTAAATGACTGAAGACATCAATCCACTACCATCTATCATCAAAATAAGTCCCATAAAACATAAGTTTTTGAACAAAAAAGCCCCAACTCACACACACACATACACACACACACACAAACGCACGCACGCACGCACGCACGCACAAACACACACACCTCATTTAGTCTAATGATTGAAGGTCATAAGATCATCATAATCAGAGAGAAGTGAGGAGGGAGAGGGCAGATAGTTTGAGAGGGGAGAAGTGTGGTTTGCTATTTTTGATGCATCAAGTGGATTAGAAGGTGATTTTTGAAGGTTGTTAATGATTGATGCTGTTTGAGTCAGGGAGGGAGTTCCATAGCGTAGGGCCTGAGTATAGTAAACTAGTTTTGAACAAGTCTATTCTTGGGATTGGAACACTTGGCTTTGGTGAGAGAGAGAGAGAGAGAGAGAGAGAGAGAGAGAGAGAGAGAGAGAGAGAGAGAGAGAGAGAGAGAGAGAGAGAGAGAGAGAGAGAGAGAGAGACTGTACAAAGTGTACAGGTGGTGGAAGGGAACTAATCCACGACACTGTGACACCTTCAGTGACCAGTGTCTTCTCCCATGGACAGAACAGGTCAGTCATCTGTTACACCACTGCAGGGAGCGGAGTACAGTAGCCTGGGCCTAGCGGTTAACATGCCACACCAACTCGCCATCTGACCTAACAGTGGACGTAGTTCGAGTCTCCGCTGGTGTACAGGTCTGTTAGAGAGGATTTATTTTCCCTGGAGTTCACATTGCTGCTGACTCCACTCCGCATAAAACCTCACGGATAAGACTATAAACCCAGACCTGTGTGCGAATGCATGTGGGACATTTTGCGC
>CM060321.1:67757591-67795091 GCA_030674155.1 Stramonita haemastoma
TCCTCAGCAGCCTCGGCCAGGACTGTCCGCTCCTTTGTGGTGAGAGCCTCTTTAACAGTTAGCCTAATGGCTGCTGCACCATTGTCAGGGTGCCTGTCCTCCCTGCAGGATGAGTGATGCTGCTTTTATAATAATGCTGAGCCACATGGCCTGGAATAGGTCCTGATTCCCCTGCAGGATGAGTGGATGCTGCTTTTATATGCTGAGCCACATGGCCGGAATAGGTCCCGATTCCCCTGTGGGGATGCCAAAGGCTGGCAGTATAATTAGCATCCCCACCTTTGAAATTCTGACTAGAATTCCCCTCTTTTTATCCTCTTTTGTTTTTGTCTCAGTTCCTTTTCTTCCTGTCACTACCTCCTTGTCTTGTTCTGCCTTCTTGGTCCATTCTCCTGCCTTAATTCTCTCCCACCCATAAGTCGGATGCACTGGGCCTGTTAAACGCTTAACGCTGTTAAACGCAGCACAACGCATTTCCCGTCATACGACAGACAACAATAGTTGCTGTCTGAGCAATCGACGACGATGACAAAGAAATATGTCCTGATGAAGCAAATGTTCTGTCACTTTACTACATTCTGTGAATATTGTTGACGTATTCCACTCTGCCCCAAAACTACTAACAAAAACAAAGTCCCCTCCTATCCATTGCTGTTCAAGAAGCCACGAACATGTGAATCATTCAGTCCACAATGTCAGTTTGATGCTAGGCTATGACAGCGGAAGGGTAGCAAACTCTATCTTTCACAGCGGATTGTCATGACTGAAGTAAGTAGTCAGTGTCACTGATGTCCGAAAAAAAGAGCAGGATATAATTACGTACCCCTGAAATGGGGAGGAGTGCTTTAATGACCCCCTCCCTCCCCTCCGCTGTACTGTCCTTACTGGAGAGAGAGAGAGAGAGAGAGAGAGAGAGAGAGAGAGAGAGAGAGAGAGAGAGAGAGGGGGGGGGGGGGGTGGGAAGATAAGGGGGCTGACAAAAGAAAGAGACAGAAGGGTAATGTGGAATGTTTGTCATGTTTTTGCTGTGACCTGTCATGATTGAGAATAGATTGATCGTTCATCAAATAACACACCACTGATAGATAGTATTGCATTAGTACAGCTATAACTCTAAGAATTGACTATCATAACAGAGCGCCGAAAAGGCGGAGAAAAGGTTGCAGGGGGGTGGGGGGGGGGGGGGGGGGGTAAGCCATACATACAGAGAACATGGGACAGGAAGAACTGACTTGTTGGCATTACAAAATGAACGCAAAGTTTTAGTGAGGTCGAGTTTTCTCTACCTACCAGTTACAGTGCTGAACAAAACCAGGCAGGCGTTTACCACTCATAATGCCTTGTGCACAACTTACACCCCTTCCGCCCTTCATAAGAGTAGGCCATTGCCTGCCTGTAGGTAAAGGTGATAAAAAACCAACCAACAAACCAACCAAAAATCGCATGCAAACGGGTGTCATGTTTACACATCGCCCAAGAAATGGGAATGCTCTACGTTGATAGTGGCACACAGTCACCTGTACAGAATCTACACTAAAGGTAACTGTAGGTGATCCTCGGTGCTTTAGTCAAGAAACGTCAAAAATAATAATAAAATCCAAACAAACAAAACCCAACACCTATGATTTACTGTGTATCCTAATAATGGGAAGACCAACACTCCATCAGCCACACTGAATAATTACTACCTGTGACATCGTCGCATCTTGTACTAAAGATGGTCAGCACGGTCATCACAGAGACAGGCACGGGGTCGGGGAACGCGATATCCTAACTGACTGAATGGGGGTAGGAACACACAGGCCGGCACCAGGAAGAAGTCTTGTCCCTTGACTTTCTTTCTCCACTGAGCTGTTCTCAGTTACTTTGCTTGGATTTGAGAGCTATGATAATCGACTCTGACAGGAGAGTTAGCAAGTTTGTTCCTCGGTTTTGTTTTGTTTTGTTTGTTCGTTCGTTTGTACCCTTTTCCACCCTGTCACTCTGGTTTGGCGCGAGTTGCCCATGTGACAATGTCATTAAGAAATCAACAGGAGTTTGCTGATCCTGAGGAGCAAAGTTAATAAGATAGGGTTACATCGCCGCGGCATTGCTGAAAATATACTTGGGTGGGTGTGAAAATGCCATTAGCGAGCACACCATCATGATAAATTCGTTCTCTTTCTCCCTCTCTGCCTACTTTAGTACTTACCATCTCCCATCTTACTGCAGTAGTGAAAAAGAAACTGAGATAGAGCTGGACAGCAAAAGTCCTCCACAGAACTTCCTTCAGTGTACTGCACACTGTCACACTTCTTACAAACTCAAAGACTCTAGAGATGATCGTCTTTTAGGAATTTTGTGTTTTACAAAATCATCACAGGGACAAATAAAATGGGCTGGGAGAAATGAGGCCTCTCCTAGCTCTGTTCTGTGGCAGACAGGGCTAGTAGGCCAGGCCAGGCTGCTTGTGGCCAGGTGCTAGCTAGGGATGGGACCACCTCCACTGTCACCTCTTGGTGTCTCCGTGTAGGGCGGAGCGTGGTGACTAACTGATTGGTGCATATGCGGATCAAAGTCAACGTGGGCAAGCTGTTGTTAATTAAGGTCTTGCCATGTAAAGGGAGGGGGGGGGGGGGGAGGGACACCAGCCCAGGGGAAGGGGAGGGCTGGTGGGGGTCACCTGCAGGTGGAGTGGCCAAAAGCTGTATGTAATTATATATATCAGTTATGGATGCAAGATAAGTGTCCAGGCCTGTATGTTGTTATGCTGCTCCAGATGTTCTAGTGAGACTATCTTCAGCCATATAGATCTATGACAAGCTCTATAATACCCTATTCTGGATGACCTGCATGGTGTAAGCTGGGGAATGCCCAACAACAATAACGACAACAACCAGGTGAATGGACAGGGGCATTCTACGTCAAGCAGCCAGTGTAGTGAAACGAATAGCCAGAAATGGTGGTCTGCCTTGGCCAACTGGCACATTCCAATTATTATATACAAGGAACGGTCGCTGTTTTCTGCAACAGAGTCGTTGATGTTTTATTTTGTGGTCACGTGTAGTGCTTTAGGACTTACTGGTCTAGTGCTAGACCACTGATCAGATCCATACAATGAAACATTATCAGTGTGTGTGTGTGTGTGGGGGGGGGGGGATGCTAATGCATATTTATTCAGTGTCATACGCAACACATACACACCGCGCACACACACACACACACACACACACACACACACACACACACACACACACACACACGCGCGCCGCACACGCACACACACACACACACACACGCACACACAGACACAGACACACACACTCTCTCTATCTCTCTCATGTACAATGTCCTGCTGAGCCAGCGTGATGAGAGTTCAATAAATCTGAGGAGGAACCCGACACCTGCCTTATCAGCTGAGTGAAGCACAGCCAGGCAGCCAATACCTCCGCTCTCCTCCCAGCTCAGCGATAGCGGGGAATGTGACGATCCCTTCTTATCACACTGTTGTAGATGCTGTACAGGACGGGGGAAATTGGCCTGTGTATCAACTATCATAAACAGCATCGCTAGCCTACTTCACTCTGGCCAGCCTACCTACAGCTGCAGGAAACAAAGAAAACATGTCCGATGGCCAACAAACGAGCCATCTCTTCACGTCTGCTCCACTAAAAACAGGACTGAAATAAGTGCTCTTCAATCCTTACAAACGATTTGGGGCAGACACTGGAGGAGACCACGGCCACATCGACATGGTTTAGTTTATGGCCAGGCAAGTGGAATACATGCAGATGCTGACAATTATCTTCAGATGAGGGACAACGAGGAACAAAACTGAAATGGACATAATAAAGGTTACAAGCTGACGTTAATTTAACTTGCAAAGTTCGTATTCAAAACCACTGAGGAACACAACTGAAACCCACAGAATGGAGGCTACAAACCGATGATAAGCTACCTTGCAAAGCTTGTTTTTAATATCTTGAAAACACCTGCAATTTCTGTCCCAGATTGTGATGACTTTTTGAAAACCATACCCAAAGAGAAGAAAGAATTAAAGGATCACGTAGTTAACAGAGAGGGAACTAACGGTCAGCCCTGGCATCATTCAACAAACTCCTGCCTCACCTGTAATGATTAGAACTGCCCCAATAAAGTCATCAAACTGTCACCTTCACTACATTAGGCTAATCCGCCGGCCTGCCAAACCTGGGCCAAGTTTTCACAAGGCACAAATCCGGGATTGGCTCTGCCAGCATTCTGTATTCACCACAGGCAGGCCGGGAGATGCTGAGCAGGGCGTTGTGAGGGCCACTTCCATAAATCGTCTAAATGGTCCATTTAGCTCCATGCTGCCCTGCGTCTTTACTGCCCGCTGCCCACCCTGCCGGTTCCTCGCTGACCCCTGCTCCACCAACAAAGCAGCTCAGCCCTGACACTGAGCGTCAGCCCTCGTGTTGCTGGCTGGTCAAAGTTTCACTTCAAGTTCAAGTTCTTATGGACGTTTGTTGTGGGGAAACTGGCCACTAATGTCTTTTCAAACCCCTGGCCACTGAAAGAATCTGACCAATCCATCTATGAACAAAACGAAATCTAGGAGGCACTGTACTGTGGCAAAACTGTCATTTTATCATTAGATCTATACAATGTAACAACCCTGCTATAAAAGTTGGAAGGGAAATGACCGTAGTGTGTCAGGTCTGGCTTCGCTTTTATATAATAATCTTTCGATATTACTTTTAGCGTTTAGAGTTGCTCCATAAGATGCATAGTTCCATTTCACAAAGGCTGCACCTATCACCTGAATGTCTGCACCCGCCAGTCTGTTATATATGATAGATCAGTCCTGGCAGACGAGAGAGAAAAGTTGCAGCTAAGAGAGAATGGAACTGGCCCCGCACAGCCCCTCTGTCTCCTGTTGTAACGATGGTGTGCAGGCAGACAGCTCTGCCACCACCTCACTCACCTCTCTGTTGCCTCATCTGCCGAGCACACTCTTGGGAGTAGAGTGTCAGTTATGGAGTCCTTGTCTGCTGTCAGTTGTACATAACAAACAGCGCGATAGAGGCGACTCCCTCAGTTCAAAAATGCGTTATTTGGAAGTTTGAAAGGCGTGATGTGTAGCTTCCTCAAGAATAATGATCTAGTTCCATCCTTATTTATAAATACTTGTGGAAAACACAATTCTGAAAGATTGAACAAAACGACTTTAAAAGCTACACCCCATTACAGGTTATTTGCTTGTTGTACCTATTTGCATTAATGTGATAATTTCTAGATCTAGATCTATCTAAAAAAAAAAAAAATCCTTATAAATAAAACAGAAAAAAGCAACTGAGGAAAGCCCAGTAACTGTGGACAGACAGACAGACAGACAAACACAGACACACAGATGCGCAGCGCACGCACACCACACACACACACACACACACACACACACACACACACACACACACACACACACACACACACACACACACACAGAGAGGGTGGGAAGCTGTCTAAAAGATTACAGTCCAGCATGTTTAAAGCTGTCAGAGAGTTGGACAACGCGAGAAGAGAAGTTAGCAGTGCTGAAGCAAACTGGCCCTGACACTGGCCACTGTCGCCCGCGGTGTGTTTATTGTCGGTCAGGGAGTTAATGAGAGGGCGGCCCCCACAGCGACCCAGGGTGGGTCACCGGGTGAGCCCCAAAGGTGCTACCTGCCTGGCGGGACACCGGGACCCCTGTGGCCATGTTCACTGCTGTTGGTGTAGCTACTACACACACATCGCTAGGGATGCATGTTTTTTTGTGTTTTTTTTAATATCCCATCAGTGAGTGAGTGAGTGAGTGAGTGAGTGTGTGGGTGTGCGTGCGTGTGTGTGTGTGTGTGTGGGGGTGGGGTGGGTGTGTGGGTGTGTGTGCGTGCGTGCGTGCGTGTGTGTGTGTGTGTGTGTGTGTGTGTGTGTGCGTGCGTGCGTGCGTGTGTGTGTGTGTGTGTTGTGTGTGTGTGTGTGTGTGTGTGTGTGTGTGTGTGAGTGTGCGTGCGTGTGTGTATGTGTGTGTTTGTGTGTATCAGTGTGTGTGTGTGTGTGTGTGTGTGTGTGTGTGTGTGTGTCTGTATGTATGACACTGTGAGTAAATGAATACAATTGTGTGTACGTGCGCGCGTATGTGTATGTAGTTTATTAATGTTTTGAAGATTCCGGGAGACTGTGGCTATAAGTATAACTCAACTGTCAACGCATTCCTACATGAAAATGTGATTTGACATGTGATTGTGTTAGGTAAGTGTGACAGTACCAAACCCTGCACCGTATGTACTATAAACAACAGACCAAAACAAGCTACAAGTTTTAAGGTGCTATCACGTATGGCTCTTGTAAATAATTCTAACGTGACAAAGGACATACACATGCAACGGTCAAACTCTAGGCAACAGATCAAAGATAGTGAACAACCATACCTTCTGTTATCATGTATCGTTTTCCTTGTCAATCAACCATTTCACACTGGGAGCAGTTGTAGGCAGCAAATAGGAGGCTGTGCAAACAGCAGACGATGACGTAGTTTGTAGATTTCGCACGCAAACGCACACTATACTATCATTGTAGTCCTCCTAAAACAGGTTCACGTTGCAGTAGGCCTAGTCCACATTTCAGTAATACTTAAGTACCGTTAAAACGGTTTTCGTCGCCTTAGCCAAGTGAAGATGACTCCGCACTGATGCATGAAAAACACCAGACTTTAGTCCATGGATGCGAAGCCAGTGTTTCCACTTCACACTTGCTGACAAGGGCTGCTCCCAGCTGAGGGCCTGAACGCAACAATCCAAGGACAGAGCCGTCAGCCTCTGAGGTCCAGCAGCCTCTGAGGCCTAGCTAATCAGGCAGACAGTTTTCACCGCTGTGTGGAGTGTCCAGCAGCCTCTGAGGCCTAGCTAATCAGGCAGACAGTTTTCACCGCTGTGTGGAGTGTCCAGCAACCTCTCGCCAACACGGGGGACTAAGCAGGGAGCCAGAGATAGCATTGGCTTAGGCCAGGATGGAGGGGAGGTTTAATCCACTTAAATCATTAAACAATGTTGTCAATGCCCACCGTGTTGCGGGATTCTGGATCCCTCCCTCCCTGTGCGGTGCTGGCCTATCTTCGCGGCTTGAGGGAGTTAGCCTATCACCCAACCCGCCGGCGCTGTGTGGACAGTGGACAACCAGTGATGACTGCAACACCAGACTGCAGGGCCCAGGTTAGCTAATCATCCTGCTCCCTTCCCTCCGCTTTTGTCTCCGCTAATCCGCACACCACGATAAACTTGGGCCAGGTCTTTGGAGTCCAGTCCCAGATTTTCTCTATCAGCACACGTCTTGGTTTCGCTTCAGACTCTGCTCAGAGGTTGCCAGCCACAGCGGAAAGGGAAAAAGCAGCCAATCTCTTTGAGGCTGCGCCGATCAGAGAGGACAGACAATGCGGACAACTTCGCTGATGGTCAAACAGGAGCCGACACAATAGAACACAAGTATAATAGGCCTATGTCCTGACTGCAGTCCTCTCCACCAAATCCAAGGGACGGCAGAAGGGAGAGAACACCAGAACAGTGGCGGAGTGACTGCAAACCTCAAGGCCTAGGCCGCACTACACAGGACAGACAAACAGCCAGACAGACAGACAGCACACTAGGCTAGGGCTAACAGTGTGATTGAACCAAGCGGCCAACAATCACTGATATGGGCTGGACGGTCAGCGATGGTCTTAGGCAAGGCTATCGGCTCTCCATCCTCCCCTCCCCTCCTCCCTCCTCTTTTTCCTTCATCACTACACCTTTCCACCACACACGCGCACATTCTATCTCTGTCTGTCTGTTTCTCTTCTGTCTCTGTTTCTCTTCTGTCTGTCTGTCTCTGTCATTTTTTTGGTTGGGTTGCTCTCTTCTCTGCTGTCTCCTCTCTATCTTAATCTATTTGGTTTACTTAATTTTGTAAACAGTGTATTTCTTTTAACATTAATATTCAGGTCAGTAGGGGATGATGTGTTTGTTGAATACATATCAATCTCTTTTATTTAATAAATAATTATCAATGTAGCCCGCTGGGGATTATGCGTTTGTTAAATGTGCACCTATTTTCTTTTTTTAAAATCGTTGGTTAAACTTTTGTTGGTGATGGTGGGTTTTGTGGGGGAGGGGGTTGCTATTATTATTATTTATTTTTATTTATTTTTTTTTTTTTTTTTTTTTTTTTTGGTACTGGTTTGTTCTGGTTGGGGGGGGGGTCGTTTGTTTCTTTCTTTTTGTTTTTTTGTGGTGTTTTTTGTTGTTGTTTTGATATTCCATTATAAGGGCAAGGGCCGTATGAATAAAACGAATGTGTATATTTATTCTGTAACCCTTGAAAAATAGGCCTAGAGATGATTCATTTATTTATTCATTCATTCTCTCCCCCTCTCTCTCACCCCACCATCTCTTAGTGTCACTCTCTCTTTCTGCCTCCCCCCCCCCCCCTCTCTCTCCATCTATGTGGTGCAAGTTTGCACATGCCAGAACTGGTGCAGAGAGTGAAGGGTGGGTGAGGGTCTTCTATTCCGGAGGCATGGGCTAGCATAGCGTGGCTCCCTTGTGGCCGCAGTGCAAGCAAACATCAGGGACTGACCGCGCTGAGAGAGGTTGCTTCATTATTGGCCCTGATGGAACAGCTGGAACCCATTGCCTGATGCTTAGGTTAACTAGGCTAAGGCCAGTACGTGTGGCAGGTTGTTATTGTTGTACATAGGTTCCACTTGTGGCATCTACTGAGTACGAGAAGAGGCGATATAGGTAGGACTGAGAGTAACTGCTTTTGTTTGGGTTTATATCATCCTTCGCCAAGCCCGTTAACTTTTAGTTAACTAGCCTAGCCTACTCACGCTCTATGTTTTGACAAGTAAAGTGGGGTTGTAGATTTCTTTACAACGAAAAGTAGCACAGTGTTACGCTGAAGGTATAGACAAGGATGGAAGTCCTTTGGTGTTAGATCTATAATGTTTCAATGTTAATGAAACGAGATAGACTTCTAAAATACACATCTGTCTACAAAGCCGACGGGAGTTAAATCAATAGTGACCTATAACATGTCAGATCGAGGGGGTTCAGTGTTCTGTTGATAGAATCAGGAGACTTGGTTCTCGTGACATTGAGTAATTCTTCCTGATGAGTAATCAGGTTATCAGCACTGGCCATTTCCAGTTCAGAAGAAAATGCCTCAGGCTTTATCAGTCACAGGCAAGTGGCAATGTCCTGCAGGCTGCAGAGAAGCCATAGATCAAGTGAGTGTTCACGGCCACTGCCTGCCTGCCTGCTTGCTTTATCGTCTGCTTCGCAACACTTTTCACGGCGCCTTGCTGCTTCCAGACCCCTGGTCTCCGGCTTCTCGACGTCTGCCTGGCACCTCGCCCCTCTGCAGACCCCCCTGCCCAGCATGACTGGCTTGTCACCTCATTAGTCCGCCCCATAAGTTTAAATCAGTGACTATCGTTTGTTTCGGGGCTTCCGTGTATCCACATGGCCCCTGTACCCAGTCAGTAGCCAGCAGCTCTCTTCACTTTAGGCCCATCAGAAAATGTTTGTCTGGACTGATGACTAACACTTGAAGGATGCCAGCAGCCACACAGGCCTGGGTTTCGAGGCTTTTGACATTAGATTCTGAGGCAAGCCATTAAAAGATAGCGACAGGGAAAACACACTGATCGGCGTTGGGCAAGCCTACTCATTTGTCTGTCAGAGCCAGAGCCTGTGCCTTGTGATCATGGTCTTCATCACTGAGCAGATCTGTCCAAATCTGACCTGGGGTCTCTGTCCGGCTGAAAAAGTGCAAGTAAAGGGAGGGTGGTTAGGATAGCCACAGTGCTCCTTAAAGGCCTCTTACTGCCAATCAGAGGGATCAGGGGGAGCGCTCTCTTATTACGTCCTCACTCCCAGCTGTGCAGTGGCCAGCACAGGAAACTCCTGGCTGTGAGGCAAATGTCAGCCAGTGTCCTGCTAGATCCTGCTACAGCACTGTTGATTATTTCCCTTCTGCCAGTGTTGATTGTCTCCCTTCTGCCAGTGTTGATTGTCTCCCTTCTCCAGTGTTGATTGTCTCCCTTCTGCCAGTGTTGAATGTTTCAACTTTACCTCTGCCAGGCCAAACCCCAGTAGGCCTAATTAGGACTGCAGACCGATTAATTTGTGTCAGGCCAGCAGACCAGACGTCATTGCCTTCAGAACCAAGGGGTAGACCATTAGCTTTGCTCCCCACTTTGGTAAGAAGCACATCCACTATCACTCTACTACCTTGATGGCTGTTTTTGCCCAGTTCTGACCTTCTTGACTCAGCTGCACTCTCTTTGTGATATTCAAAATGTGTATTATAATTATGTAAGGGATCTGTGATGTTGGGGGGGGGGGGGGGGGGGGGGGGGTGTTCTTGGCGGTAGTAAGTAGTATTATACGAGGTTAAATATGCACGTTTAAGATCTCGTAGCTCATGCCAGCCTTTGATGGGTTACGGAAACAGTAACATATCCATCATACATCCCCAAAGTCGGAACCAATGTCCCCATTGGTGAGGTGAGCCTTGGAGCTGTAGCCCAGGAATGGAGAAAAAACACAATCAAATAATTATACCCAGTAGTGGAAACCAACCCCCCCTCCCCCCCTTCCACCGTTTGTTGTGGCATTTGAAATGAATCTGAACAGTTCATTCATTTTCGCTTCTACCTAGGACTACCTAGCCTTGTTAGTCACAGTCTCTTGCAGATAATTATTTCCTTTTCTGTAATGAAAAAACAGATTTATGTTTTTGCTGCGCTGTTGGGCGTTCTCCAGCTAAATATCCTGGGGTCACCAGAATATGCACTCTGACTCCTTCATCACACTTCTTCTGGGAATCACTGTGAGACCTCAGGTAGACACTGATTGAGAATTCGCATCATATAGGCTGCTATACTATGACTTCAGAGGAATACCTTGCATACATATTTCTAAACACAGGCCTATATAAAATACATGAGGAAATTTGTATGTAAAGTATTACTTACATACGTATAGCTCTATATTAAATCTACATTAATCATATAAAGGAGGAAAACAAGTGCAGGTACCCAATTGCAACCCCTTCATTGTTGCAAAAATGTTTGTGTGTGTGTTACTGTGTGCGTGCGTGCGTGCGTGTGTGTGTGTGCGTGCTTTTATATATATTTATATATTTTTTTAAAAAAATTTATATCGAGGATAACAGAATAAGCAATCATGTGCTTTTTTTCATACGGTCCCCGTGTGTATGCAGTTTTGTAAATATTGTCATCTGTTCCCACCGGCACACGATGGCCTACTCTTACGAAAAGCGGAACAGGATTCAACGTGTGCGCAAGATGTTCTGCGTGCGTTCGCACACGGGCCTCGTTTAAAGTCTCATCCGAAGGACTTTTGGGAGAGTGGAGTCAGCACTGATGTTAACTCCCGGAAAAAATTTCCTCGACCGGACTCGAACCTGTGTGCGTGTATGTATGCGTGTATGTGTGCGTGCGTACGTGCGCGCGCGCGTGTGTGTGTGTTGAACGTATTGTTTGAACACGGAACACCGTGACCAGTACATGGATTGGTGAAGTCAAAACCTCCACACAACACTGCTATTTTCTGTTTTCCCCCTAGACTGAAGATTATTTTCAGCGGGCTCCTGTCCACATGCCGTCCTGAGCTTTATCCCTTGATCTAAACAGGCGGGAAATCACCTGCATCTGTGGGGATCCTTTCAATTTACAGCTCCCCGGCCTCCTCTCTATTCACCCCCTGTCTTCACCACACAGCCAGCCGCCACTTTCCATTTCTCTCTCCGCAGGGTTTAGCGGCGTCATCTCCCTCAACACGTTCCTCTTCCTCTCCTCTTTGAAGAGGAACCCCGCCTCCCCCTTCCCCCCGCTACAGTCAGGTGAACGAAGAACCCATCTGCACTTTGATCGCCAGTGCTGGGTACACTGGGGAGGCGGAGAGAGAGGCCGCCACACGTGGGTGTGATGGAGCCTGTCCTCTGTGGACAGAAACGATCCTCTGCTTACACCTGTCGCTCTTTGATGCTCCCGGGTGGGGCTGGGCCCCGAGTTGTCCTGTGAACTCGTGCTGGCTCCACCCGTACCGCCTCCTGTGCCCTTTGTGGGACTGCTTCTCTCGTGGTGGGGGGCCACGGTACCCAGGGTAGATGGATGTGGAAGAGGAAGGGGGAGGGTGTCTCTGCGAGACTTGTGGTTCTCTCCATACCTATAATCTACAGTCCAAACCACGTGTGAACGAAACTAATGAATGTCAATGGGGAAACTCAGTTGATCAGAAAAAATGACATATTTGTTAGTTCGGTTTTTATCTACAGAAATATTTCTAGCCATGTCAAGACAATAGGAGTACGCGCGAAGTGTCGTAATTGTTCACCTCATATCATGCACAGTAAGTGTCTTACTATTATCATATCAAGTAAAAGCATTGAAGCAAACTGTAGAACATTACTGCGTTGAATTCAGATTACATTATTCTACAAAGCGAAATCTGCTTCAGCATGTTCCGTGGCCAGCAACTGATGCAAACAACAGGCCTATGTTCAGTCCCCTACTCAGGTGAGGTGTGACTTCGCCGGCAATATCCACTTGTTAGGGGCAAAGGGGAGGAGGGGGTGGGGTGGAATATGCACATTTTCCTATCTGCTGGGGAAAAGCCATCACATGTATACATTTATAACTCTACGTTTGTGCCTAAGCAAGTGGTAATCTTTCTTTTCATGAACAGTAGAAAAAAAGGGATATGACCTGTGACATCACAGCTTCCTGACGTCAGGGGGATGGAACATAGCCTAAACAAGGATGGATTTCAAAACGTGAGCAGTTCAAGAGTTCCACTTCAACTGCCCACAGTCACCCTAATCCCAAAATAATGCGGTACTCTGGTAAGCACTTTTACCACAGCGACAGTTGTCATTAACCGTTTACTACCTGCAGACCAAATTGGCTGGTGGCAGGCCTCGAGTTGCTGTGAGTTGTTGTGAAGACTGACTGGGCAGTAAGCCACAGACAGCGCTGTGCTCTCTCTCTCTTGGCCTGCAGGGAACAGAACATCTTCCTCTCTTCTTCTCTCCCGTGTCAAGGGGAGGTGACCACCCCTTCTCCTCCCCCTACTCCGCCTTTTTCTGACAGTTTCTAACAGCCAGTCTCTCTTTTTCGCCCGGAGGTCCACTTGTCAAGGGAGGGCAGCAAATGACTGTCATGAAAAGGACGTTCAGTTCTCCACTGCTTACCGTAACGTAACAGCCATGTTAGTTCAATTTCTGTGCTGTCGCGTTACGCAGAAACCCACAGAAAAAAGAATTTTGAACGATTGTGTGTGTTGTCTATCTATCTATCTATCTATCTATCTATCTATCTATCTATCATCTATCTATCTATCTATCTATCTATCTATCTATCTATCTATCCATCCATCCATCCATCCATCATCATCCATCATCCATCATCTATCTATCACTATCTATCTATCTATTATCTATCTATCTATCTATCTGTGTGTGTGTGTGTGTGTGTGTGTGTGTGTGTGTGTGTGTGTGTGTGTGTGTGTGTGTGTGTGTGTGTGTAACTTTTGTTGTTGCCGACCGTAGTTTCGTTTTAATCGAATGATTCCAAATTACATCTACTTCACCACTAGATGCGTGTGAAGCCGTGCGCGCGCGCGTGTGTGTGTGTGTGTGTGTGTGTGTGTGTGTGCGTGCGTGCGTGCGTGCGTGCGTGCGTGCGTGCGTGCGTGGTGTGTGGTGGAGAGAGAGAGAGAGAGAGAGAGAGAGAGAGAGAGAGAGAGAGAGAGAGAGAATATTCATTGGAAAGGAATGCTATTCTGTGAACTATTTGATATATTTACCATTCTATTATACACTCAAACACATATTTAAAAGACTGCTTTATTTGCGATCCTTAAAGCCACACGTTTTTAAACCAGGGGGGCAAGCATGGTCATCAACACGTACCGTACCCTCCCTCCCTCCCACTTCGGCCAGGGACTAGAAGGGAGGGAGGGAGGGTCCAGTTCTCTCATAAATTTATCGGTGTGAACTGTGAAGGCAGGCAGGCCGGCCAGTACAGGGGAAAGGGGAACAGTTCAAACCTGGCCACAATGCAGTGTGCCCGGCCATTCAGGGCCCTCTGATCTGCTAGTGTCCAGCCAACAAAACACACACAACTGTAAATCCTCACACACTGCCCAACACTTCAGCCAGGCTACAAATAAAACGAAAAGAAAACCCATTGTCCCTCACTCTCCATCCTCCTCCTAGGTTGATCACTGCAGGCCTAGCATTTCACTGGAGTGGGTATGGTTAGGGGGAGGGGAGTGCAGTCCAACAGACTGGGGGGGGGGGGTGAAGAGTTTTTTCTTTGATCAACAGGTTTTTGTAGGGGTCCTCACGTTGAGTTGGTGGAAGGAATGGTGGGTGCTTGGTCTGGGCTACGATGGGCAGGAAGTCAGGAGGTGTTTTATGTTGCTTGTTTTCTTTATCTGGGGTCAATTGAAATTCGAAATACTTAGGGATGTGACAGTCAATCGTATTGAGTTTCACCTGTCTGTCTGTCAGTCTGTCTGACTGTCTGTCTGTGTCTCTCTCTGCTAATAATTCTCAAGAATCAAGACTGTGTTTATTTTTTTATTTTATTCTTTCATATCGGGGATGATATAAGCACTCTTGTGCTTTTTTACATCCAGTCCCCGTGTATATGCAGTTTTGTAAATGTCATCTGCTCCCACCGGCACACGATGGCCTACTGTTATGAAAAGCGGAACAGGATTTAACGTGTGCGCAAGATGTTCTGCGTGCGTTCACACACGGGGCCTCGGTTTATAGTCTCATCCGAAGGACTTTGGGGGAGAGTGGAGTCAGCACTGATGTTAACTCCATGAGAAAAATCTCCTCGAACGGGAATCGAACCCGGGTCGTCAAATTGCGAGCGTATTGTTCTGACTACTACGCTATCCCGTCCCCCCCCCCCCCCCCCCCCCCCCCCCCGTGAGTTTTGTGTTGTGTGTGTCTGTCTGTCTTTTCTGTCTGTCTGTCTGTGATTACACGCGTGCATGCGATCATTTTATGTGCGTGCGTGTCTCCAACAGAAAACAGCTATCCTACATCAGCGTGTATGGGTCAAGTAGAAATTTCCAGACTTTTATGGTCAGCATGGGATCCTCCGATTTCCTTCCTACTATCTCAAGTGCTGAAACTTTTTCTCACGACCACAGCTGTGCCCAGCAAGGCAGATGCATCTAAAGACGATAGTTTGATGGGTCTCAGGGGTGTTTAAGGACTGCTATATGGACTTCTACCTTTGGATGTATTCAGAGATAAAATCACAGCTTTTACTGATGTCCTTATGTCCTATCACTTCGTTTTGACCATCCTGAACATAAATATGAAAAGATGTCTACAGTTTAAATATGCCTGCCCCACTGAGAGCTGAGAGTGGCTGAAGATCAAAACAAACTAGCGAATATATCCAGGGTTTATCGACTAATAAATCACCACTAGCCCTGGAGTGTACATATATACTTGACTGAGAAGTGACTCTGCAAAGATACCCATCATCAATAAATCACTCTGAACGCCAGTCCAAAAGGTTTCAGGCTGTTATCAGGGACAATATAAATCATAAACTGGAGGACATTCCTTCCTGGTTTAGAGGATGAGCAGCAGAATTACATTGTAGTGTACACCACTTCAAGTCAGGGCAGATTTCTCTGTGTCAAATTCCCGCTGCTCTCCACGGGGACAGTGCGTTGTCACAAGAGCAGTGACACCCATTATTTTTTCTCTCTCTTCAGCTATAGATCTATTTCTTTCCCTATGAGAGTGTCTTTTTTTCAGAGACTTTTGCAGGGACGACTGTCTTGTTGGCGTGGGTTCTTTAACGTGTGCTAAACATGTTTTGCACACGGACGTCGGTTTATCGTTTCATCCGAAAGACTTGGTGTCCTTAAACGTCTTTCTGCAGAGCGTTGCCGAAGGAAGCAAATCGCAAAGCCAGCTTTCATTAGGCAAATGATACAATGTGGACTGGCGGTGTAGCAGAAATGTGTAATGCACCTGAAAATGAGAGGTCCGGGCTCGAACTATTCACGCTGACAAATCTGCCACAAGTACTAAACTTTAAAAAAACCCACCCTGAAGGAGTGCAACAAATTAATGTTTGCATGAAAACATAGGAAAGAGGGGTGGGAGGGAGTGACGAGAGAGAGAGAGAGAAGAGAGAGAGAGAGAGAGAGAGAGAGAGAGAGAGAGAGAGAGAAGAGAGAGAGAGAGAGAGAGAGAGAGAGAGAGAGAGATGAATAATCTTTATTTTCCAAGGGTAAACAGAGTAAGCATTCACATACTTTTTTTCATCAGGCCCTTGTCCTGATATAGGGAATAGACCCCCACCCACCCCCTCCAGAGAGAGAGAGAGGAGAGAGAGAGGAGAGAGAGAGAGAGAGGAGAGAGAGAGAGAGAGAGAGAGAGAGAGAGAGAGAGAGAGAATCACTGTTGGCTATGCTAAGAAAACTCTAAATGAGTTTCCTTTATTTCAGTTTACCATTTCGTCTGTCATTAAAAGCGAGAAGGAAAGCCCAGTCAAAGACAGAGGGCAAATTAAAAATGACTCTCCCCTCTGAGCTTCTGGTGCACCAAAGCCAGGGATGCTCGTGCGTGTGAAGGTGTGAAGCGCTACACAGGAAACCGTAACCCAGCCTTTCATCTGCCATCAACCTCACAGTTGCGTCCCTTTAGTCACAGTGGGCCAGGCCAGTGGGAGGGAGGGAGGGAGGCTGGAGGCACGCAACAGTTGTAGGCTAAGGGGTGCCACGCGTGTCTGGTTACCTGCAGGCAGGCAGGGAGTTTGTACCTGCTCCTCCCTGATAATCCCCTGTGGACCATAAAAACCAGCCCCAGTCTGACCGAGACCTCCACAAATCCTCCGACAAATCTTGAAGAGCGGGCAGGAGAGGAGTCTCGGTAACCCCCGCCCTAGGGGGCATGGCCGGCCATCATAGGAGACTTTATGACGATAGCCGCCTGGAAAACACACATCCACCAGGCTGCTCCACAACCCAAGGAGCAACTTGAGAAATACTTTATAGCAGGCGGTGAAGTTGGATCAAAAGTGAGCGTTAGCCAAGGTGAACGTGTTAGTGATTTGAGCACCGCAAAGGGGGTGACGGGAATGGAACAGCCGGTCCTCTGTTTGCTTCTCTCCGCCTTCAGAGCGGTTTGAAATGGCCACACAATGCCGAGGATTAAGGCACACAGGGTTAAAGTAAAGGTCGGGTCCCCTCCGGGAAGTTCCGCTCCGTTTTCCTCTGTAATTATTGTTTACTTTCTTTCACACACAGTCCTACTTGGTTTATGTGTGTTCCGCATGGCTCTCTTTTTGATACAGGCTTTGTGTTCACTTTCTTATTGTTGTCTATTATTGCTCAGTGGATATGAGCTTATTGATAGTGTCCATACTCTAGAGATGGCTAGGCATGTGCGCAGAGAGAGAGAGAGAGAGAGAGAGAGGGGGGGGGGGGGGAGGCGGTAATGGGGGCGATGAGGTAACGTGGCTGGATACATTTACATTACTCAGCAGGGGAGGGAGGGGGCGAGATGGTGAACTGCGATAGTCTGACTCTGTCCCTCCACACTGGTCCAGTTTTCATTGGGGCTCCATAGAAAACCTTACCTTAACCCCCTTTTTGGAGGGGAGGATATAGATCTATAGGGAACAGTTAGATCTAGTAATTTGTCTGTGAAAAACAGCATTGACTGAAGATTGAAGGACTTGAAACAGTTCAGACAGAAACACATCATTCCTATCTTTTGTCACAAACAAGTCCTGGTCAGTTTCGACTTTTTCTCTCTGGAAAAGGTTTAACTCAACTATTAGCGACATAAGTCTGGATTAATATGCTGAATATCGAAATTCAGCCGAAAACATTGCTCATGACAAATAAATTCACTTCTGAAAGTAGACCGCATTTACTTCATTAAAAAATTACACAATATCTGACCACTGCACAAATACAAATGCACATTTTAAAAATACTATCTATTTGTAATTCATACGAAATTAAAAACAAATTCTGGTATCTCTTTAGCTTGTCGACAATCGCAGTCAGACACAGTTGATGTATCGCTGTATCAATCACAGCCATGAAGAGGGCGATATCAAACTGGACGTTTCAGTGATAACCAGTCAGCAGATGAAAGGACACCGCTGCTGAAACATTGAATACCTTGAAGATACACACAACACTGAGACCTCGCTTATTACAGGACTCAGATCTACAGGACAATAATCTCTGTGGAAAATCTCAGAAGGGAATCTCCACTATTAGCTTTTAGGAAACAACGGCTTCCAGCCATACATTTCAGCCAGGCTTAACACTATCCTTCTATCTGAAAGCCAGCAGAGCCAAGCAACAGTGTGCGACAGCAATCACGATGTAGATAACACTGATAAACCCGCACAGTAAGCTTTGAATTTCCTTGAAGATCTAGGCACTGGAGAAAGAGAGAGACAGACGACAGAGACAGACAGATAAGCGGAAAAACAGACAAAACTGGGCCCGGCAAGTCAATATGCATTTTTTGCCATCACCTCTCAGGCCCTTTTCGCCTTAATTTTAAACTTAATAGTAACTAATTAAGTGTGAAAGTGGCTCTCACAGTGGTGACTTTTCCCCACAATGCTGACTTTTCCCCCGAGCGGTGACTTTTCCCCACAACACTGTGACTTTTCCCCACAACACTGACTTTTCCCCGCAGTGCTGACTTTCCCCACAGTGCTGACTTTTCCCCACAGCGGTGACTTTTCCCCACAGTGCTGACTTTTCCACAGTGCTGACTTTTCCACAGTGCTGACTTTCTCACAGCGGTGACTTTTCCCCACAGTGTTGACTTTTCCACAGTGCTGACTTTTCCCCCAGTACTGACTTTTCCCCAACACTGCAACCCTCATTCTAAAGAGCCAGTTGTTGAGGTACACTTTCAGCTAAGGAGTGACATCGATGATTTTTTTGATGATCAAAGCACCGAATTTTTTTTTTAATGAGGTAAATATTGACGATAATGGTCATGTCAGATGTATGCTGCAAAGAGCTGACTTGACCCACTCAAAATGTGGAAATATAGAGAGGGGGGGGGGGGGGGGGACCATGGTACAGCGAGCTCATTAAAAACTGACACTTGTATTGATCAGCCTACGTCCTGCCTGCTGGTCACTGTGGTGACTCTCCCTCCATAAGTAAGCTGAGCCAGCTTTGTCAGAGGAGCAGTTCCAGACCCTCAGTTAATTGAGCCCAAGAACAACAGCAGGCTGTAGGAAGGACAAGGCACTCACGATTTTGACACGTACACTATGAGTTGCTAGCCCAGCTTTGGTGGCTTGGTGAATGGACCCTTGTGTAACATGACCCCTTCAAATACAGCCAACAATACTTACAACAAATACAGCCTACAGTACTTATAATGTAGGGACACAATGCCACAACCAATGTACGATCCATGGTTTCCATGTAGACATAGGATCTATAAGACAGACGCTATAGCCAAGCGGCTAGGACCGTTTGACTTCAATCCCTGGGTCCATGAAGTCGTGGGTTCGAATCTGGACGGCGGCTCTGGTGAATTAAGGATGGGGATTTTTACGACCTCCCAGGTGCAGACCTACCAGTGCCTTGGTTCCCTTCGTGTGTGTACACACGCAGCAGAAGATCAACATCTGCATGTAAAAGATTTTGTCATTCATATCAGCGTTGGGTGGGTTACCGAAACACGAACATACCTAGCATGCATCCTGTACAAAAATAAACAGCTCGAAGTCGGAAAGTGTCGCTTGAGACCAGCAGGCAGACCTCAGCTGAATCACAAGCACAGGAGAAGACCACGCATCCCACCCGATCAGGATCCAGAGAAGGGAGAGATAGAGAAAAGATACCTATGACGACAACAAAAACCCAACCACGTACAGTCCCCAGCTCCTCCGCTAACCTGCTTGTTCAGACACTATTCTGTTTACAGGGACTAGAATAGCAAGAAAATGTTCAGTGACGGTTTCTGTTTCATGTCCTAATTATATATACTTCAGCATGTAAAATTTGGTAAGGCCCCTGTAGCGTGCTCGCGTGTACCTAGATGTGTGGACTTACGTGTGTGTGTTGTAATGTATCAACTTAATGCTAAAATAATGTATGTCAGTGTCAGTGTATGTTTTTCAACGGACGGCATGATGACATGTCGCTGCATAGTGCTACAGTGGTGTTACGAAACTGAGCTATGGTGTACAGTACTGGCAACAAACATTGGTCAACCGTGCTGAGCACAGTGATACAGCTTACAATAGCTGTAAAACATGCTCTGAGAAAATGAAAGGCATGTGGTCTAAAGAGTGAGAGCGGGGCCGGCCACATGCAATTCCAAGTACGAAAGATGGCTCGAGAAAGTTCTGATCCCCTATAGTATAGATCTAGTTGGTTACACGTGTCTTGTCATCTACAAGCTCAGCATCGAGCCCATGCATGTTACACCTTTCAGCTGTAACACCAAGATCTACCTAAACCTTAAGCAAACAAATATATGGCACAGGGCACAGTTAGGGCTGAAGCTTGTGATCAGTATCGAATACAGTATTGCTACATCTAATACCAGTAAGCAAACACTCTACTGTTGCTGGTTTTATCAGAATTTGTGCGGAAATGAAACTATCTCCGGATATTTGAGTATTGATCAAACTATCCAACAGTTTACAGGAATTATCTAAATACCCACACAAGCAATAGCGGCATTCAGGGCGGCGCGACCGGAGTGTATCTGTGTTTTGTTCAAGTTTACGTATTGCCCACCCAAACTCCAGATAAGGTCAGAGGGCAAACTGGTTTCCAGAAATGTCTGATCCCACAGCCACGTCGGAAGTATGATACACACCTGAACAGTTTGAAATTTCTCCATAAAAATCCAGTAACAACTGCATTGCACTCTACGAGTTCATCTGTTCCACCACCGGCTTTGAAGTGTTACTAACTATTGTCACACTGAGCGAGAATCAATCCAAGAAAAGATCCTCGGTTATGGAAGCATCTTGAAATCAGTGGAAGACTTGACTAAAATCTCTAACTTCCTGATACGCCCCAACTGCACGAAACCTGACAAGTCACAAACATGCCATGGGGCTTCTGTTCTAAGAAGGAGCCCCGAGATTCCGCCACCCGCATAACATATTACATACTTTGTATCTATGGTCTGACTGCTACGCGTGTAAGAAAGTAAGTTATTGTAGGCCTGTGATGAACCAATGACAATTCTTTAACATTTTCAACACCACACCAGGGAGCCCAATCTGGTCTGATGGACCTGTTTATCAAACGGTTGAGGAGGCGAAGTTTTAATTAATCATGGACTCACACTTGGCTGACTGGATGGATTTTAACGTTGTGCTGCCTGAAGGAAGCACACCAGTCTGATAGACTAATTATCTGATCTTTTTTTTATTCTGACCTTCACCTGTCATCACCATTGTTCTATCAAGCAATATTTCTTTTGAATGAAAACCAATGTCAAGGAAACAGAATGACGTTACACAAATAGACCTCTCCTCTACCGTACCTCCTTTGCACTTCGCTTTGTGCCTCAGTCAGTCCCTCAACTCAGTTAATGGCACGGTTGCCTGTTGGGACATGGGGAAGGGGAGGAGGAGGGAAACAGGATAGATCATGGATGACAAACAGAGACCCATTACGTCCTAGTCTCAGTCTGCATCATGTCTGCCATCATCGTGGTCCATAGCTCTCTCTGCCTTCCCAACAGCGGTTCCAAGTTTTCACACAGATGGGAATTTTCGTAGGCAGCAAGCAGGCAGGCAGTGTGCCGGAACTGCCGATCAGACGGGGGACTGTGCTCTGTCATTGCGTCTGTCTGATGCTTGACTGAGTCCTTTAATGAAACCGCCAGTGCCAGCTGTAAAGAAAACCTCCTTGGTGCCCTTGCCACTTTGCAGCTGACACAGAAAACAGCAGAACAGCCGTTGGCTAAGACACATCTCGCTCGCCTTCTGGGGTCGCCCTAAGTTTTTCTCCCAGCACTTTAGTGTTTACCTGATTATTCGTAAAACAGGACTCACTGAATGATCTCAGATTATATTTTGTTATATTTTCTTTTTTAAAATATCGATTTATGACAAGCGCTTGGCCCACATTTCGTGTCTGCAGACGTCGTCTGAAATAGTGTATTAACCCATAAGTGCGCGCGCACGCACGCACGCACGCACGCACGCACGCACCACACACACACGCACGCACGCACACAGCACACGCACAGCACGCACGCACGCACGCACGCACGCACACACACACACACACACACATACACACACAACACACATACACACACACACACTTCTCGAAAAGAGACAAAGAGATAAAGACAACTGCACTACAGAATGACAGTTATCTACTTAGATTTGCCACAACAACAAAACAACAACAACACCACCTCTAAACAGACTTCACTGACCTGAATCGGTGCTGGAAGGAGAAAGGCGAAAGTGGAGGAGGTGGTGGAGGAGGAGGAGGAGGAAGTGGAGGAGGAGGAGGGGGAGGAGGAGGAGTGAGGGCTGATGACCACGGTGTTGTTCTGGATCACCATCGCTGTAGCTGACCGCCGGCCACTGCTGATGATGATGATGATGCACGTGCTGCTGTTCTGACTCTGCCGCCTGTCCGGCAACACTTCACGACAGTCCCCTGGACTTCAACAAGTTTATCACTGTCTTGCCGCCTTACTCTGCAGGCGCTGCAGTGCCGTGCCCGGCCATGCTTGTATAGTCAGTAAACGTCCGTCCTCACAGCACTTCACCTTAAGTCACAGTGTCCGACATCTTCCTGGAAGGCGATCGTCTGCACATGTAAAAAAAAAAAAACCAACATGAACATGGGTATTGCAGTCTGATAACTGGAGTGCAGTTTCTTTACAGCTGTGGGCATCAGGCTACCGTTCTCTGTCATCAGCCATGAACTCATCAGAGGTTTTTTCTCAGCGATTCAACTGACCCCAGGCCCGATACAGGCTGGGTCAGTGAGAAGAACTATAGTACTGCGTTTTATCTGATGCGTTTCTTTTGATGTAGGTAGTATTCAGTCATTATTCAAAACATTGGAATACAAAAACAGCTATAACAGCAATGCATTAAAGATAAAAGACGAAGAACCCCCTTCCCCTTACTTTTACATAAAAAATCAATTATATCCTCTATTAATCAGGGACTATAATGAAATCAGGTTCTCTGCTTCTTCCAGTTGACAGGTGGGATCTATCAAATCTGGAGAGAACAGTCATAAACCTATGATATACCTTGCAAAAATGCATAATACAATCGAGGATTTCACCCATTTAGCTTCCTAATAGCCACTATAGCTTTGGTGGCTGAAAGTCAAGTGTCATTTTGCGATTTCCTCATAAACAATGATAGTTATGATAGAACGTTAAGAACCTTAACTAAAGGTGACAGTGAAAATCAATCAAACGATAAATTCACCTACACATGCTTCAAACAAAACCAGTCCCTAAATCGGAAATCTCCGCTGGAACGAAGACTAAATTAATAGTCACAACAATAATTCTAACAAAACCCCACACTGTTTTTTCCATATGATTTTAACTGGCTAAAATAATCATCAATGCATTTAAAACACTTCATCAAAACATTCATAAAAACATTTTCCTGTATTTTTTCACGGACAGTATGTTGTGAAGAGTACATAATGGGTGTGAGAAAGAAGGGCCTCAGAGGGCTCTATACCCACTGTGACACTGGCTGAAATCACCACACACACACACACACACACACACACACACACACACCGCTTCCCTAGCAACTAACTGCCCTGGTGGCGAGGGTCTCAAGGGACAGTCAGCGATCAGATAGACGTATTGAGATAATCTCTAGGTATTGAGATAATCTCTGTGTGTTGAGATAATCTCTGTGTTGACGATTGATTGTCAGTGACAGCCAGCCGGTGGCAGGTGAAGTGTTACCACACACACTGAGCTATCAAGTCAGGGACGAACACTAACAGCCTACACTACTGTTTTCAGAGGGAACAGCGTGACCGTGACCCCCCGTAGTCTGCCACTACCGTGTGCCGATGTGTGTGTGAGGGTGTGAGGCAGAGTAGGGGCAGGTGGCCGGATGCCTGCCTTCCCCCCTTCTACGGTGAACTGTTGTCCTTTCCGTGCACATGGTGACCCGCCACCTCCACCACTGCACCAGTACACCAGGCTGATCCCCTGTACAACGCTCACAACACGTCTCTTGTCAGTGTTCGCTACCCACTTGTGACATGCCGGCCCTCTGTCCCTTGCTTTAGCCTAACTGACGACAGGGCTGCCTGCAATGAATGTCTTGGGTCATCAGCCCCCATGACCATTACTTGTACTGGGCAGTAGTTTGTAGCGCGGCCGCACCGACCACAGAGCCAGCCAAACTCAGGGCTGTCGTCTGGCTGACAATCACAGCTCAGACTAAACAGCGATTTGCATGTTATCAAAACGCCTGAATTAACAAGAATCTAGTCAAAACCATCTTTAGCTAAGTGGGAGACTGGATGCATTGAGCAGAGATTGAAATCTGTTTGTTTGCAAATGCTTCAAATTTTCTTTGGATTATTTCATTCACGTCACAGGCAAGAAACTATATGCATTTTTTTTTTAATAATTAAAAAAAAAAAACAATGAAAAAGAATGAACGATGCAATACAATACTGACTCTTCACTAGTAGACTAGTATCTGTGAGGAAAAACAAATAGAAAGACTGTTACAAAAGGCTTACCTTAAGTGGAAGACAAGGACAGTGGTGATGCAATGCTGTCTCTCCAAGGAGACACCAGTGAAGCTGGGAGAAATATTGACACAGCTGACAGTAATACTAATAGTGCCTCCTCCCACAATCAGTCACTCTTCCAATTACCCACATACACCCTGATCCTTATCACCTCCTATCCCTCCCTGGCTGCCTGTGACCACACACTGTCTGACCAAGAGCTCCTTAGGCCTAGTTGTTGTAACTTTTACATCAGCAATCAACCCCGACACCAAAGCTGTCTTGGAGGTTTCAAGCTCTCGTCCACATGACATGGACTAATTTTTTTTTTTAAAAGGACACTGGTGTTTGTTTAAACCATCCTGCACCGCCAACGACCTGTGTGTGTGTGTGTCTTCGGTGGTGTCTGAACCACCTCACAAGTTTTATTCACAGCTTTGGCTATGCTATGCTACTACCGCTGACACGGAGGGGGGGCAGGAGGGGGGGAGAAGGGGAGGGAGGAAGGGGGAAGAAGATATGGGAGGATTTACACCCTTCTGTATGTGGCTTGCTTGAATTGAGAGGGGGGGGGGGAGGGAGGAGGAAAAAAGGGGTAAAGCCTTGACGGCCTGTCGCTCTTTGTTCAAGTCTTTCCAATGGTGGCAGGGAGGGAGGAGGGAGGGAGGGAGACTATTTCCTGTCTGTTCATTGGCCAGAAGTGGTGGTGGTTGTAGTGGTGCTGCCCCTTTCTTTTTTCACGCTCCTGCTTCTCTGGCGCGTGCTCCGCTCCAGACGGGTTCCGCGATGGCGCAGGGGGTGTGAGTCAGGCTGTGGCTGTGGGTTGTGTGTCAGTGATGCACCTGCCTCTGTGTCACTGTCCCTGCTGTGTCATCGTTAACCTGTCCCTCGCCTCTTCGCCCCGGGAAACGTCAAATTTGAAAGTCGTTCGTTAGCCAGAAAAGAACCCGTTTGAATTGAAATGACGTAGATCTAGATGATATGAACTGAAATGGAAAATGTGATATAGCTGTATCTGTATTTGTAGATGTATTTGTCCAGGTTGCGCCAATGAAGTCTCAGTGGTTTGAAAGGCTGGCTGATCTTGACAAGTTTCTCAGTTTGTTTCCTGTTTGGGTTAACATGTAATACACTGATTTACGTCTTTGCAGTTGTTGTTGGATATTGTGGAACTCTTCGCTTTTTTCTTCCTTTTTGTCACAGCGCAGGCACCCCGTCTCTTCTCTCTCTCTCTCTCTCTCTCTCTCTCTCTCTCTCTCTCGCTCGCTCGCTCGCTCTCTCTCTCTCTCTCTCTCTCTCTCTCTCTCTCTCTCTCTCTCTCTCTCTCTCTCTCTCTCTCTCTCTCTCTCTCTCTCTCTCTCTCTCTCTCTCTCTCTCTCTCTCGGAGTGACTTCCCTTGCTTGGCTACCAGCAGGACGGAATTTCAACACTGCGTTCATTAACTTACGGAGTTTGTACAAAACAGTGGACAGTATGCCAGTGATAGGTTTGCCTTCTCGTCTGGAACATATTCTGAATGCCCTCCTGCAAGATATGAGCCTGTCATCATTTAAAATTGACGGTAGGGAGAGACAAACGGTGGTAGTTCTGCGCCTGTCAACAACAACATGTCAACCGCCAGTCACACACAGTCAGCCTGTTCAAAACGACAGTGTTGTGTACAGGAAGAAAAGTGCAGCACATGTGGCCAGGGACAAAAGACGAACAGAGACTTACAATGCCTCTCGAGAACAAAGACAAGAGGTAAATGTTTCATCGCCATCTGGCCTGTTTCTCCCTACCCCTCCCACTATAATTTATAAACAAGAAAATGACACTAGCCCCGACATGTTGGCCAAGCCTGTTGACAGTCCTTGCCGTGAAGGCCAGACTGCACGTGCAGTGCGTTCTGCCCACCCATTTCTGACAACACTGGCTGACGTCAACCCCCAGTCTGTGACAGTGCCCTACAGTGAATTGACGCTGGATGGACAGACTGCGCTGGATGGACAGACTTCGGAGTGTTACGAACACAGCGATGGTGGTGAAAGGGATGACAGCGGTTCTGAGGAATGCGATGACAAACCTGCCACATCGTGTGTAACACTGACGTATGACAACACAGAAGCAGACGGGACAGAGGACTGGAGCACTGAAAAAGAAGTCGGCGTAACTTCATCTACCGAACGATCCCAAGCCGCCCTTCCATCAGATGAATATTTCAGGAAATTCCAGGAACGTTTGGAACAGTTAAATCGGAACATAGGCAGAGTCGGTGACAGTTCAAGAGTGAAGAAAAAAGATTGACATTTCGGCAAAACAGTTGAGAGCGAAAATAGTGTTGACAAATCCATGGCACAGCACACATCTCTGCCACACAGATAATAATAGATCAGGAGTGATCACAATGACAGTGTTCAGTACTGTTTCCGTGTGGGTGTGACGATGATAATACAACTATCGAACATTTCCGAGATATGGTTTCCAATCGCGATGATTTGATGTGAATTGTTTATGGTTCGATTTTGATTGTTTTATTTGATTTCCTTCCCGATGTGAATGGGCTGTAAAGCTTACACATTAAAATAATTGTCATTGTCATTGTCATTGTCTCTCTCTCTCTCTCCCCCCCCTCTCTCTCTGTGAGAGCACTGTACTGCTGAACTCACATGACCCAAGTCATAATTCACTTGCCAAATGCCATCCATCCATCCATCCATCCATCCATCCATACATACATGCATGCATACATGCATGCATACATACATAAAGTGTTATAAAATAAAATAAATAAACATACACTAACCTAACAACAAAGTGTATGTACAGGTAAAAAGAGAACGTCAGGTGACAGGAATAGGCAATGACTCAGTGTGTGGTATGCTTCTTTTTTTCTTCTTCTTTTCTCTGCCTCAGTGTAAATTATAGCTCTTTTTCTCCCTCACAAAGAAGGAATAGAGTCAAGCTGTTATTGATTGTAATAGTTTACCACGCAATGTTACCTCACAACGAAACGAGGTCGTTTAAAAAAAAAAAGGGTAGAGTTAAGTGGGGGTGGGGAAGGGAGCAATACCTTACTTCAGGAGGTAACTTCAGGACTTCATAGGGTTCCGTCCTAGGCCCTGCCCTCATCGGGGAGGCAGTTACCTTTGTGAAGCTCCATGGCAGTAGGAAGAGCGCAGAACAATGCAGAATACAGCTTCCAGCACTAGTCTGGAATGGGACTGGCTTCCAGAAAAAAGCACAGGCAATAGTCAGTATAAATTCTGTGTGAAATCATCAAAGAAAACACGATGGGGGCTATGCAGAAGGGTAATTATTTGAAAGGTAATGTTAGCACTTAGGCATAGCTCGTTTTATACAAACTCCCCCCCTCCCCCCCCCCCCTCTCTCTCTCTCTCGCACGCACGCACATACACACACACTCACGCAGGTACACACACACAGAGTCACACACATATGAGTGCTTTTTTATATCATCCTTAAAATAAAAGAACAATGAAGTAAGTTTGTTGTTTTTTTAAAGAGAAAAACACACGCAAATAAACCACAAAAAACCCGAACAAAACCAGATAAACAATGGTAAAAGCAAAACAAAACACCCATAAAAATACAGAAAAACAGCACCCCCTCCACCCACAACCCCCCCCCAAACAACAACAACAACAACAACAACAAACCACAAAAAGTAAAACAACCCAACAATAACAAAAGCATACATAGCCAAAGGCAGCAAAAGAATACAGCAAACGAAGGCCATTTTTTAAAAACTTAGCTCTGTATGATCATCACACGTCAGGCATGTGTGCCTAATGTTTTCTTCATCTTTTCGTTTATCAAATATGACTAGGCTATTACAGGACATAACAGTAACTGTTTGTCAGAGAGCTTTCACAGACATTAATTAACCAAGGCTGCAGGGTCTGGTCTCTGGTGTGGTGTGTGTTGGTGGAGATGTTTTCCCAGGAGATAACTTGGGCACTGACTCCACTTCTCCAAATCTGCTTAGGATGAGACCCTGAACCAAGATCCTGTGTACGAATGCATACATGACATCTTGTGCACAGCACACGCTGAAACCCCATCCACTTTCGCTAGGATAGGCCGGTACAGCTATGGGTGGAAGGGAAGATGGTGCCAACATACCCAGCATACACTCTATAGGGTGGAAGGGAAGATGGTGCCAACATACCCAGCATGCACTCTACAGGGTGGAAGGGAAGATGGTGCCAACATACCCAGCATACACTCTACAATAGGTTGGGGAGAGAGAGAGAGATGGGCTCTGCTGTCCCCTGTAAGTCCGTAGAATGAGGCCACAAACCCAGTTCTCGAACACACACACACACACACACACACACACACACACGCACGCACGCACGCACGCACGCACGCACGCACGCACGCACGCACACACACACCACACACGCACGCACACACACGCACGCACGCACACACACGCACGCATACACACACACAAGACTGTTGTCAGCAGGCTCTCTGCTGTTCAGAGAAAAGTGAGCTAATCAGGACTGGTGGTATGGACGACACAAAATACACTTAGTATGTATGAACTTGGGGTTTCACTAGCGCTCTGGGACGTGAGGCAGTTGGTGAGGCATCTACTGAGTGGTTGATGCTGTATAGCATGCACACATTTTCCCGCTGGTTGTGACGTTTCCTTGTGAAAACGGACAACAGAATCCACTGTGAAGTGAAATACAACCACCAGTGTTACAGTGGGCGGATCGTAGAGTTTGCAAACTAGTAAATATAATAACAAAATATGATTTTGTTGTTGTTTTCGTGGAAGTATAATTATTTTCCTCTTGAAAAATGCATTTTTTGCAGATATTGACCCATCCCTAAATGCAGTTGTAGAGATTCGAACCGAGAATGGCTATTGTGCTTTACTTCTTCATACAATACTATTTGCAGTATGTGTTCAGTGAGTCACCTTGACAGCTGGTGCAGGCCAAAGGTTGTGTCTGTTGTTGATGTCAGCTATGTGTCATCCCCTACATCAGTCTGTTATGTTGAGGTTGTCTGTTGCTGATGTCAGCTATGTGTCATCCCCTACATCAGTCTGTTCTGTTGAGGTTGTCTGTTGCTGATGTCAGCTATGTGTCATCCCCTACATCAGTCTGTTCTGTTGAGGTTTCTGTTGCTGATGTCAGCTATGTGTCATCCCCTACATCAGTCTGTTCTGTTGAGGTTGTCTGTTGCTGATGTCAGCTATGTGTCATCCCCTACATCAGTCTGTTATGTTGAGGTTGTCTGTTGCTGATGTCAGCTATGTGTCATCCCCTACATCAGTCTGTTCTGTTGAGGTTGTCTGTTGTTGATGTCAGCTATGTGTCATCCCCTACATCAGTCTGTTATGTTGAAATTGTCTTCAGCCATCACATGGCCGTGGCTTTATAACCCTCAGCACTTCTTTCTCAAAGAGAAAATAATCCTCCGAAGTCAGAATATGGCTACTGTATGACGGGGTTCTTGTATATAAAAAAAAGTCAAGCACGCAAACTCCTCATCACGTGTGTACTTATGGTCTCACAGTGACTCTCAGGTGGGATAAGTGCATTCCTGTGTGAACTTCAGGGTGTTCAGGTGGGAAACGAGCAACAACAGTGACGACAACACCTTTGACTACAAGTTGACTGTTATGTATCACTACTTTGTCTTGTGTATCATTTGCCTTGTTATGTATGGATCATTTGCCTTGTTATGTATGGATCATTTGCCTTGTTATGTATCATTTGCACACTACCATTTTAGCAGGGGCTGAGATTGTAATTATTAACAGGCCCATTTGCCCAGACAGGGGTCTAGGGTCGATCAGACGTCACCTTCTAGCACTGACGTAACATGACAGCATGTTGGAGGGGGTGTGCTCCTTGTGTCCGGGGCCAAGAGTCAAAGCCTCTTTGATCTTACCGTCAGTGTCCCCAGCGAGGTGAGGTGTCAGCAGCTTTGCCTGGGGTTATGGCAGCCACTCTTGTCGCCTGGGTTTGTGGTGTCTGTCTGTGGTCAGTCAATTATGCATGCCTGGCCTAACAGCCTCAAAGTAGCCGCAGCTGTGGTGGTTCGTATTCCTTTCTATGTTGAGAGAGAGAGAGAGAGAGAGAGAGAGAGAAGAGAGAGAGGAGAGAGAGGAGAGAGAGAGAGAGAGAGAGAGAGAGAGAGAGAGAGAGAGAGAGAGACAAGGCAAGGCAAGGCAAGGCAAGCAAAGTCTTTTATTCGAGGATAATAGATAAGCACTCGTGTGCTTTTTTACATCCAGTCCCCGCCCTTTTCAGGGATACATCAAGTTGAAAATATACTAAACAAAAAGACTTTACGCAGTACCAAACAACACACAAGAATAAAGGACACTATATATGATAAGGTAATAAAATGCACTCTTTCAGAAGACAAAAATCAGAAGTCACAATAAAAAATTTTGATTATGGAAAAAAAGAAAAGCGTTAATAAATAAGGAGCAAACAAGAGAACAAAATGAAATAAACAACCGAAAACATCAATCCACCACTATCTATCAAAAATTGTACATGTAATATAAATCATACATTTGGATAAAAGGGGAATTTCGAGAGAGAGAGAGAGAGAGAGAGAGAGAGAGAGAGAGAGAGAGAGAGAGAGGAGGAGAGAGAGAGAGAGAGGCTTGTGTGTATGTGTTTGTGAACGTGGGATGAATCAATCAATTAAAATCTGTATTCAAATAGTAGAGACACACACACGCCGCGCGCGCGCGCGCACACACACACCACACACACACACACACACACACACACACACACACACACACACCACACACCACACACACACACTACACTACACTACACTACACTACACTACACTACACTACACTACACTACACTACACTACACTACACTACACACACACACACACACACACACACACACACACACACACACACACACACACACACACACACACACAACACACTGATACATGGAAGTAATATAGGCCTAGGGAAAAAGAGGGAGTTGTTTTAGAAACCAGACACCTGGGCTCTGGCCTCTTTACCGTGTTCACTATCTCAGTATCTTTGGCTTGTTTTATCAGATACCCCTGCCCTCCCTACCCGGCTACCTACCCTATTTTTGCTAGGCCTATCCTTTCCATATCCTCGCCCCGTGCTTGCAGGCTTTTTTTCTTTCTTTTTTTAAAAATCATTTCGGCCGCAATTTTCAGCAGGAGGGGGTTTCTTTCCACTTAATGATTAACAAGCCCCTGACAGCTTGACATGACAGGGAGCGGCACGTGGGCTTCTGGTCGCGTGAGATGTCTTTCATTTGATCCTCCTTTAGCCTGTAAACACTACACTCCCCTCTGCTTTTTTGTGTGTGGTTTTTTGGGGTGGTGTCAGCTGTCAGCACCCAAGAGGGAGATCTCCATTAGGTTAATGAACAGAGGGCTGGACTGTGGCTGAAAGGACAGACTGGTCAGGGGGGCAGCAGATTTCAGCCTGTGCTCGTCCACAGCCACAGGCACGCGCATGCACGCGCGTCTGGCCACGCGCCCTCACCAATTTTACTCTTCGATACGCGTAGTCTGATCCTGCAGGCTTTTGTGTTGTGGATGGCACGCGCCTTGACTTTCCTCTGACCTCCTCTCATTTGCATACATCTGCTCCGTGTCTGGGGTGTGCCGCTCTGGATTTGAGATGAAGATTTATGTGGGTTAACAACCCCCCCCCCTCCCCTCGTCTCTTCCTTCTTCTCCCTCCATGTTGAAGAAAAAGAGGGTTTTATTCTATGTTTGTGTAAGCTGAGCTCCCTATCCACAGTGGACTAACGTTGTGTTGACGTTTGGTGTTAAGCGTGTGGACAGCCAAGTTTCAGACTTTAATCATGTCTTTGAACTACACAAATCTCAGCCGCTCGGTCCGCACCTGTCAAAGCGGCGTCGACTTGTTAGAAGTTATTCCCCCCTAAATTTCAAACACGCACACGATCGCACGCACACTCACACAGGCACACACACACATACACACACTTATTCACTCATTTACACACACACACACACACACACACACACACACACACACACACACACACACACACACACACACACACACACACACACACACACACACACACCATGAATCAATGTATATATATATATCTATAATTATATCATTCTCCCCTCACCCACCCTACGTGTTAAGAGTAGATATGATTTCTTCAGAGCTTGTAAGGACATTTTGACTTTACCATCCAGACCAGATTAGAAATGTAGCGCGGCCATGGATCACAGAATCACAGAAGCAAGGGCGTGTTTGGCAAAAAAAACATTTATCATACTCACATATCAGACTGGGTGTACTGTCACCAAACTGCAACAATTATGTATAGGTACACTGAAAATTCGTTGTGGATGAGCAATGTGACTGCGTGTTTCAAGGGGAAACTGGACATACACTGTCTTTTTTGTTATGCTGACGTTGTTGTTGTTGTTGTTCCCCAGCTTAACACTCTGGGGGGTCACCCAGATTGTGCCGTCTGACTCACTAATCCCACCTGGGAATCACTGTGAGATTGAAATTGCACACTGAATGAGAAGTTTGCGTGTATGACTATTTTCAAGTACCTCGCCATATAGGCAGCCATACTCCGACTTCAGAGGATTTATTCTCCTTTGAAGGAGAGTGCAGGTTGTTCTGTTAAGAGCTTGTCATGGCTGAAGGCAATCTCAACACAACATTTTACATCATAACATTATAGTGTAGGCCTTGGCAATGAGCTGACATCAATAACTGACACAACTTTTGGCCTAGGCCACAATATGCTGACGTGAGAGTGAAGAACCTGACAGATGTTGTAGCCTTTTCTCTGTGAAGTCACCTGGATAGAATGAATGAAAATGTGAGTCACAAATATTTCTTTCATGCTATCAGAGGAAGATAGACAGTTCTTGAAAAATAGGACATCCTCTACTTCAACACTCACCCCTTCCTTTATATCAACGTAAGATAGTATCACCAACATTTTTGAAACTCTCTCTCTCTCTCTCTCTCTCTCTCTCTCTCTCTCTCTCTCTCTCTCTTCTCTCTCTCTCTCTCTCTCTCTCTCTCTCTCTCTCTCTCTCTCTCACACACACACACACACACACACACACACGTACACATATGTGCATGCACACACACAAATACATGCATGCATGCACCCGCACGCACATTCTGGTACGATAAAAACACAAACATGTACACACCGTTCACTCTTGCACATACACGAGCTCACACGTCTGCACCTATGTGTAGATCACACACACACACACACTCACACACACTCACACACACTCACACACACACACACACACACACACACACACACACACACACACACACACACACACACACACACACACACACACACACACACACACACACATACTCGAATTGACTTGATTTATTCCATGAAAGGTTATTGGCCTATGGTTTTAACAAAATTAACTTTATTGGCTCAGAATAACGTAACACCAATACATGAAGGCTACTGGCTATACATGCATAAAAAAGGGGGGGGGGGGGGGAGTAATTACACTTAATGAATAAGGACAGAAAAAGGAAATTCGAAACGAAAATCGGAGGTTACCAGAACTGACTTAGAGTATCATGATATCTCCCATTCTTTAAAAGCTGTACACAAATCTAGAACTAGGCTACGTGCAACCTCTGTTGCAAAGAGAACACAGGCTGAATAATGTAAGCTCTGTACTATAAATGATTTCACTAAAATGTCTTTTTGCCTGATATCACCTTATGCTCGACAACATAAAAGAAAGTGTATCACTTTATTGTGATCATCAGCATTATGGAGGAGAGGAGAGAGAGAGAGAGAGAGAGAGAGAGAGAGAGAGAGGAGAGAGAGAGAGAGAGAGGAGAGAGAGAGAAGAGTAGATTTGATTTGATTTGATTTGATTTGATGTTATTCTTTTATATCGAGGATAATGGACAGAGAGAGAGAGAGAGAGAGAGAGAGAGAGAGAGAGAGAGAGAAGGAGGAGAGAGAGAGGAGAGAGGAGAGAGAGAGAGAGGAGAGAGAGAGAAGAGAGAGAGAGAGGAGAGAATTGACACAGCACAGAGACTAATGAAATTACATACAATCAAAAGATGCCTCTGCACTCGCACGCACGCGCAAACACACACACACACACACACACACACATATATATATATATATATATATATATATATATATATATATATATATATATATATATATATATGCACGCACGCACGCACGCACGCACGCACACACGCACGCACGCACGCACGCACACGCACACACACACACACACACACACACACACACACACACACACCACAGGGGAGAGGTAAGAGGGAGGGGCGCTCGGAAGCAGTCAGAATGAAAGGAGTGGGGAGAGAAAGCAGACAGGCAGGTAGACAGCTACAGACAGACAGACGGACGATCGGGGAAAGCGCCCATCGCCCAGGGACATTCATTCATTCATTCATTCACCACGGGACAGGTCCAACGTCTTCTAACCCACACCTGCCACCTACACAGCGGCTAAACCTGACGAGACCTAAGTCGTGTCCATTGGGTCATTAGCAGAGACAGGTGCAAGCAAGCCACCTGTCGAGCCGCTATCACAAGCAACCCCACACTGACCTATTAACGGCTGGGAGTGGGCGACATCGCTATCAGCTTACACACAACGTTGCCGTCGTGTCGAAAAATTCGACGCTTTCAGTCCATGAGGTTTACAGTATAAAGCCGTGGATTAAAAGCCTCATCAATCGATGTCAGAAAGGAAGAGCCATCCTTCTATCAATGTTATACTGTGTGCTTGTTAATTAGCGCTGTGTTGAGAGCCTGAATCTGTATGGAGTGTGGTATGGGCGTGCCTTTTGGAGTTAACGTTAAGTCTGCCAACAAGAGAGCAGAGCTTAGAGATGCGCCACTCTAAAGATAACGAGGTCTTTTTTCCCCGTGATAATGAGGTATCAGTTCATGGGGACACACACGATAGGATTGAACTCAACGTTACTGCTGTCTGTTTGACCAGGCTGAAAGCTTTGTCAGTTATCGGTTTAAACGTTCATTTCTCTCAAAATGCGTACCCCCCTCAGTAATAAGAAAACTCAGAGTAAAACCAAGCTTGAAGCTTCCATCATGACGTGCTCCGTTAGTAGAAACACACGCAATGCTAATGCAAGGACAGACAAATATATCCCTGTCTATTTCTTGATGATTTAGAGAGAGAGAGAGAGAGAGAGAGAGAGAGAGAGAGAGAGAGAGAGAGAGAGAGAGAGAGAGAGAGAGAGAGAGAGAGAGGAGAGAGAGTCCACGTACATCAAGAGTTGGAAGCTACAAAAAAATGATGGGGAGAAAAGGGCCTTGTGTGATGACAGTTTCAAGCAAACTTACTGCAGATGAAAGATCTTTCTTGTGTTGGTTACAGATATAAGCTGAGTACCAAGCCCTAACTAGATTATCTGCTGCCAGGAACAGCTCTTAGCATAGCAGTCTGTATCTCCTTTAAAGGGGAAATTCCTCTGGAGTTGGAGTATGGCTGCCTATATGGTGAGGCACTTCAAAACACACAGGCAAACTAATCATTTATTGAATAACAGCTGTTTAAGCCAAAAGCCGTGCCACCCTTGTTTGTTTAAGTTTTCTTTCCTGTCTCTAAGTGTGTTTTGTTTTCTCTACGAGACTGGCTTTTTTCTACAGAGCTTTGGTGGTATGTGACCTCGGTTTATCGTCTCATCTGAAAGACTAGCACCCCGACCATCACTAGCCAGGTATAGGGAATGTTTCACTTGTTTGATATAAGCATGCTCATGTCGAATGATGCCTTTATCCAGTTCGGTTACCTGTCACCAATCCATTCCCAACATTGACTCGGTAGATCATTCAAGAGTGGCATGATAGGCCTCAGGACCCGATCAGCACACGAAGCCGCGTGTAGGCTATGTAAAGCTGTGGGTTTGATTCTCAGCAAGGCCTTGTATGGATGATACATTTTCCATGTCACCTGAAGTACAGACAGGCCAGTGCCTGATTCCTGTTGATGAGTTCGTCACTCTCAGTAAAACTGAGAAACTGAGCAGGAAAAGGGTCTGTGCATGATGTCAGTTTTCATGTCAGAAAGGAAACAAAGCCATACATTTCGTGGTGGATGGGTCCAAAGCTGAAAATGCCTATCAGCATATTATAATGTAGATGGAAGAAGCTGAACTTTGCCGTGTTCCGGGAAAAGTCATCAATACTAACCTGTTTTTTCTAGATATTTTCAATTGTCTTCATGTCTTCCCAGCTGGTCTTCCCAGGGACGTCATAACCTAGTGGTTAGAATGTTGTGCATTGCGTTTGCGATCTGCTGCCTCAGGTTCGAATCCCGTTCGAGGGGACCCCCCCCCCAAAAAAAAAAAAAAAAAAAAAAAAAGAAAAAAAAAGTTCTTCAGATAACAGTATAAACAGAGGCCCTGTGCGCGAACGCTGCAGAACATCTTGTGCACACTTTAAAACCTGTTCCACTTTTTGGAAGAGTAGGCCATAGTGTACCGGTGGGAGCGGATGAAGACTATAACAAAACCGCGTACACACGGGTACTGGATGTAAAAAGGCACAGGAGTGCTTATTCCATTATCCTCTAAAGAAAAGAATAAAGAATCAATCTTCAATGATAGAAAACTGACGGCACCCCGCAT